>JADLZK010008375.1:0-487795 GCA_015847255.1 Hyparrhenia diplandra
CTTCACCAAGGAGTCTATCCAGTATCGTATTTATATTCTACCGAAAAGAAAGGGATGGGCTATGGGTAGGTTGATGATTTAATGATGATTCACTTGCATTGGTGTAATGTAGAGTAAACCATATGTGTCGTGGTCTAGTACCACCGTCATAGTAATGTCTGGCTAATGCGTGTCCGACGGCCTAGCTCTAGAGACAATGACACAGGTTTATACGGGTTCGGGCAAATCGCGCCCCCTAGTCCAAGATGATCACTATCCGAGCTCAAACGCTCATACCGGGCTAGTACAAGCAGTCGAGAGAGGGAGAGGGCTCCCAAGTCTCGTGATTGAGGCTAGTGCCAATATCGAGTGTGTGTGTGTGTGTGTGTATGCGGATGCTATGAAGATGAGTATTGAACCCGCTCAACCCGGGGCGGCCTCCCCTTTATAGTCGCAAGGGGAGGACTCACGAGAGCTCCCCTGGGTTGAGGACTTGAAGAAACAAAAATACATGTACAGTGGAGATAGATGCTTAAAAGAGCTCCCTGTGTAAGCTTCATCAAGGCGGCAAGAGCTCCTTCGAGCTCCCACCATCCCGGTGTTGAAATTGGTCGCCGCGTACTGGGAATCGTGGTTTGGGCGGTGGTCGCGTCGCCCCGCCCCCAATCGTGGTTGGAAGACGCCTTCTGGGCATGGGCGTGCCCATTCCGTGGATGGAGAGGATTTACCCCGCACGCATCTCCGCACGGTAATCGTGAGCGGAGTTGTTGAGTCGACGGGCATGGCGAGGTGGTCGTTTGACGCTTCTTCCCCTCGCTCACCAGCCCGGCGGGCTGGGCGTGGTCGCCGAGAGTTGTTGAGCTTGTTAGAGAGTTGTTGACCAACTCCCTGTACCCGCAGGCTTCTCCGGGAAGGCAGCGGATGAGGTCTTTTTGTGGTCGCCGTCGTAAGGCTCAAGTCGTGGGGAGCTCGAGCGGGCGGAAAGAGGTCCCCGTGAGGTCGAGCGTGATGAAGACCGGGAGCTCGTTTATCTAAGAGCTCGATCGAAGCGAGAAGACGGGTCTCGCCTGAGAGCTCATGTATGGGAGCTCGAGCGCGCGAGGTTTGCCCCCTCGCGTGAGAGCTCATGCGTGGTGATGACCTCGTGGCGCTGACGGCGAGACGCCCCGCCTTGTCACGCCTCTTCGATAATCGAGGTTTGGGGTCGCTTGGTTTGTCGATAGCGGTAGGGTGCACTCATTTGATGTCCTGAAATATCGATCCCCCACAAGAGTCCCCGAGCATTTGGGGGAGAAGAGGTCCTCCCGTGATGTCAAGGCCGGGCGGCTTTTATCGCTGAGGGGACCCTTGCTTTAGGATGGTTGTTTGTCCCAGGTGCGCAGTGCGACCCGCGGTGGTAGCCCCGAGGCCCGTGAGAGGACGTGAGGTTCGCGAGGCTTTTAGAATTTTCGTGGGCTCGTCGACCCGCTCCTCCGCAACCGCCGGAAGAGGTGGTGAGCTCGAGCTCGATCTGCCTCGTTAGCCGAATGCCCCGTGAGCTGCCGTCTGATGGTCCAGAGAGTCGGGCCGTGCCCATTCGTGCGATCACCGCGGATCGACCTCAAGCTCGAGAGCTCGACTCAGAGCCCCGAGCCCCTGGGTGACGCCCGGGACGACGCCTCCTCATCGGTGAGGTCAGCTCGGAGTCGATCGTGGCCCCCTACCGACCCGGACGCCACAGTAAAAGCCCTCGAGCCCTTTGAGAGCTCGGAGGCGACCGTACCGCCGATGTCGCTTGCAAGGCGCTCCGCCGTGGTGTCTCTCGGGCGGCTCTTCCGAGCTCGACCGAGCTGGCCTCTCGAACCCTAAGGCGGAGCTCGGCTTCGAGCCCGCTCTCAGCCCGGCCATTCGACCGTTGTGCTAAGCTCTGATTTTTACCCCGTGAAAAATAGCCGCTGGGATCTTTACCGTTAGGATTTTTACCGCTAGGATTTTTACCGCTGGCGGAGAGCTATCCCATTAATGTCGCAGGCCGCTCGGCTTCCGCCAGTGTTAGACGCGCTGCCGATCTCGTGCGGGCGTCGCGCTGGGTAAAGTGATGTGACGCGGGTGGGCCCTCCCGGCGGCTTTTACTCGACGCCTCCGCGCCGGAAAGCTCTATAACAGGGCAGATCGGGAGCGGATTCACCTTCCCACTTCTTTGCCTTCCTTCAGAGAGAGAGAGATCAATTGCCGCCATTTACTCGTAGTTCCAACCTCCCGTCTCCCGCCCGCCTAAGTGACTCTCCGCTCCAAACCGCTAGATGGGCTCTTTGGTCGCCATCGACGCCGATCGAGGCGTTGATCGAGGTGCAGCCCATCGGGCGGTTGCCGATTCGCAAGACGGGCGGCGAGGAGTGGATCATCCCGCTGGCATCTCATGCGATTCCCGATCCGCCGGCCGGGTATGTCGCTCGCTTGCGGGCCTTCCACGAGCGCGGCTCGGCATGCCGTGGGACGACTTCTTCCGCAGCCTCATCTCGCATCGGGGCATCGAGCCCAAAGATCCGATTAATCGAACGGGTGTTGCTCTTCTCCACCTTCACCATGCTTTGCGGGGTGGTTTGGGATCCCTCCCAACCGGGAGCTCTTCAAGCACTTCATCTACGCGAAGATCCAGCCCGGCCGGGCAAGAGGAGGCGGCCCGCCCCGATCGCCCTCAAGGCCGCGATGTAAATAGCGCTGAGGGAAGGTCCGCGAGTCCTTCCCCGAGGATGACTTCCCGTCCGCCTAATCCTAGGTGGAGGGAGGAGTGGTTCTACCTCAAGAACGACTTCTCCCATCCCTTGCCGCGGTTCACCGGACGCGACCTTGCCACCGCGAGCAAGCCGTGGGCGCGAGGGACCGCGACGCACCACACCACACGGAAAGCGTGGAGCGGGCGGTGAGCAAGATCAAGGAGCCAAGGCGACGCCGGGCCGACGGTGAATCACATCATCGAGGCCCGGGTTGCGCAAGGCCGTGGTGCCTCCAAAGCCGAGCTCTCCCTGGATCCGGGAGATGATGGAGGAGGACGCCCGTTTCGTGGGGACGGCGAACGCCCCGGGCCGACCGTCGACCGTGTGGAGTGGTGGATGGACCAGGTGACGAAGACGGGGAGAGCGCCAGAGCTCCCGCATCCTCCCCAATCCAGAGACCTCGGCTACGGGTAAGCGCCGTCGCTTACTTTTAGTTCGCTCTCTTCGCCGTCTTGGGTCCGTGACGAGCTTGAGCTCAGAAAGTTCGGCGCGATGGAGTCCTTCGCCCCATCCCCCTCTTCCCGAAGGGCGATGCCCGCGCTGTTAACGCCCAGCGGGCCCCTATCCGAACGAGGGTGAGCTCGCCGAAGCGGCGGGCGGCTAGCAGCGACATGGAGGAGGAGGCGAGATCGGGCGCCGAGTCCGCAGTGGAGAGCTTCTCGACGCCGACGATGCCCGCGATCGGCGGAGCTGGGACCTCGGGGTCCCCCGCGAGCTCGCCGCCTCCCCGCCGCCGCCGAGCCGGGCGGCGCCGCTCAACCTCAACCGGCCCCCGGCGCCTGCCCCCGACGCAGGGCCGGACGCCCGATCGAGGGTGGGCTCGGGGCTCCAGCCGCGCCGAGGCGCGTAAGAAGAAGAAGAGGGTGGCCATGCGTAAGCTGCTTCTTCGTGTTGTCGCGGATTCGCTTTGGTCGCATGTGCTGATCTCCGATCGTGTTTAGGCGGCGCGGCGGCGGCACCCGAGAAGCGCCCGAGATCGACGCCGAGCTTGGCCGGGCTGCGGCTCGAGCTTAGTGACCGGCGAAGCCCGACGATGCCGCTCGCCGTTGAGCTCATTGCTCGGGAGCTCGGGAGGCGCTGGGCGAGCTCGTGGGCGATGTCGACGCAGCTTGACGACGCAGCTCGATCGAGGATGGCGGGCGGACGACGGGTCGGCGATGATGGCGCTTCCCTTCAAGCGGGTTGCCGCCCACCGCGGGCACGACTTCCAGCGCAATAGGTCATCGTGGGGTGGAGGGCTTCGCGGTCCCTGCACGCGCGGGCGGGCGCCGCCCATCCCTCGCGGCCAGGGTGCAAACGGTGTTGAGCTCGATCGGCGCAGCTCCGGCCGACGACTTCGCCGGTGGCCAGGCGCCCGAACTCAAGCCGCGCGCAAGCTCCGATGGCGGCGGAGGCGGAGAAGGAGGTCCTGCAGGAGACGCCTCGGCCGCCGAGGAGCGCTGGCCAGAGAAGCCCGCCCGAGGTCGAGGTCCGCCCTCGACCGAGGAGAGATCGCTGCCGAGCACCCGATCGTCAACATCTCGACGACGAGGACGCCGAGGCGGCGGAGGACCGAGCGGGCGAGGACGAGGGCCTAGGAGGACGAGGCCATGGAAGGTGCCGCCACCCAACGCTGTCGCCGCTTCCGTGGTGCCGCCTTGCCACGGGACGATTGAGGTCGACGGGCCAAGGTGTCCGTACGCGCCGTCCGCGCGACGAGTGCCCTCCGCCGCGCGGACGCCGCCCTTCCTCCGACCTATGCTCGATGGCGCAGCAGCCACCTTCGCCGCTAGAGGGCCCGGTCGCTCGCCGCCGGCGCCGCGAAGCCAGGCGCGCACCGCCTGCACAGGTTTGATCCGCCGCGGGCGCCGGGTATTCCTTTTTCGTGCTTTCCTGGCTTGCTCATGTGTTTGTGCTTCTGTGGTGTGTGACGCCATCGTGGGGTACAACCGGCCGACGCGATTCGCCGAGGGCCGACGGCTTCGCCGGAAGGCTGACGGAGCCAGGCGCAGATATGTGTGCCGAGCTCGTTCTCGGCACAACTCCAGCACCGGTCTCGAGCGCCGGGCGAAGCGATGTCGCCGAGTTCGTCCCCGCGGATGCGAGGGGCGTGCCTCCTGGGAGGCCCAGAGAAGGTGGAGGCCGACAGCAGAGACGGCCCGGCTGGAGGAGGAGCTCGAGTCGCCCACAAGCGGGCACAGAAGATGAAGGAAGAGCTCAACTCCCCTCCGCCGGATGCTTGATGACAAGGGAGCTTGAGCGCTCGGGCCGCTGAGCAGAGAGCGTAGTCCCTCCGTATGACAAGGAGGAGATCGCCGAGCGCTTTATCATCGCGACACCGAGCTCGAGAGTGAGTGTCTCGCTCTTATCTTATTGTCTTGTTCTTTTGGCGCTTTGGGGCTGATTGTCCTCGCCGGCGGGACTTCAAATTTTATGACCACGAAGCTTCCGAAGCCGTGGTGCATGCTCCGCGCCTCGGAAGCAGAGAAAGATCGGCCGGGAGGCCGAGAACCACGAGCCGTGGAAAAACGAGCAGGGGCTCTATGACGAGCCAGGAGTGCGGGCAGCCGCCTTCCTCGCCTTAAGGCCCTCATGGCCTTGTAACTCGCTGCTCGACCGACGCCTTTTGCTTGTAGGTGAGAAACAGCTCTCTCGAAGATGACGCAGAGCTTGAGGACAAGGGCCGCGAGCTCTCCTCCGCTGAAGCCTCCCTTGAAGCACACGCAGCTCGGCCGCAGAGAAGGAGGTGGACTTGAAGAAGAGGACCGACGACCTCGCCGACGCTGCGAAAGAGCTCGAAGCCTCCGTGAGCGAGCCGCCAAGGCCATGGAGGAGGCCGAGAGCTCGGAAGCGCCGCCATGAAGGGGGCGTTCAGGTCGGGCCAGGCCGCCTCGCGGACGCCCCGGGTAGAAGATGTGGCGACCCGGTCCAGCTGGTGTCCCTCATCCCGCCGCAAGGTGACGGACGCGAGCCAGCAGTCCACAAGGTCCTCACAAGGCGGTCAGCGCCGTCTTTGCCCACTACCCCGTGATCGAGGTCAACATTGTGAAGACGGGATGGTCACGGGTGTCGACGATGCCGATGTGGAGCGTAGGCCGCCGCTGTCGAGGCCGTGACCGCTGAGCCGTCCGTCGAGCCTTTCAAGCTTGCCGCCGAGGAGCTTGAAGTCTCGAGCCCCCCGGCTGGTGGAGACGGAGCGCCGAGAAGCCCGCCGAGGGAGGAGGTCGCGCAGACGCCCGCCGAGGAGCCCACGGACCAAGACCCGCCCGCACAGAGTAGGAGCCGAGGCCGACCTCTTTCGTTATGAGCTTTTAAGTCCTCGTGAGTTGAGGCAGTGATGTAAAAACTCGCGCGGTAGTTTTAATGAAAGTCGTCTTTCCTCTTTCGTCGCACTTTATTTCTACTTGGACCTTTCGGAGTTCATGATTTGAGAGTCGGATGGCGGGCCATTCTTCCTCGCGCGGGGCGCGGGGAGGTCGTTTAAGCGGCCGCGCCATGCTCTAAAGCGATGAGCTCATGACTTAGTCGCTTTCAAAACATCGCTCGAGCTAAGAGAAGAGGGTGCGAAGTTTGTGAGTTCGAGCTCGTCGCTGAGCTCGAGCTCGTAAGTTTTGGCTAAAAAAACGGGTGTGTTAAAACGTGGGGTGTGCACCCCGCCTCCTGTAGCCCCCGAGCAAGGGTATGGTCTTTGCCTGGGCGAAGGCCGGCCGTTGCTCAAGTTAGCTAAAGAAAGAATTTGAAATGCTTGCACATATTTTTATTTTTGCTTTGGTTTAGGAGCTGTCTTTTTTTTCTTTTGTTCCCACCTTTTATTTTTGCCGACTGCCTTGGAGGTGCCGCCGGTCTTTGGGGGCTGGATTTCTATTTCTTTAATGCCTTGTTCCCCATATTTTATCCGGATCATCTTGCACTCTTCTCGAGACTCGGGGCCCGAACTCAAATTTTCTTCATTGCCATTGATATTGAAGCGGATTTCTCCAGCCCCCCAACATCAATCAGTGCCCCTAAGCCAGGTGCTCAAGAATGGTCGCCCAAGGATAAGTGGTGTATCTTTGGTGAACTCCATGTCCAACACCACAAAATCAATCGGGGACAAAATATACCCCAGATTTTCACGGGTATGTCTTCTCGCAATCCCCTCGGCGGGTACCTTATGGATGAATCGCCAAACCGTAGTGTCATAGACGTTGGCTCAAGATTTGTATGTTTGAGCTTGTCAAACACGGATTTTGGCATGACACTAACACGGCGCCCGGATCACATAAGGCGTGGTTAAATGTTTGTGTTCCAATTGAGCAGGAATTGTAGGGCACCCCCGGATCTTTCTTCTTTTTCCGGCAGACGATTTAGGATAGCGGCACCGCATTCTTGATCCAACTTCACAACTTCGTTGTTGGCAAAGGGGGCCGCTTGTTCTCGGATGATGTCTTTTATGTACTTGGCATATGATGGCACATGGAGCATATCTAGGAGTGGTACACTTACATGTACTTTTTGGATCATCTCCATGAACCGAGTAAACTGCTCATCCGTGTTCCGCTTCCTTGTTCTTGTGGCGAAGGGTAGGTACGTCAGATTCAGATATTCTAATGGTACCTCCTCCACTTTGGTTCTTTCGCTACCTGCGGGGGTTACCTCTTCAGCAGCCTTCTCTTCTGTTTCCTCACCGTAGCATTGGGATTTGGTGGGTCACGAGTAGATCTCCCCTCTGGTAGTTACCGCATTTATGCTCTCCCGGGGGCTTCAGATTGCCTTGAGGCTTTTTCTCCCCACCGTTACTTGGAGACGAAAGCAGCCTAGTCGGGCTATTTGTGCTTCAATCTTCTTGTTGAAGGTCAACCGATTTGTCATAGTAGAGTTAAATCCGTCCGCCTTTTTGCCGACTCCTTCCAAGATGTTATCGATCCGGCTCATCTTTTTGGTGAGGTTTTCGTTAATTTTTCGCCGCCCGAGCACAGGTCCTTCAATGATGGCCGCCTAGGGTTATAGTTGGAGTTGTATCCCCTCGGTTGCCTTGGAATGGCGGCCTGGACTGGTTGTTCCAGCCCTCGCGTTGGTTGGCGGTACCGCGGTCGTTGTTGATGAAGGCAGCTTCTTCACGGGTCCCGTGACAGTTATCCCCCCGAGTGGCCAACTCACCACACGCCTCACAGTCATGTGAGCGTCTGCGGGCGTAGACCGGGCGCGGCCGGGTAGTAGCATTCGTGGCTGGCGCTCCTCCCCCCCTCTTTAGCAAAGAAGTTCATTTTTCGCGGCAAGCATATCCGCCTCCTTCACGGTATGCATGCCTTTTTGTGTTTTGGCCAGGCTCGCCTTCGCCCCTACCGATTTGCCACCATTTTATCAATCGTGGCTGTTGCTTCGATCGATGGTGAGCGATAGAAATGCGCTACGCCAGCCAGCCGCCGAGGTGCCCCCTTCGATATGGCCGCGGAGACCATTGTAGAAGTTCGAGCACGGCCCGTTTTTCCATCCCGCGGGTGCGGCATGCTGAATGTATTCCCGCAGCCTCTCCCACGCCCCGGATAGGTTCCATTGATGTTCGCCGAAATTGGCGATTCTTCCCCCGGGGCATTGGTTTTGCCCATGGGGAAGAACTTGGCGAGGAACGCCGCTGAGCACTTGGCCCACGCATCGACGACTTCCTTGTCCCTGTAGAACCATCTGCTTCGCCTTCCCCCACGAGGGAGAAGGGAAACAGACGGAGCCCGATGACGCCCCGGGCCGCGACATCTTTGATGACGATAGTATCGCATAGCTCCGTGAAGTGTTGGAGATGAGCATTTTGCGCCCCTCGCCGCGATCCATTTAATGGACCGCCTCGCACCATGGTGATCAGCCCCCAAGCACTGGGCTCGAAGTTTTTGTCCGCCACGTTCACCGGGCCCGGTGGGCACGCGGTGACAATGGAGTTGAGAAATCGCTAGCCAAATACTTCGGGCCATGGCTTGAGTTGGCGGTTGGTGCAGGGATGTCGGCCCCGATTGTCGGGGTTCGGCCGAAGAAGAAGCGGCACGAGACCGGTTCTTCCTTAGAGTGCCTCGATCGGAGATGAAGTTTTCCCAAGCAAGAGGAAACCCGACATACACTATCCCCGTTTTCATCCACAACAGAGAAAACATAAAAGATTAGCCCGTATGAGCAAATGGTATCCACAAAGACACAGCTTCATATTCATAGCCAGCTATTTATTATATTTTTTTTCACAATGCCTTCCCCAAGAACGGCGCCGTAAATGCTTGTTGGCATTTCTTAACGCAATCAAAGGAAATGTGTATAAAACCCATCCCCAATAAGAGCGCTTTAAATGCGCGCCGACATTCCCAAGTAAACCACCATGTCGGTGATCCGAAATGGAATCAGCCAACGGATAGATCTTGCCTTCTTAGATATTCATCCGCAAGCGCCACGGATCTATCATTGTAGCATTTCACCCGAAGTATTAGGGTGGTATCGTTATTTATATTTTCCCAAAGGAAGGCATGTGATTAATAAATTAGCATGTCATCCGAATAGAGGAACATGTGTTTGCTTAGACCAAAATGTTCATAACAGGGGGTAAGCAATAACGGTTCTTGGATAGTGTGACACACACTTAAGAATCCACCAAAGAAAAGGATAAAGAAAATAGATAAAGAATAAATGAATAAATGAATAACCTAATGGAGTAGTTCTAATGCATCTAGTCATGGCCATACAAATGAATAGTTAGGATCATATGCAAACCGATTTAATCATGGTTAGGTCTAGGATAGCGGGGAGACTCCCCGGATACCATACGGCCCGATAGGAAGCATTTACGAACTCCTACGTAACATACAAACGTGGGGGATTTCAAGGGACGGCCAAGGCTTGTCACGACCAAGCCGCCTACCCCTCAACCGTGGCATGCCCTCATATCCGCAGGTGTCGTAATACCCGGCACCATGCCCGCATATTAGAGCACTACTCTTGTCCCCCCAGATCCCCACCGCCGAATGGACGGACTAGAACAAGAGCAAACCCGAAGGAACAACGAACCGATATCCCACCTCTAATCAAGTTAGGCATATGATGATCGATGATGAACTGTAATGAACATGTCAAGATTATGATATGTAAACTATATGCTAGTTCATATACCAACACAAGAACATGAACAAAACTATACTCTAGTTCATAAGTTAGGCCAAGAACATAAATATAAGACTTGCAAATAGAAGAATGCTCCATAGAGTGGATGTATTATTGTAAAAGCACTTTCTTCTAGGAGACAAGCCCTCCTTGTAGCTCTTCTACTCCAAGTGTTAACTAAGAAAGAATAAAGAAGAAAGAAGAAGAAGAAAGAAGAAGTAGAAGAGAGAGAGGTAGAGGTGGTAGAGAGAGAGAGATTGCTGGTTTGCTGGACTCCAAGTGGTGTGTGTTGAGAGAGGGAGAGAGGGGGCCTACTTATACACTTGGAGGAGGGGCCTAAGTGCTAATTTACATCAAAACCGACCTGGTAAACCTTCCTTGTATGCGCAAACCGACCGACGCAGGGCGGAAACCCCGTTTGGAAAGTGCACGAACCGCCCCGAGGCCGGGCCGAAAACCGCCTCGGGGGGGGTGCGGCCGCATGTGGTGCGCGCGCGCGCACCCCCCCCGGGCTCGCCTGGCCCGGTCTCGGTGGGGTGTCGCTTTTCGCCTCGAAAAGTTGTGGGCGGCCGTGCTCGCCCAGATTTGATGTTTTGGGTCGATTTGCTCTTGGGCTTGGGTTTTGCAATAATGCGCTTTCTGAAGGCGATTTTTGGTCGACATTTTCCACTTGCTTTTATTATAAATCTGCAAAATAAAATACAAGACACTACAAGTGGAATTTATTAGTGATAAAAGTATATGAGTATAAAAAGGTTTAATTTTACTCCCTTTATGGTAGTAAGTTGACGGGAAAAAATATGTCGTTGGTTACCGTCAACACTTGTTCGGGGAGATGAAGACGAGCCCGACGCCGGGCGCCATACTTCTTCACGGATCCGACGGAAGTACAAGGTCCAAGACTCGATATCGCCGGTCCGGGCGGCCGCCGACTTCGGGTCCACTCGCAATGAAGTCGCCAGTGGCCCGCGACTTTATGGAGTCTCGGGGCGAGGTGATGTCGGCCCCATGAGCTCGATAGCCCACTTGGCCATGCGGCTCGCGACACTGGCCGCGGATGACCTCGCCAAGCGGATATTTTGGAGATGACCGCGGACCGGTGGGAATCAAAGTAGTGCCTCGAGCTTGCGCCGGTGATCGCGAAGGCATACACGAGCCGAAGCCGAGTGTATCGGGTCTTGGTGTCGGTGAGGACTTCACCGATGAAGTACACCGGCGCCGAACTTTGAGCGCATGGCCTTCCTCCTCTCTCGACGACGAAGCGCGTGCTCACCACCTTCGAGGTGGCCGAGATGTAGAGGAGGATCGGTTCGCTGCGCTGGGCGCGACGACACGCGGATTAGCAAGGAGTTGTTTCAGCGAAGTCGAGAGCTTGCCGGGCTTCGTCAGCCCGTGCAAAGCGCCGGTTTTCTTCAACAACTTGTAGAGCGGGAGGCTCTGCCTCCGAAGTCGAGCTATGAAACGACTTAGCGGCTAGACATCCCGTGAGTCGCCGTGACGCACTTGACGTTTTAATCGGCCCAATGCTCGTAATGGCCGCGATTTTTTCCCGGTTGGCCTCGATGCCA
This sequence comes from Hyparrhenia diplandra, assembly GCA_015847255.1. Lineage (NCBI taxonomy): Eukaryota > Viridiplantae > Streptophyta > Magnoliopsida > Poales > Poaceae > Hyparrhenia > Hyparrhenia diplandra. The sequence continues at coordinate 11,396 of JADLZK010008375.1, forward strand.
CGCTCGGAGACGATGAAGCCAAGCAACTTCCTCGAGGGACCCCAAAACGCACTTTTCAGGGTTGAGCTTGACTCGAATTCACTGAGCTTGGCGAAGACCTTTTCGAGGTCGGGATGAGCTCTTTTGAGCGCTTTGTCTTGACTACGATATGTCGCCGACGATGCTTCTACGAGCTTTCCAAGGAGCTCTTTGAAGACTTTTTGCATGCACCTTTGGAAAGTGGCGCCAGCTTTTTTCAAACCGAAGGGCATTGTTACGTAAATGCACGCGCCAAACGGAGTGATGAAGGAGGTGGCGAGCTGATCGAGCTCATTCATCGCGATCCGGTGGTAGCCGGAGTAGGCGTCAAGAAAACAGAGCCTCGCACCGGAGGTGGAGTCAACAATTTGGTCGTCGCGCGGCAAAGGAAATGGATCCTTTGGGCATGCTTTGTTGAGACCCGTAATCAACACACATCCTCCATTTCCCATTCTTCTTCTTAACTAGTACAGGGGTTGGCTATCCACTTTCGGGATGATACACCTCCTTGAAAAACCTAGCGGCTAAGAGCTTATCTATCTCCTCGGCGATTGCCCGGGCGCCGATCGTCCGCCGAAACGCCCGAGTTTTTGCTTCACCGGCCGAGAGCCGGGTTTGATGTTCCAGGAGTGCTCGGGCGACTTCCCCGGTATGCCCGGCATGTCCGGAGGCCCTCCATGCGAACACATCGAGGTTCGGCTACGGAGGGGAAGTCGACGAGCTCGCTTCCTATTTGGGGTGAGCTCGGCACCCACGGAGAGGGTGCGCCCGCCCTTGTCGATCGGACCTCCTTGGCGCCCTTCTCGGGCTCGAACGTGTCGGGTGACCTTCTCGAGCTCGGCATGAAGAGCTCGCGGCTCGCCACCTTCGGGAGCTCGACACTTGAGCTCGGGCCCGCCCTTCTTGAGCCTGGGGAGTCGGCGCTGGCCCGTGCCACCATCTTTGGCGCATCTCTCCTCGACTCGATTGCCGCCGGTTACAAGATCGGACGTGGCGGGGCGGCTTTGGTACCGAAGGCATGCTCGAAGGTGGAGTCGATGGTGATGACCCCCTTCGGCTCGGGATCTTGAGCTTGAGGTAGGTGTGTTGGTGTTTCTTAGCGTAAGCAGAATAGTCCGCAAGCGCACGGAAATATCAGTTGTAGCACTTCACCCGGAAGTATTCGTGGTATCGTATTTTCCACGTGAAACGTATAGATTCTCTTCTAGCTAATCGCCCAAGGACAACCCAAGGGCGAGATGGAATGGTAGAGATGGACTCTTATAGCTATTACGCCTAGGATAACGATACACTACTTCTACTTACTCACATAGCCACCGCTCTCCCCCGGTTCCGCCGTAAGGGTCCAGCCTCCGACTACCGCACACCGGACGTGGAGGAGTACTAAGGACAAACAGTGGTCGCCACCGCCGCCTACCTCACTACCGTGGACCGATTAGTAAACGAAGGTGACTCGTGAGTTTAGACACCACGCCACGCCTACTTATCACGCACTCTAGCGCCGATCGGGTATCCCGCCTTCATCGTGGGCCCTCTACTAGAGCATTCCGCCACAAGGGCAAACGACGAACCCGCGAGATAAGTAAATGTAAAGTAAAGCTAGAGCAATAGACAATAAAAACTATAAGAACACACGAACACTCACTTAGCAGAGAGCCGAGCTTCACCGAAGAATGATGTTCGCCGAGGTACAAGAGTGGGGAGACACCGACAAGTCCCAGACTTCCCGTGCTTCTCCTCACATCTCCCCACTACTCAACTCTATAGCTAATAGGAGTGGAAACTCAAATGTGTAGTGGTGCTCTTGATCCTTGCAATGGTGTGTGTTAGAGAGGAGGGGTGCCCCTATATTTATAGTTGAGGAGAGGTGAAAATGGGTGGTCATGCTCCACTCGAGGTGTTTTAAGGAATACTTGGCGGGGAACCGAAATGCACCGCATGCAACCGCCGCTATGGACCCGGACAAACCGCCGAAAAAAGATGGGCTCGAACCGCCTCATTTTTGGGCCGGCCGCCCCCTTGCGCCGGCCGCCCCATTTTTGGCCGTTTGGGCTGAAATTTCACGTGAGTGTGTGGGCCTCGGAGTAAGCTTCGTTTTGAGTGGTGGATCGCTGAAATCCGATTTTCGTATGAGAAAGTTATGCCCAAAACATTGAACCCATGTCCCGCGGCCTGGTATGATTTCATGTTGGACTTGGGCCTCCACTTTTGTAGGCTTGGGCTTGGATATTTGTGCGGGAAATAGTGGTGCTCCGGCCTTTGCGACGTGTCATGGCCGGTTCCCTCCTCTTGGCCTTTTCATACTTCCCTCAGAATGCGCTTCTTTTGGGCATTTCCATCAAGTTCTCGCTAAAATTCCCGCAATAGATCTTCTACACATATGCATGGAATGGGGTTAGTAGTAAGGGTTTATTTGACATTATTTCCCTTGAAATGGACCTGAGTTGGCGGTATGAAATGATGGTTAATGACCGCCAACAAGGTGTAGTTGGGGACGGCCATGAACTTCGCATAACACGGCCGCCCCAAGAGCGCGTGGTAGGCGTTCAAGGGGGAGCGCCGAACGTGAGGACCTCCTTGCGAAGTTGTCCGGTGCCGAAGGTGACGGGGAGGTCGATCCGCCCGGCGGGGACCATATGCTTCCCGGCACCACGCCGTGGATCGGTTCCGGGGCCGAGGGGCGGAGTCGTGCCTTGGGGATGACAAGGGCTTGGAGAGCGTGGATGTAGAGGAGGTTGAGGCCGCTGCCATCGGGCCCATCAGCACCTTGCCAAGGCGCTTTGGTGCCGATGATGGGGTCGACGACGAAGGGTACCTCCCTGCACGGATGTGTCGTGGGTGGTCCGCTTTGTCGAACGCGGATCGCCGAGCTCGACCACTTGAGGTAGGCGGGCGCTGCGTCTGGTGAAGAGGACCTCGCGGGCGGGTGAGCTTTTTGCCGACGCTTGACTCATAGCCGGGGAGCTCCCAAGACCACGCTGACGGCGCCGCCCTCGATGTAGAGATGTCACCGCCGAACTCGTCGGGGCCGGCCAAGGCTTTGTCGTCGTCGCCCTTGTCTCCCCCCCCGGCGTGCCCATCACGTGCTTCTTCATGAGGCGGCAGCCCTTCATCTTGTGCTTGACCGGGCCCTCGTGGTGCGGGCACGGCGCCGAGCATCTTGTCGGCGCTTTTGGGGGACGGTTCGCGCCACCCTTGGGGCCGGCCTTGCGCTTTGTCCGCCACTTCGCGACGAACTCGCCGCCGCCGCCGCCTCGGGACGTTTGTTCTTCTTGTTCTTCTTCTGCGCCGCTGGAGCCGGATCCCTCGGGCGACGTTGTCGCCGGTCCCTGGTCCCGCCCTTGCCCGTGACGGCGTGAGACGGCATCCCTCTCCCCGCCGTGACGAGTGGCGAGGTCGAGGAGCTCCTTCACGGTCTTGGGCTTGACGCCGAGCTCGTGGATCATAGTCTCGCAGGTGGTGCCGAACGTGAAGGCGGTGATGACTTCGAGTCGGAGGCCTCCTGAGAGGTTGTTGCGCAGCTTGAGAAACGCCGATATAGTCGCCAGCCTTCCCCTTCTTTTGCTTGCACCCTGAGGTCCCACGCCGTGCTCGGTTCGGTGTAGGTGCCTCGAAGTTGCCGACGAAGACGCCGCCAAGTCCTCCCAGCCAGGATGGTGATTCTCCGGGAGGTGCTCGAGCCACGATCGCACTGAGTCCGTAAGGTAAAAGCGGGAGGTTGGGCGGATGATGAAGTAGTCATTGTCGGCGCCCAGCACCTGCAGCCGAGGCGTAGTCCTCGAGCCACGTGGCGGGCCGGCCTCCCCATTGTACTTCTACACCGAGGCCCGAGCTCGGAAGCGAGAAGGAAACGGGCATCGCGGATGCGTGAGCCGAACGCTTTGGCCTCCTCGAGCTCGAGCTCGAGGCGGGCGGTCCTTGTTGAGATGGGCTCCTGGCGGCGCCAGCGTGGGGGGCTACGGCTCTTGTCTTTTCGGCCGGCCGCCGCCGCCGCTTGCCGTAGGTGCGGCGGTCGCCGCGGGCGGTGCTTTGTCATCGCCTCGGGATGTTCTTGGTCGGCTTGAGCTTCCGCCTTGCGCCGAGCGTTGATGGTGTTCCCGCTGGGCCGCGGTTCTTGCCACCACGGCGCGCGGACTCGGATGAGAGGAGGCCTGTGGCCTCCCGCGCAAGCGGCGATGCGACGCTGAAAGCTCACTACCGGGCCGGACCGTCGCCTCCGCTTAGGAGCCTTTTGAGTTGCTCTCCAGCCCTCCTGCCTCGAGCTCCCGGGGCCGGCAACGGGCGCAGAGCGCAGCGGGCCGCCAGTTCTCGGGACGCCTCCCAAACACCGGGAGGGAGCTCGACCCGCCCCGCTGATGCGTCATGGACGCCGCGAGCCGAGTCAGCGCCGCGGGATTGCCGCCTTCCCCGCCGGGCGGGAGGGCTTCGCCTCGAAGCCGCTTCGAAGGCCGAATTACGAGTCACCCCAACAGCCTTGACGCGGCCGATCGGAGGCTCGCGGCCGGGCGCGGCGCGGAGTTTCGGGCGTAGTGCTCCGAGGCGCCGCCGAGGGTCGCTTCTACCGCACCGCGGGTGTGGCACATGTAGCACTGGACGAGACGGATCGACGCCCATCGCTCATGCCTGGAGGGCGAGCTCGAGCTCGGGAATGCCGGTCCGCAGGGGCTCGCCGCCCTGCAAGGGGCAGCCCCCGTTGTCCGTCCGGGTACATCCCGCGTAGGGCCGCCAGAACTGCCGATCGCGCCGCGCCCTTCCCTCGAGCCGCAGGACGACGTTGGCGATGGAGAAAGTCACGCCCCCCAACAGCCTCGGGGGGGCTCGCGCCAGGATGTTCGGGAGGAGGTCCTTGATGAGGACGAAGAAGCGGTCCGCCGCCGCTGATGGGGCTCGCAGGGGCGGAAGTCGAGCCCGCCCCACCCTTGCCAAAGACGGGAGTCGGGCGGGCGCTGCGGGAGGCGACCGACACGCCCTCACGCCGCATCGGGCGGTGAAGACGGCTCGCGGGAGGGATCCGCTTCGGGCGCAGTACCGTGAAGTCGATGGTCCCGAAGCGTAGCACGGTGCTCGAAGTCGGTGAAGCCGGAAGAAGCCATCTGAGTGAGGATCGTAACACTAGCGCTGCCCTACCGGGCGTACCAACTATCGCGGGTCTAGTACCACCGTCACGCAATGTCCGGCTATTGCGTGCTCCGACGGCCAGCTCTAGAGACAATGACACAGGTTTATATCTGGTTCGGGGCAAATCGCGCTCCCTAGTCCGGTGTGATCACTATCCGAGCTCAAACGCTCATACGGGGGCTAGTACAAGCAGTGTCGAGAGGGAGAGGGCTCCCAAGTCTCTCGTGATTGAGGCTAGTGCCAATATCGATTGTGTGTGTGTGTGTATGCGGATGCTATGAAGATGAGTATTGAACCCCGCCTCAACCCGGTGGGCGGCCTCCCCTTTATAGTCGCAAGGGGGCGAGACTCACGAGCTCCCCTCAGGTTGAGGACTTGAACAAACGAAAATACATGTGCAGGAGATAGATGCGTAAAAGAGCTCCCAGGTAAGCTCACTACGTGGGCAAGAGCTCCCTTCGAGCTCCGGACCGTCCCCGGTGTTGAAATTGGTCGTCGCCGCACGCAGGAATCAGTGGTTTGGGCGGTGGTCGCGTCGCCCGCCCCCAATCATGGTTGGAAGACGCCTTCTCAAAGATGGGCGTGCCCATTCGTGGATGGAGAGGATGTACCCTATACGCACCGCACGGCATCAGAGCGGAGTTGTTGGAGTCGACGGGGCATGGCGAGGTGGTCGCTTGACGCCTTCTTCCCATCACCGCTGTCTCTGGCGGGCTACAAAGTGGTCGCCGAGAGTTGTTGAGCTTGTCGAGAGTTGTTGACCAACCCCGTACTCTGTGCAGCTTCTAGGAAGGCGCGCATGAGGTCTTTGTGGTCGCCGCCGTAAGGCCTCGTCGTGGGGAGCTCGAGCGAGGCGTAAAGAGGTCCCCGGTGAGGTCGAGCGTGATGAAGACCGGGGAGCTCGCTTTTTTATCGGAAGAGCTCGATCGGCGAGAAGACGGTCTCGCCCGGAGAGCTCATGTGTGGGAGCTCGAGCGCTTGAGGTTTGCCCCCTCGCGTGGAGAGCTCGTGCGTGGTGATGACCTTCGTGGCGTGGCGACGAGACGCCCCGCCTTGTCACGTCTTTTTGGATAATCGAGGTTTGGGGTCGCTTTTGGTGCGTCGATATGGGTAGGGTGCTCTCATTTTGATGTCCCAAATATCGATCCCCACAATATGCATCAAACTAAACTCAAACGAGGTAAGTCACATAATAAAGATAATAAGATAATAATAATGATAGCATCCAAGTCAAAGATAATGATATGCCACTAGCTAGTATCATAAAAGGCTAAATACCATAGTATAGGTAAGATGGATGGAATATCCCTAAGTTACTCCTACTTATATGTCAATGCATACTACAATTAGTGCAATACACCTAGTCATCATCGTATGGAAGCATTATATCTACACAAGGTGAATATTACTAAGGAAGATTAGGAACAAAACCAACCTACCATAGTAACAAAGCTCAACTAGCCCTATATTAGGGGGTGGACTCCAAAGGACTCAATGGGAGTATCACATCCACGATCTACCACACATCCCGAATATAGGGTGATGTCGCAGCAAACGTTGTATAAACACCCACGTTTACACATTGTCGACCACCCACATAGTGTACATCTAGGGGGGCGCTATACGACTCCATGCTTGAATATAAAGACAAACATACTAAACTAAATATATAATCATAATAAGCATAGAAGCATATAACTAAGAATATAATCATTAAATAGAATAAAGTCATGGCAATTGTATTCTAAACAAATACTTACAAATGAGATACAAGAGAGAAGCCACGAGAAGCTCGGCTCCCCGCTACTTCTTGACTATCCAAAATCCAAGACAATACTTGACTTCCTCTAGAGCTAACCTAGATAGCTATTTCTCTAATTATGGTGGAACTAGGGCTTAGGATCTTGACTTGGGGTCTTGATGATGGACTGGGTATGGAGTAGAATGACTTCGAATGAATTAGGTTTTTCACCGGGGGTTAGGGGTCTTGTTATATAGCCCCAGGAGGATGCACGAGAGCCCTTGGATCAAACCGACCTTGATGGATGGACTAGATTGCTCCTCATAGGCGGTGGTGAACCGACCTTGAATGGGAGGCGACAGGGGGGGGCCCCACGGGCGGCGCCGCCGCTACTAGGGCCGCCGCCCGGCTCGCTGCCGAGGGTGGGCCCCATCTTCCTTTTGGTGCTCTCCTCGGTCTCTTCCGGAATGTTCTAGTGTAGGTTTCACGTTGGGTTACGCCACGGATACGTCTTTATGTCGTAGGGCTTGCAAACTCTTGGGCATTTTCTCGTTTAATCCCCGAAAAATATATAAATCATCAAAACTAGTGGAATCATGTTAGTCAAGCCCCTATACTATGTTGATATTCAATTTAAGCCCTTATTTTCGTTTTAAAAACCTCTATATTTTATGCTATAAGGTATACCAACAAGCTCCCCAAGCTTACCTCTTGCTAGTCCCTAGCAAGACTATGTTGGATCGAGGGAGTTGCCGCAACGCTTTCACACCTCAAAAGTACACATGCTTTCAAACAAAATTTCATCTCCGGGAAAGGAATAAACTACTTTAACCTTCAACTTACCCATATTACCTTTAATCATGGAGCTTGTAGCTTTTTTCTTGTGATCTTGGGTAATTGAAAGGTAGAACAATCAAGTCAAGCACTAGGTCTCAAACTCTTTGTTCAACCATTATTCTCGAGTTTTTACTGATTTTTGAAATAAAACTCAAAGTTCCTTCAGTATGACCCTTTCAAGTCTCTCATATGCGGTACTGGTGGATCCTCACTAAGGCAATAAGGTTGTTGTGCCTTTCTCTCATAGTATGTGACATTTTTGGAATAAGGCAGTAGGACACTATGCCTTCTTCTCTCTCACCCTATATCTAAAGCTTATATCCGAGTTCATTGGTGGGGAGAGAACTAAATCGCTTACTAAGCATATATTGTAAGTTCAAACAATGGATCCAAAGTCACGAGTCACACCGATGCATGTGCATAATGGAATGAAATATGATGGTAGGTGTGAATGGAATAAATGTGATGAGAAAAAGTCTAATTCTATTCTAGCTCTCTTGGACAATCATCTCTCTTTTGAAACTTGAAAACATTTAAGAGAACCTGGGTTGTATTTTTTTTTTTCTTTTTATGGGGAGTTGGGCATCTAAGTACCCATTGTTTTCAATGACACTTGTCCATTTTTTTAACTCTCCTTTATTCTTTTTTTTTTTTCTTTTTAGGGAGGTAGGCTCTACTCGCCTAGTAGGACACTTTGTCCGTTTTTCATCTCCCTTTTTCTCTCTCTTTTTTTTTTAACTAACCCAAGTCTCTTTTTGCAATAAACTTTTGAGAGATAAACAAGAGCTTTATAAGATTGTCGACTGGAATGAAATATTTTTGGTTGCTCTTCTCCCAAGCTAGGAGTGGAACATATTTGGCGGATATATAGTGGGTGTGTATAGTGGATGCGTACTTCCAGGGTAGAAGCAACATATATATATATGAATGGAGTCTAATGGTAATGGAATATATGTGGTGGATGGATGGATGGATGGAGTGTACATCAAAGATGACAAGTTTCTAAGGGTCGGCAAAGGTCGAACAGACTCAATGCAAAGCAAGCAGCCCATATATATATATATAAATAAAAGGTTTTCCTAATCTATGGAGCATGTGGTCGTGGTAGGAGTTTCAACACTGGTCATACGGAACTTATCATGTATACTTTTATAATTTTTAAAAGATAAATCTCCGAGAAATCTAGTGTCACTAGGAGTAAGAGAAATAGCGGCTCAAAACTTTTTATATGTCATATCCGTCAATTACCTAGACTCTAGAGCAAGCATTTGCAATCCACGATTTCAGGTTTAGGGTAAACCTCAAGTCAAAGCAGTTTTACATTTAAGCTTCGAGAGAAATTAAGCTTGAAAGCTAGGTACTTGAAAGACATTACGACGGAGCAACTATTCATCATCTCCTTTATTTTTAAGTTCTTTTTTAGTTGAGCAAAAGCGTAAAAGGTGTACACTCTCTCTTGATCATTTACTATAACAAAGACTCTTTTAAAGATTGTAAAGACTCACTCTAAGCAACTAAAGCAAACTAAGCAAACCAAATATCTAGCTAATAATAATAGTAGTAGTAGAGATACTTTATCGGGATAATGGGGGTGCTCTCCCCAAGCTAGATTGGAAAATCGGGTTGATGATCCGGAAGTTGAGGTAGATGGTGACAAAGTGGTGTCGGCTCATCATGTCTCTCTCCCCTTTGAAATCCTGCTAAACTCAAATAGACAACAAAGCTAGTGGAACTTGATTAGGCGTTAGAGTTTAGCCACGCTTTTTTGTCGCTCAGGATCTTTTTAGCGCAAAAAGTATTTTTGGGTTTTCTTATTTGTATGCAAAAGAAGATGAAGAACTTATGAATGCACTTTTATTTTATTTTTGTGCCACCACAAGTAAGTATCTCCTCGAGGGTATTAAGCCTTAGATTTACTCACATGGGGCTTTTTTTTTTTTAAGCATGCAAAGCACTAAATATTTTTATTGTTTTTTCTAATGCAATTTGAAAAGGGAAACATGCTATGCAATTGGTGAAAGTAACTATGCAATGCTGGGAATTAAATATGGATAACTTCATGAATTACCTTTCGCTAAGGCTCGAGGGGATTTAAAGTCCTCCGAACAAGACTTTCTTGTTTCGCTCATTACTCCCAATGTATGTCAGTAGTCACAATTGGTGGCTCGATGATTTGATCGATGTTTCTCCCGATGATGTGCTGGGAGTTGTCTTCTTCTTTATCCACTTCTTGTTTCGGGGAGGTTCTAGTGACCTGCATATCTTTTGTCTTTGGTTCATTATTTCTTTTATCTTCTACCTTGATTCCCGAGATTGTACAATCTTCGTTTGTTGAGGTGGACGACTTTTCTTCTCTAGGTCCTTCTACCTCTTCTTCTTCTTGAATCTTCAATTGTTTCTTCTTTTGGGGGCGTCTACGTGCTGACCTGTTCTTCTTTTCATAATTAGTATAACTACTAGTTAAACGCCCGTGCGTTGCTACGGGATAACTAAATTTTATATAAAAACATATGGATCGCATGATAAAATAATAAAACTATGAAATTAAACAATATATTAAAGTGATATTTAATCTAAATAGTATCATGTCCGTGCGTTGCTTACGGAACAACTTAACTTTGTGAAAAAAAAACACATGGATCGCGACGATGAGATAACAATATTGTAGGCTTTCAAAGTAATGCTTATGTTTACAGCGGATTTTCAGAGATCTAGCTAAAGGATCAGGTCGAGGCCCTTACAGTTATGACAGATTGTTCTGAACCTTTGGGGACATCACCTTAGATATTTCAAAGATTGCGCTCTGTACCCTGATCATCTTCAGAGTCTCATGGCTGAACCCACAAGGGTGACTGTAGTCAACTTGCATCCAACTTGCCCTTTCTAGACATTGATAAGGCTCTCACTGATTGTCTCAAACGGTCTAGATTTCTGAAATAGCAGCAGAAAGAGAAGAACCAAAAATGAAAAACAGCCTATGTATTTCATCCATGAATTCAACACATACAATCAACATTATTAGGTATTGTTAATGATTAGCATTGGACGAAACCATTAAGAGATATTTGGACATATCATAGAAACACAATTGAGTTCAGTTAACTATCTTTCCATCTGTGTGACTACCTATATATGCAATTAAGGCAGTGTAGCACAAACTGACACCCAACAAATTAAAGGCCTATTGTACTCCAATTTCAAATGATAACAAAAGATCAGTATCTATTCAAATGATAACAACTGATCAGTATCTGTCCAACAATTCCAGTCTTCAAGAAAGGAACAACAAGAAAGGAAGGGTTGCAAGAGTATTATGCTATAGCAAAAGAGGAACCATAATAATAAGAAACATCCGATATTAGTAGCCCAAGCATTCTAGAATCTTGGAGCACAAGATCAGTAGAGATGCTTAGTGCTAGCGTGCAGGTGCGTAGTTCGATTTAATTTCAGCATACTATTTGCTTGTAAAAAGATCACAAGGAACCTCGTAGGGCACAAAAGTTGGCTGCTAACAGCCTAACATCCTCTCGACAAGCGTGCTCTTGGTCCTCTAGCTCCTTGTCACTGCAATCTGTTTCTGTTAGTTGATAGCTTGCTACAGAGGGACACAAGTAGAGGACCATGAGTTGAGGTCTCAGTCAGGCCCAACAGCTCAGGCTTCCTTTTAATTTCTTTGTACTACAAACTTTGGCACGCTTCGCGGCGCCCTACCAGGCACGATACCCTGTACAAAACAACATAATATTGTTACTTAGTGATAGGAGAACAGGGATACGGCACAATTCACAATTAAGGCAAAATCCTGCGCTTAATATACTGAACCTGTCAAGGAAGTAGCTGATGAAATAAAAAAGGGTTATAGACTGCATTTTAACATTAAGGTGAGCAGCACAAGGAACTCCATATTTGGGATCACTATGCTTTATTTTCCCACCTGAAGGTCCACAGAGAAGAGGGATCACAGTCATCTCCATCTTGACAGCAATAGTTAGGCAAGCAATTGATAAGAACTGTTCTAACCAAGGCATGCCGTGCTCATGCTACAGCAACACATCAAGATTGCAATTTTGAAATGCTACCCTGCAAGGACACTTACAAGTTCAAAGGCCAGCAATTTGTTCTCATCTTCCATCATCTTATTCTACAATAAATAAATAAATAAACCAATAAAATAGTGGATGAGGGAAAGAATTAAAAAGAACCACATGCTCAAATAAATTTATAATACAAATCATAGTCAGATTAAGCTCAAATAAAAGTGAAAAGGAGTACATTTTTTTCTACCTTGTGCTTTAACAACAAGAGAATTTAATAATAAGTACTCCATCTCAAATAAATTGGCAACACATTCACAAAAGGTAGCTGTAAACCAAGAAAAACAATATAATTCTTGTTGCAGTGGTCCTGTCATTATGGCTATTTCTTTTTGCCCTATGAGATGAAATCCAAACTGATTTTTTCCCACTGTATTTGTAAAGGAACAACTGTAGAATGCCAGATTCACAACACAGCTGGATCACATGATAAGATAACAATACTATGAAATTAAACAATGATATTAAAGTGACATGTCTAGCATATGCACAAGTTGGGAAATTTTTTCAGAACTCTGTAACAGAAAGCAACCCAGATCAAAGATCTTGCTACCTTTTTTCTGAATATATTAAATGTGATATACTAAAACATAATACAATTTACACAGGCGGGAAACGTTTTTGCTTATACTTACAGTGCCTAAGGATATAAGATCTAGCAGTGGCAAGTGTTCAGTTCAGTTCCTCGTGCTACCCAACAGAAGTAAAAGGTAAAACATAAATCCTTATTCCTCCGGAGTTTCTTGTTGCTTACTTGCCCTCTTCTAAATCCTGAAAGGAAAAAAAATATCATAGTTATTATGCTGAAAACATAGAGCTGACAATAAATTCAGTCTATACATATGAGTTTGAGTCAAGACTACCTCGCACCAGTTCAGCATGCAAGAGCTTCACGTTTGCTTTCTGTCTTACGTTTCCTATTAGGAAAAAAATCAAACTAAAAACACTTATTATTAACACAAAGCTAGAAAAATACCAATACAAAAAATAAGTCAAAAAAGGAATGCATCAAAAGGTATTTTCTTTGCAATAGATAATCCTTTCTCTTAGCAGCAGGTGAGGAAAGGGACGCAGACCTGGCCGGTGGCCGGGTCAAATCCACTGGCCCATCAAAAATACTTGTTCATTTGTACAGCTAGCAAGAAAATACAAGACATTTGTTACTATACACACATTACCTTGGCTTCAAAACATATATGTTGGAATACATGTTCAGTACAGAACGGAGTCGACACAGGTTCCTGCATCCTAGTGCAGTTTGAGAGTCAGTCCAGAGAATATAAAGATTTCAATTAAGCGTGTGAATATTTGTACTACAAAGAGTCATATCCTACTGAACATTACAAGGACACATTTGTTCATCTATATGGAATCAAACACCAAAGAGCCAATATATGCTCGATATGGCAAGCAATTGTCACATCTTTTTATGCGTATCAATGATTAATTAATTAAATTTGACGCTGAAAGAGAAACACAAGAATGCTGCAAGACGAGGTATCGGGTGAGACATTCTGAAAAAATGTGGGGATGTGGCTACTCACCGACCAGTGGGAAGAGACGACGATGGCGACGAGCGCGAGGTCCGCGGTGGCCAACCTCGTCACATGCACGCACGCCCACGCGACCCTACGGTGAAGGCGGAGCAGCGACGCGGCGGCAAGCGGTCTCACTCATTCCGTCGCCCGTCGGTCACGACCAAGGACAGGCGGAGGTCCAGGCCGCCCCAATCTCCTGGCTGCCATGGCTGACCGGCTGGCGCCGTCGCCCTAGTCGCTTGTCGCGGCCACCAAGCGAGCGCCCGAGGAGTCCGGGTTAAGGCCCAACCATGTGCTTCGGGGGTGGGGCTGCGCCGAGTAGATCCCACGGAGAAGACCACGCATCTCCTTGGCCGTCCGTGTGCCGTCGAGGAGGAGGAGGAGTTTGGGGATGGCGCGCGCCGCGGCGTGGACCGGCACCAGGAGGCGAGGTCGTAGGCGGCGGGCGCGGCGTAGAGCAGGAGGACGGGTGCCCGTGAAGGTGGGGAGGAGGAGGCGGCGGTAGCCTGGGAGGATCCAAGGCGGAGGGGTTCTGGGCAGTGTCTCAGGAGAGCAGGGAAGGACGAGGTTGACGGATGCAAGGCGAGGAGGCAGCCGCATGGGGCGAGAGGGAAGGCACACTCGTGATTGGTGGTGGGGAGCGATCATAGGATTTTTCTTTCCTAAAGACCGATCGCAATCGCAAGGGAGGGGGGAAGAAGCCGAGCACCAAATTTTGTACCGCAGGTGGAGAAGAGTGACCTCAAAAAATTTTACCTCACGAAAAACACGTCTCCCCTTTCATCCTTTTTATGTAGTAAAGATTAAAGTATAATCGTACCTTTCTGTAGGGAACTAGAAGTGAATTTCTCCTGTTCTTATGTAGATGATGGCGCGTGTAGTATTGAGGAAAGGTCTTCCCAATACTAGTGGTGGGTCCAACTCTTTGCCCATGTCCATGACTAAAAAGTCGGTGAGGACATAGTGATCATTAATTTTCACGGGCACGTCTTTTCGCAATTCCTTCGGGAAATCGGCATGATTGGTCCGCCATCCGCGGTTGCGCATATATGTTGGGTACAAGGGCATTTTATCGAATAATAATTGATATGTTACCTTGGCCATGATGTTGATGCTCGGATCCCGTATCACAATATGTGTTATTGAAGGTCAAACGGTTTATAGTGCATGATATAGTTGGGATACCCGGATCTTCCATCTTATTCAAAGATTGGAGATTTGAGTAGATGGTCATTCTCAGAACCTATCTTGTTGATCATCATTACTTTTACAGCCGAGCCTTCTTGTTTTTATTCTTGTTCTTCTTGGTATTCTTGAGTGTAGGTTCGGTGGCATCTCACAAAGGTATGTTGCTTTATGGATGAGCAGGAGAGGTGAGTGTCTTGTTCTTGAAACTAAATACTTCTTTTCTTCCCTTAATGTTGAAACATATCTTTGCACTCGGGCATAGATAATTGCTCTAGCTGTGCTCAAAAAAGGTCGAACCCAATATGATTGGTGCCTTTTCACTCCCTCTGTCTCAAATCGCGAAATCTGGCGGCACATATGATTTTCCAACTTGTATGAAAACATCTTGAGTATGCCTTGTGGATAGCATAGCGATCGATCTCGCAAGTCGCAAGCACATAGTTGTATATAACAATGGATTACCATTAACTTCCTCATAAATTAGCCGCGGTAAAATGTTGATGCTTGAGCCGAAGTCACATAGTGCATTCTCAAATACGTGTGGTCCAATTTGGATGGTGATGACTGGCCTCCCGGGTCTTCTTTTCTTCTTGGTAGGGAGTCATCCGCCCGGTTGCTCTCCACTTTTTCCGTAAAGTAGCGACCTGCATTAAAAATGTCTACAAGATTTGCAGATTCTAATTCTTTCGGCTGGCCTAGAGTTTTACCTGATGTGGTTAGTGGAACAGAAATTGCTAGCTGAGAAATTTGAGATTCTATCATTTTGTTGAAACTATGTTGGTTTTTAATCGCAGAAGAGAAACTATCCATTCTATTGTTTATTGTCTCTAGCATTTTATCATTAGTAGTTAACTTCTTAGACAAGTTTTCCATAGTTTTTCCTTGATTTAAAACAAGATCTCTTAAAGAAGGTTGGTTAAAATTATTAAAATTACCTTGATAGTTACCCGTATAATTACCTTGGTAGTTTGGTCTTTCTTTGGTTCCAACCTTGATTTTGCTTTGAGGATGATAATTGTTGTTATTGTTGATGTAGTTCATATCTTCTTCAATCTACGGGCAATTATTGCCTAAGTGGCCAATGTTGCCACATTCTTCACATGTCATGCTCGAGTCTAGAATTTGCATGACTTCTTTCCTCTCAGGAGCCTTCTCCTCAAGTTTCTTCATTATTAGATCCATCTTGGCAGACAACATGTCTACCTCCTTCAGTGAGTGCATTCCTCTTGACCTCTTGCGGGGTTGCCGCTCCTCATTCCAACTCGGGTTTGAAGCCATTTTTTCCACAAGTTCGTAGCTTTTGTAAGTGTGGTGATAGGAAAGCGCCTCCCCTTACAAAGCATCCATTGTTTCACGAGCACTTGTAGTGAGCCCATGATAAAAGGTCTGCATAAGTAACCAATTTTCCATCCCATGGTGTGGACATTCTCGAGATATTATCTTGAAAACGTTCCCATGCTTCGGGACGGACTCATCTTGTTGTTGTTGAAAATTTGCAATCTTCCCCGTAAGGCATTGATCTTGCCTATAGGAAAGAACTTTGCAAGGAAGGGCAAGAGAACAGAGTGACCAGGTGGTATTTTTATCTTTTGTAGCGTAGAACCACTGCTTCGCCCTTCCCAATAGTGAGCATGGGAAAAGACGGAGTAGGATTGCATCTCTTGGCACTCCTTTAATGGTGATGGTACCGCAAATCTCCAAAAAGTGTTGGAGATGAGCACTAGCATCCTCATGTGCTTTCCATAGAACTGGCTAGCTTGTACCATATTAATGAGTCCAGGCTTGAGTTCAAAATCATGATCCCTAATTGCAACTTCCCGGTCCAAAGGCGAACATTGGCCGTAGTTGGAGCTGAAAAATTCATGAAGTGTCTTGTCGGCCATGGCCTCAAAAATAGGCAATAGGCTTTCGCCTAATTTGATCAACGTCCAAATCAAAAAAGGTGTAAAGGTTGTTTACGAGCTTGAATTCTTGCCCTCTTGATTAATAATGCTGATTTTCAATGTTGCTCTTTTGGACGATTACTCCAATGAATATTTTTACCCCGCATAAAATCAAAACAAGTAGACAAACAAGGGTAAGCCTGTTTGAGTAGTTGATAATGGGTCCTCGATACATTACGTGATGCAAGTGATATCAATCTATCCATGTATGTGTGTTTAGGTTTGGCTAGCACCCTTTCTTCCAAGAACGGCGCCAGAAATGCTTGTTGACATCTCTAACGTGATCCACATCTAGGACGGCGCTAGAAATGTATAAATGGTATCTATCTAATGAGTTAGCTTGGATGTGGAGTTAATCTCACATTCCAATAAAAGTTAGAGCGGGAAGTTAATAAAGTTAGACGGAGTTAGTTATGGTGTATGACTCGCAACATTATCAATGGTGGAATTAATCTCACCACGATAGGCACAAAAAGTCGTACCACACATTCTAGCATTGCCTACGAAACTAGTCTGTCACCCTAGCTCACAACGCTAAAGAAATGCGTGAATGGATATTCTCAATATGACACTTGAAACTCTTGCAATGATAATATAATTCTGGTATCTGCAAGCACACAGATAGAATTACCCAATTGTAGCACTTCACCAAGGAGTCTATCCAGTATCGTATTTATATTCTATCGAAAAGAAAGGGATGGGCTATGGGTAGGTTGATGATTTAATGATGATTCACTTGCATTGGTGTAATGTAGAGTAAACACTATGCATCATACTAAACTCAAACGAGGTAAGTCACATAATAAAGATAATAAGATAATAATAATGATAGCATCCAAGTCAAAGATCATGATATGCCACTAGCTAGTATCATAAAAGGCTAAATACCATAGTATAGGTAAGATGGATGGAATATCCCTAAGTTACTCCTACTTATATGTCAATGCATACTACAATTAGTGCAATACACCTAGTCATCATCGTATGGAAGCATTATATCTACACATGGTGAATATTACTAAGGAAGATTAGGAACAAAACTAACCTACCATAGTAACAAAGCTCAACTAGCCCTATATTCGGGGGGTGAACTCCAAAGGACTCAATGGGAATATCACATCCACGATCTACCACACATCCCGGAATATAGGGTGATGTCGCAGGCAAAAGTTGTATAAACACCACGTTTACAGATTGTCGACCACCCACATAGTGTACATCTAAGGGGGCGCTATACGACTCCATGCTTGAATATAAAGACAAACATACTAAACTAAATATATAATCATAATAAGCATAGAAGCATATAACTAAGAATATAATCATTAAATAGAATAAAGTCATGGAAATTGTATTCTAAAACAAATACTTACAAATGAGATACAAGAGAGAAGCCACGAGAAGCTCGGCTCCCGCTACTTCTTGACTATCCGGAATCCAAGACAATACTTGACTTCCTCTAGAGCTAACCTAGATAGCTATTGCTCTAATTATGGTGGAACTAGGGCTTAGGATCTTGACTTGGGGTCTTGATGATGGACTGGGTATGGAGTAGAATGACTTGAATGAATTAGGGTTTCACCCAGGGGGTTAGGGGTCTTGTTATATAGGGAGGAGGATGCATGAGAGCCCTTGGATCAAACCGACCTTGATGGATGGACTAGATTGCTCCTCCTCATAGGCGGTGGTGAACCGACCTTGAATGGGAGGCCGACGGGGGGGCCCCACTGTGGCGGCCGCCGCTTTCGCTACTAGGGCCGCCGCCGCCGGCCCGGGCTCGGTGGGCCCCATCTTCCTTACGGTGCTCTCTCGGTCTCTTCTCGAATGTTCTAGTGTAGGTTTCACGTTGGGTTACGTCACGGATACGTCTTTATGTCGTAGGGCTTGCAAACTCTTGGGCATTTTCTGTTTTAATCCCCTCGAAAAATATATAAATCACCAAAACTAGTGGAATCATGTTAGTCAAGCCCCTATACTATGTTGATATTCAATTTAAGCCCTTATTTTTGTTTTAAAAACCTCTATATTTTATGCTATAAGGTATACCAACAATATGCAAGAGATCCCATCGCACCAAACATTCTGAGGTGCATCAAGTACCTCGTGCTGCTGGTGGACGACCTTAGCAGATGCATGTGGGTGGTCGCAATTCCTTCCAATGATTGTGGCGGCTACCATCAAGGAGATCCAAGAGTGGGTGGACGGAGAGTTTGGGCGCAAGTGGAGCGACACTACACATCGATCATGGTGGTACACCTCCATGGAGTTCACCAAGTATCACATGATAGAAGAAGTCTGTCGCTAACACACACCATGTCGCACAGTCCACAACAGAACAACTTGGTGTAATGTTGGGACGACATGATGGTGGCTGTAATGGGAGTATGTGCTAAGTAGATGCTCGATGACTAAGAGTCTGGATGAGATGACTGCATTCGTAGCTTGGCATAGGAAGAGCAATCCATCCACCAACTTAGGATAGTCGATCCGCTACATCACCTCACCTCAAGAAGCTGGAGGATAGAGAGGTTACAGGACAATCTTCAACGACTATGAGCACGGAACAAAGGCATATCGTGCCTAGTAGAATGAAGAGCTTCCATGTGACAGGTGATGTGTTCAATGAACAAGCCTAGTGGCACTGATGTTGTCACACGGTGGAGTATTCCATTATAAAATAGGCACCTTTGATGGTCGAGGACGCCTTGAGCCGCGGTGCATGTAGACGAGTTGACACCAAGGATCGACATAGTGTGGATTGCGTAGAGTACGGTGAGTGGAGTTTGCCTCATCGCTAGGCGAAAATGGTGACCACATGGACACTGACCAGGACAAAGATATGTCCCACTTTGGTTTTAGAGGATCGTTAACATCCTCAGACCAACATCGCCAATTAGGTTCACACTATTAGCACTAATTGTAGTGTGCTACATTTGTTGAGTTCCTATGAATCTAGTTCATTTGCTAAAAAGGAACATAACCCAAGCTAGACGAAGGTGATGGTGGAAGAAATGGAGTACATTAATTGAGGACAATCGGACGTGATCGTTGCAGACCTCTCACCTAGATGTTGGGAGATTGGGTTGAAATGGGAATTCAAGGTGAAGAGGGATGAGCATGGGGCATAGCCAATCACAAGGCGTGCCTTGTGGTGGAGGGATAGGCACACACTACTACAAACGGTAACAATACTCGTCATCTCTTAAATACCTTAGGATTTTGGGAAGTGAACGTTTTATTTACAGAGACAGGCACAAATTTATAAAGGCGAATCTTTTAAGAGACCCGTGTTCATTAATGTATCCGAGCCCACATACATCCTATGTGAGCCTATCTCGGTCCATTGTATATAGTATATAAGAAGAGAAATACTAGGTCTCTATCTCCTCTATGGATGAAAACAGTCGGACACAGTATTACAATCTAGAAAACGAAAGCGGCCAGTTCAGGATATTTCTACATTTTCGCAATTAAAGAGTACAAAATAAGGTTGAGAAACCAATTGAGAATGACAAATTTTTATATTTAATGAAATTCAGAAACATTATCTAAAAAATCTTATCATAATATAGAACATGAAAGTGGTCGGCTCAGAATATTTTCGTTCTGTTTTCATCCTTAATCTCCTCCTACCCTGTAGACTCAACTGCTCTATCTCTCTTGCTCTCTTTGCTACCTCTCCCGACCCTCGCGCTCATGTCTTCTAACGATGATGACAGTGGCTCCAAGCCTCGATGTAAGGTCCTAGATGGCTAGAGGGGGGTGAATAGCCTATAAAAATTTTCTACAAGCTCAATTTAACAAACCGATTAGTATAACAAAAGGCGTAATCGTGGTTTGCACTAGCTCTATAGTCTTGCAAGCCTCTAGTGACAATTCTAAATATACTCTATGATCTCTAAGTCACTCAAAGCTATGTCACTACTCTAACTAGTGAACAATCCTAAATATGATCTTTAGGCTAGCAAGAACAACTACACAAGCAAAGCTAGCTCACTACACAATATAAGCTAGGAATGTAAATGCAAGTGAGAGAGCTCGATATACCGATGAGTAGAGGCAATGAACCAATCACCGGGAAGAGGATGAACAATCAACACAATAAGACGATGAGCCAATCACCAAGACAAGAGACATGTCGATGTGTTGACCCGGAGTTCACTTGTACACCGACAAGCTAGTCTCCGGTTGTGCCGACCAACACAAGGATGGTGCTTGAGCTAGGCGGTGCACTTGCTAGCTCCAAGCCACCACTCACAAGTGAGGTACCCAAGACACGAGCAATGTATTCCTTACACTTTGTCTTCCTGACGAGGAGTGCGTGATCCTCTCAGAAATCACCGGAGGTGGCCAAGAACAATCACCTTCTCTTGCCAACGCCTCCACCAATTCACCAAGCCGGCTAGGCAAAGTGTCTCCAAGAGAAATAAGAAACCAACCGGCTCACAACGATCCACAAGTGCCTCTAGATGCAAGAACTCAATGCAAATGCACTTGGATCACCTCTTCTCTCAAGAATGAAGCTCACAAGCAAGAATGAGAGAGAGGGAGTGTTGTTGCTCAGCTCTAGGATGTTAGGAGTGATTCAAATGACCAAGAGAGAGAGCAAGAGGCAGCCAACCAAGTATATATAGCCCCCATCACGAAATCCAACCGTTGGGGGGCAAAATGTGGTTTCGGCGGCTGACGGGACGGCGCCGACCGGACTCACCAATGAAGTCCGGGTCGATGGGTCCGGTCAAGAGTCCGATCACACCGGACAAGCAGCCCCGGGCCTACATCCGACCCCCAATCATGCGCGCCCGGTCAATGGTTCCGTGGGTGAGTCCGGCCGATCCTCGACCGAGAACCCAAAAACATGCTCTTCGTAATTTCGATCGGTCGCGACCAGGCCGGACCGTCCGGCCGGATTCGCGTGCTTCCGATCGAGTCGGGTTGCGCTCCGGGCCGCCTCCGAGCCGTGTGAAAATCCGTCATTGTGTTGTCGTTCCTTCGCCTTTGCTCCAAACCGACTTCCATCACTTGATTCTTGTTGCCAACACGTCGAAGAACACCCCGACACCATGTGTTAGCATTTTGAAAACATTTTCGTCAAGTACGGAGTTAGCTCTTTAGGTTAGAATTCATGCATATGAATTTTGAACCTAAAGGCACATGAGGACCGATATGTACGATAAGTTTCCCCTCTTAATAGTACGGCTTATCGATCCTATAATCACTCACACCCTCTATGGTGTCTTGACTGTAAAATCAAAAGGCCCTATGGTTATACCTTTGCCTTGGGCTCAATTGATCTCCAAACCTCATCAAGTTGGACGCTTGATCATCTTTTGGATCACCTCGATCCATCCTCCATGATCACCATGCTCCAAGCTTGATTCAAAAAAAAAAAAAAAACCATGCTCCAAGCTTGACACGACCAATCTCCAATCTAGTCAAACACTTAGCATCGAGAGATTAGTCCTTAGGTGTCACTAATTATCCAAAACCAAACTAGAGATCTTCACTCGAGCGAGGGCGTGCATCATCCAATGGTAGATCTCGGCGGCGGAGGGCCACTCACACCCCAGCAACAAAGGGTTGTATGTGTCCTGGAAGAGGGGGACGTTCTTGCCCTGGCGGCAGTGGGGGTTGCTCGTGCCCTGATGGTGGAGGGCCACATGCGCCTAGTGGTGGTTGCAGTGGCTCTTTCGTGGTCACTAGGGCTCATAGTGGTATCCGGCAGTGGAAGCTCGAACTACGGTGGCTAGGCCTCATGACGGATGTAGGGGCTCGGGTTCAGTGCGAGGAGCAGTGATGGTGCCTGGATCTAGCGGTAGCAATACGTCAATGCTATTTGGGCAGCCTCGTGGATGGGCTCGACGGGCTTGTCCATGAGTTTTTAATTTTCTTTTTCTTCTTAATCTATTTTTGTAGGAGAGCACTTGATCACCTCCAAAATATTGATTTAGGGCAACTCCAATGGTCCCCTAAACATGGCCCCTACCCTATTTTGGGGGCTGGAAAGCAAAACTCAGCTCTTGTGGAGCCCCTACTCTGGCTTCCATTTTAGGCAGGCACCCAACCCCAGGGGCTCTCCCACCCAACCTCCAAACATACTATTTACGTGGGTCCCGTACTCCACCACTCCACCTGCCTCTTGTGCTCCCTACTCGCGGCTGCCTCCCTCCACGAGATCTCGCCGCTACCGCCGCCGAGATGCTCGACCGCCTCGTGCTCCTCGCGTCCGGTCCTCCAAGCCGATGCTGGCCCCTTGCATATGGCTCGGAGGCCACGATAATCGACGCAGCGCCCACCGCCCTCGAGCCGCCTGGAGCGGGCGGCGAGGCCTTCGGCACGGCGCAGCCACCAAGAACACCCCTTGCACCATCCCATGGCCGCGATGGCAGCCCAGCAGTAGCACCGACACCCCAAGCGCCGCCGCCCGCCCCGCACTCTCCCAATCCCCCGGCCCCGACCCTCGCCGTTGCCACGTCGCCACTCAACTCGCTAGCCGGCGAGCTGCTCTTCATGGTCCTCGACCGGGGCGAAGCAGGCATGCATGCTCTTCGTGCCCTAGCAGACGCTCCCAGCGCTTCATATACTCGCCATCCAGCTTACCATGACGACCGCCATGCCCGGTTCATCGTCATGGTGTGCCTAGGTGAGCGCGCTTGGTGGCCGAGCAGCATGCCGCGGGTCGGGCGAGGTCGCTGCGTGGGCAAGGAAGCGACCAGCCAACGCACGCTGCGCGCAGCAGCCGGCAGGGCGGCGTCGAGAGGAACAGAGAGATTGGAGAGAGGAACAGAGAGATTGAGAGAGAGGATGACAAGCAGGTCCCTTTTGTCGTTGTGTATATGAATGGTTTTGGGGGCACAAATATGAGGCGTTCCAGTAGAGTTGAGTTAAAAAAACAGAGACAATAAAAGTAGGGGAGCACCTAAATGAAAAGTAAGGGCTTTGTTTTGAGGGCTACCACTGGAGTTGCTTGTAGGGAGGCAATGCTTTGGAGGTGGCCGGACTCCCTGCCCGCCACTGTAAATCATTTTTAGCCGCATGGGATAACTGTTACTGTAGTATTGATAGCAGAAGGACCAAGTCGTTGCTCTGGTGGCAGGGGTTGGACTCGGTGCGCCTGTGTTCATCGCTGTTATATACTCCCTCCATACTTGAAAAGAAAGACGTTTAGGACAGCGACACGGCCTCCAAAAAACAACTTTTACTTGTCTTTTCTATAAAAATATTTATTGAAAAGTTATATTTTCATATTTTTATGAAAGTAATTTTCAAGACAAATCTATTGATATGATTTTCACATTTCCAAACTCAACGACTTAAAAGTTATTCATGATTTATATTTCTAATGTTTGACTCAAACCTTATCCAAAACGTCTTCCTTTTCTAATATGGAGGGAGCACGGTGCATGAGCGGTGGGAGGTTTACCACATGGACGCCAAGTTGGCATTCCTAAATAGTGACAATAGGAGGTGTACATGGAGCAGCCGGTGGGATTTTTCGTCGCCAGGAAGGAGCACAAGATGCTTAAGCTCTGGATGGCGTTGTACACGTTACACCGAGCTCTAGTGCACGAAGAGCCTAGAATGCGAAGCTGGACAACACGCTTGTGTCGCTTGGCTTCAGGAAGAGTATAGTACGTACGTCGTCAAAGCCCACCATCTACATCAGGCGAGACGGTACACGCAGACAGTGGTGGTCGGTGGGCACGTGGATGATCCGGTGATCACCGGCACCGCCAGCTGTGTGATGATATCGGGCTACGTGTTCAAGATGAGCAATCTCCATCTGCTTCACTACTACCTCGCGGCATTGAAGTGAAGTAGGGCACGAGAACTACATTGGTTGGCTCCTTGAGAGAAGCGACATGGCTTGGTGCAATCCCAGTCATCGTTGGAAGCATCATGCATGGGGGCAGACGAGGATGAGAAGGATGCACATATGGAACAACACTGTGTCAAAAGAGGACGAGCATGTCCCTCTCCATTTCTGGCACGAGATTGTCCCTGAATAATCCGAGAGAATATTACCTTTCTCGGGTTGACCGTGTCTAAAATGTCTCTAAACAACAAACACTAGGACGAAGTTGGAGATATCCCGCTTCACTTCATCATCCTTGTTCTGCGCCTGAACACAAACGCTACCTAATACCACCCCCTCCACGCTCAGTTCATTAAACATGGTTTACATTAATTTATAACATTGAAATGAACATTTTATGTAAAATAAGTACATAGAAAAAAAATGTTCGGTGTCAAATAGAAGTTCTGCGTGTAGCTTGAGAATCTTGGTCAGGGTTGCAGCATTATAAAATGGAAAATAAGAGTCAATGGCATAAGCATACATGGGGTGTGTTTAGTTCCCAATGGAATGTGAAATAAAAAATGCCAAGTACTTTGAAATGATAAAATGCAAAATGCCAAATTTTTGTGCTTAGTTCCATCTAAAATACCAAATTTGTCATGGTGCTACTAGGGGTGAGAAGCTTTTTGGGCTTAATGGGAAATAACCTCCTTTTTTACCAAAAATTTGCATAGTGTGTTTAGTTCCATTTATCCAAAATGATGGACCAAAACCCATTTTTGTTTTGGGATGAAAGGGGGAACTAAACACCCATTGTTGATAGAAAGTGGCATTCCAGTCTATATAATTGTACTGAGTTCGATAGAAACAAATAAACATAAGTGCAGACGCATAGAAATTATAAAACATAATAAACTAATAACAGTAGACTCTAAGCAAATAGTCCAATTTGAATTATATATGTCTAGAGCACAAGTACTAGTGACAGAAACAAGAGTACACGCACACTGAATTTACAGACCCCGAGATGCACAACTGCGCCCACTAGTTTCGACTTGTGTTGATAAAGAGAAACACTGAGTTAAATTTGAATATAGCATAATGTTCAGGACACATGATTCAGTTCCCAAAAACAAAAAGACAAATGATTCAAAGCAAATGCATTATGTCCGAACTGAATTCACATGGATCACAAATGAAATTGCAAGAAATAAATATTCATCATGTGGGCCACATAACCATTTTAATAGTATATCTAGAACATGGACAAAAGCAGTTCATAATATAATCCCTTCACTATCACTCACTTTGTGCCTTCATCTTGTACTCCTTTTTTAAGGAAAATGATTCCTTTTCTATATATAAGAAACAAATAAAGCGATACAGAAGGCACAAAAATCACACTCCCCAGGCATGTTTCTTACACCTTGTCGCCTCATGTAGTTAGTTCACATATGCACACATTCGTACATATGTACGAAGAAGCATATACTCACGCGTGCACATGCACAAAAATAAACTAATTCACACACGCTTGCAGTTTACATGTAGCTGTTTGTCTGCGCATGTGTCCTTATATACGGTTCCATCCACTCTTCGTCAGCGATGTCTTTGTGGCGCTTAATACCCTTGGAAGAGAGGGGGAGGTGGAGATGCGTACTTGTTGGCCATGATAGGTGGAAGGATGATGTCACTGAATGAAGGTGGAGGTAGGGCTTCAGCTGGTGGTGCCTCTTCTTTCTTTCGGTGGGGCCTCCTCTTTCTTTGGTGGGGCCTCTTCTTTCTTTGGAGCCGGTGGTGGTAGCGACGGTGGTTTCACTGGTGCCGGTGGCGGAGAGCTAACTGGTGCTGGTGGAGGAGAGCTAACCGGTGCCGGTGGAGGTGGAGACTTTACCGGGGGTGGTGGAGAGCTAACCGGTGCCGGTGGAGGAGGAGATTTTACTGGGGGTGGTGGAGAGCTAACCGGTGCCGGTGGAGGAGGAGATTTTATCGAGGTGGTGGCGAGCTCACCGGTGCCGGAGGGGGTGGTGACTTCACCGGAGGTGGCGGTGAGCTGACCGGTGCCGGTGGTGGTGGTGACTTCACCGGAGGCGGTGGTGAGCTGACCGGTGTCGGTGGTGGTGGAGACTTCACGGGGGGAGGAGGTGAGCTCACGGGGGGGGCGGGTGGAGGCGGCGACTTGGCCGGAGGTGGTGGTGAGCTGACCGGTGCCGGTGGTGGAGAAGACTTTACCACTGGAGGTGGTTTGCTCACCGGAGCAGGTGGAGGTGACAACTTAGGCGCCGGGCGGTGGAGAAGACTTCACTCGGGAGGTGGCGAGCTCACAGGAGCAGGTGGAGGTAACGACTTCGGGCCGGTGGTGAAGACTTCACCACTGGAGGAGGTGGTGAGCTCACAACAACGGGTGGCGGTGACAACTTAGGTGTCGCTGGTGGTGAAGATTTCACTGGAGTAGGTGGCGTTGGTTTCTCTCGGCTCTTTCCGGCTCTTCTTCCTCATTTTCAGGTGGTGAGCTCACGTGTGTAGGTGGGCCTGATGACTTAGGTGGCGAGCTAACTGGTGCTGCTGGTGGAGAAGACTTAACGACCGGAGGTGGTGAGCCGACTGGGTGCCGGAGGTGGAGAAGACTTCACGACCGGGAGGTGGTGAGCTCACCGGAGCTGGTGGAGGTGATGACTTAGGTGGGCGGTGGTGAGCTCACCGGGTGCCGGAGGTGGAGAAGACTTCACCGGAGGCGGTGAGCTTACAGGAGCTGGTGGAGGTGATGACTTAGGTGTAGGCGGTGGTTTGCTCACCGGTGCTGGAGGTGGAGAAGACTTCACCGGGAGGTGGTGAACTTACGGGAGCTGGTGGAGGTGATGACTTAGGTGTAGGCGGTGGTTTGCTCACCGGTGCCGGAGGTGGTGAAGACTTCACCGGAGGTGGTGAGCTTACGTGAGCTGGTGGAGGTGATGACTTAGGGTGCAGGCGGTGGTGAGCTCACCGGTGCCGGAGGTGGAGAAGACTTCACCGGAGGTGGTGAGCTAACCGGTTCTTTTCGGTGGAGAAGACTTTGCTGGAGGAGGTAGTGTCTCGACCGGAGATGGTGGTGGTTTTGGCTTCTCGGGAGTTGAAGGTGGCTTAGATGGAGTTGATGGAGGAGTAGACTTCTCCGGGAGTGGGTGGAGGTAGAGACTTTTTGTGGAGGCGGCGATGATTTCACCGCGAGGTGGCGTTGGGTGTTCCTCCTCGAGGTGGGGTTGATTTCACCGGAGCTGGTGGTGGTGGGGACTTCACCGGGAGGAGGAGGTGATTTCACCGGCGCCGGGCGGTGGTGGAGATTTCACCGGGTGGAGGTGGAGACTTCACCGGTGCCGGTGGAGGAGGTGATTTCACCGGCGGCGGAGGTGATGCCACGGGCGCTGGTGGGGGAGGTGATTTCACCGGGTGGGGAGGTGATTTCACGGGGCCGGCGGAGGCGGCGATTTTACGGGAGGTGGTGGAGAGCTCACGGGTGCTGGTGGTGGGGAGACTTTACATGGTGGTGGTGGTGAAGCAACAGGAGCCGGTGGAGATGGAGTCTTCGCAGGTGGCGGTGGTGATGCCACCGGTGCCGGGCGGAGGCGACGACTTCATCGGTGCCGGAGGGTGCACCTGAGGCGGTGGCACCTTGGGCTTCTCGGGGACCGACGTTGAGGCGGTGGAGCAACTTTCACCGGGCGGTGACTTGCGGGCACAGGTGGTGTTGGCACATACCTGCCACGGCCGGTGAGGGCGCTGGTGCAGGTGTCGGAACCTCCGCCCGGAAAGTCTCGCGATACCCGGCGGTTCTCTGGCGGGAAGGTGTCGGAACCTCCGGCCCGAAAGTCCGGGCGATGCCTCGGGCGGTTCTGAAGGGGGCGCTGGTGCTGACTTCGCTGGTACCGACGGTGGCTTCACCGACTGACGGTGGCTTCACCGGCACCGATGGCGGCTTCACCGGCACCGACGGCGGCTTCTCCGGCACCGACGGCGGCTTTGGCGGTCCTCCGGCGTGGGGTAACCAGCGCACACGTGCTTGCTGCAGTCCACAGGGCGCGCGAGAACTGGGGCGCACTGCAGCGCCGTTTTCTCGCGCCGGGCGCAGCGCGCGCCGAGCAGTTGTCCCTCGTCGCCCAAGTTGACGAAGCGCCTTGTCGGACGGCATGCACACGGGCGGCCTCCGAGTTGAAGAAGTTGAAGGCGGCTGAAGTTGACGAGCGCGGAGCTCGCAGATGGACTCGTGCACGATGCCCGTGGAAGACGCTCGACACGCCGAGCTGCTCCAGCTTCTTGTTGTTGAGAGCTGCTCCGGGATGGTGCCGACGAGCATGTTCCCGCTGACGCCGATCACGGTGGTGTTCACCGAAGCCCCATCTCCAGCGGCAGGCACCCGTGGAGCTTGTTATTGAGGAAGATGATCTCGCCCAGCGTCTTCACCATCTTGCCGATGCTCTTGGGGATGCAGCCAATGAAGGCGTTGTTGGCGAAGACGATGACCGACGCCGTGGAGTTTCCAAGATTCTCCGGGATGTACCCGACGAAACGGTTGGTGTTGACGAAGATGGCGCCGAGGTCCTTGTCGAAGAGCGCCGGGCGGCAAGTCGCCCTCGGTCGTTGTACCGGAGGTCGAGGTACTTGAGCGACACCATCTCGAGGCAGACGTGGGGAACACGCCCGACGGCGGTTGTTGCTGACGCCGAACTCGTGGAGCAGCGACAGCCTCGACATGGACTTGGGGATGATGCCACAGAACCGGTTGGTGTTGATGTGGAAGAAGGCGAGGTCCGTCAGCAGGCCGAGCTCGGGAGGAAGGTAGCCGGCGATGTCGGCGCCGTTGAGGTCGGATGCCGGCGGCGACCTGGATCTTGGGGTCGCCGAGCCTCCGTGCAGATGACGCCATTGTACTTGCACACGCCGCTGCCGACCCAGTTGTTGGTGAAGCCCTTGGGGTCGGAGTAGAAGGCGCGCTTCCAGGCCTGGAGCGCGATGAAGGCGCGGGCGGAGACGCTGGTTCGCTGGTTGTTCCCGCGCCGCGCCGAGACGGTCGCCGAACTCGAAGTCGGGCGGGAGGTCGCCACCCCGCCGGGCGCCCGCCTCCTTCATGGCCAGCAGCTGGCGGTGCGCGATGTACGAGGCCTCCGCGCTCGTTATCGCCTGCACGCTGCACGCGGACAGGCACGCCGCTAGGGAGCAGCAGCGCCGCCATGAGGCGGCCGCCGGGCAGGAGCCGCAGAGGAGGGTCCATGAGGCCGGGCGGAGAGCGAGCACAACACTGAGGTCGATCGACAGCCCCCGTCGCCGTGGTGCTTTATGGAGGTCTGGCCGGGCAAGGTAATAGCGAGCGGTTGCATGCGTGGGTGAGGAAGGTGGTGGCGGACGGTCGCTGCTGCCTCCGCGTTCGGCATTGGTGGCCTGCGCGTGCCCAGGGACGAACGGACGAGGAAGACGACACGGAGAGGGAGGTGGAGCAGGGTGCCGGCCAGCCCGCGTTCGGTGGAGCTGCCGCCTGATCGGCCTCCTGTTTCAGGGTCTGCATGTGAGAGGTCCTGCTTCGTTCTCGTGCTGCCTGCAAGCCCAAAAAATATACATGGTACGTACGTGCCAGTGAAAGCTTGAGCTGCCTGCAAGCCCAAAATATACATGGTTCGGTGGCATGCATTGTTACTGGCTGTTTGTGCAAAATACGTACTAATGTTGGCACAAGTAAAAAAGATTGTGTGAAGTTATCTTAACTTATTCATTTTTGGCTTATATTTTTGTAGTTGGGCAACATGATCATCATGTCCTTTTGTATCATCTCCCTAACTAGCTCATGAAGGCCATCAAGACTGGAACCACTGCACTACTAGTATACCTGTGACTTGTATATATATACGGCCTAGGAACAAGAATATATATGTAGATCAATCATGGTCATCTGAGCATCGCCACTATATATATGACATACATGCATACACAGAGCAAGCAAGTAGAGAGAGCACAAACACATGAAGTATACACAACACCACATCTGGATCGATGAACAATTGGGCATGAGAGTCATCAGGAACAACCTTTTCTCTTTCTGATGCATATTGTCAGTAATGCTTGTTGGCACATCATCAATCCTATGGCCTCATGTGCTCGCCTCCTACATTACACATACCTCCATAACATGTTAGGCCTCACATGGTTAGTGTGCAACCTCTATGAATGGCTGCTGCTCAAGGAGGACATGTTCAAGATGGTCTCTCTGGTCTGCTTAATTTCTCGGTGAAAGAAAAATTAAAGTATGTAAATGTACCATAATTGTAGATGAAGAAGAAATAGATTTTTTTTTCCCTAAAATTGAGTTTTGTCATGGACGTGTGGATGCTTACTTCTGCCTCATGAAAGCCAGCCACTTATAGGACTATACTCTACCGCTGTGGACCAACGCATTACGCACCAATACATATGCATAGACACCATATATATACTCAGAGATAGTGCCTTAGAGTAAGGCTTGGGATATAGAAAAAAACAACCCCTAACATAAAGAGATGACATAGATATGACAGAGGCAGTTATATGAGCATATATTATATTGTGCTTTCTGGCAAATGTGCTGGTCACTGAAGACTGCTGAGCAATAATTGGGTTTGAGAGTCATATCAGGAATACACTTTGAGCTAGTGGTGTCTATTGTTCTCGGAGAGGCTGCCAAATTGGTTCCCTGCTGAACCATGATGGTGCTTTTGTTGGCTTTGGAAGCAGAAATGGTGTCGTTTTCAGCGACAGGATGTTGTTTTGCAGTGAATATCAAGCGTGGAGCTGCTTGAGTCCCTGATCTTTGTAAATGGGTCATATGTGCTTGAAAAATGTGAGCTGAATCCTAGCTACAGTTCTGCTTTGAATCATTAGGATTCAACTTTTCTCTTATTTTTCTGAACTCCGAAGAAAACCATTACCCATTACCATTAATCTCATTATTGGCAGCAAGCCATC
Organism: Hyparrhenia diplandra; assembly: GCA_015847255.1. Classification (NCBI taxonomy): domain Eukaryota; kingdom Viridiplantae; phylum Streptophyta; class Magnoliopsida; order Poales; family Poaceae; genus Hyparrhenia; species Hyparrhenia diplandra. Next base: position 42,637 of record JADLZK010008375.1, read on the forward strand.
TCAGTATCATATTCATATCAAGAAGGCAGCATGTAGCCCCATAGTGTAGATTATTTGCTCCTATCTGATATATGCAAGCTTGTTCAATTTGAGGAGTGCATGTACTGAGGTAAGAATGGGGGCATCCATGAGCTAACCGGAACAAAAGCAAAATAATCATTTCGAGCAAATATAACGTCATTCTCAAAGTTATTTGCCAAATAGACAAAAAAAGGTACATCAGATAAACTTGATCAGAGGGAGCAACTTTTTTTTTCTGGCCTTTTGCACTGACGTCGGTCGACACATGCATAGGTCTGTTAGAACCACCAAATTATCGGCAGCGGCATAGTCTAATATAAATATACCATATTGGCACAAAAGTATGCAAATGCAATGTGATTAAGCTATATGAAGAGATCATACGGATAAACAAACAGAGTCTAGCTTGCTTAATGTAGAATGACAATCGTTTGCATTTTGTGCAAAAACCTTATCAGTAGGGCCAAATATGACATTAGAAATATATGGACCCATTGCTAAATAATAAGAAAACTAACTTTTCCTCATCTGAAAGGAAAAGCAAGAAGCTGTGCATGGGCTATATATAGAGGAAATACAAAAACTTCTGCCCGAATTGATTTCGGGACAGATCTCATCACATAAAGCCACTGATAATTATAACCACCGCTCTGTACTTGTGACGGTATGGCTCATAGAGATGAATATGTACATCGATCATCAAAGCATTGCCCCAGCCCACCCCACACACAAGCTATATATTCCAACATTGTGTGTGCCTTGGAGTAGCGCTTATATATTGGGTATCCCAAAATAACTAACCAAAAAAAAAAATCCTGAAACAAAGAGATGACATATAACAGAGGCATTTCTATGAGCCTGTATGGGAGTCATGTAGAGCTTTGTGTCCAAGTCCCACGTTCTTGCTCGTTGTTCCACAATCATAGACTATGCAAGGATACAACATCTAAGGATGGACGAGCAATTGGGTATGGGAGTCATCAGGAATAAAATTTTATCGACATGATGTGCTTTGTCTCCATGAGTACAGCCTCTGTCAATCGCTTTATTTATACCAGTTGAAGAATCAAGGAAATAGACGACTCACGCATCTTTCCCTCGTTGTACAACTCTGTTTCCTCTGGTTAAGATATTTTCATTTCTTTTTTGTACAGCTATGTCCTGGTCAATAGACTCTCCGTCCTTGCTTCAATGACATTGACTTCGTTTATGACAACGACTTGATGCAAGCTGGGGCTGGTGGTGACTGTTGAGTGTTTAGTTCTGGGTCACCATTGTCTCTACTATATATAGACACAACCCTCTCGCTTAAGGTCTTGTATTTAATTAGCATGAATCGCAATTGTTTTTTTATTTTGTGCAAAAACCTTACCACTACATTTAGTTTTGTTTTGCGCCAAATTGAATTTTGGCATGGGCAAGGATCCTGTCACTCAAATGGACCACCAACATATTTAATCGCACTCATCGAGCGCCTGGAGTCTTTTTCCATCGGAGCTAGAGTGGCCATCCTGTCACCATTCTTTCTAGGTTTTGGTACTGGGGTCAAGCAGCATGTACGGCCTCTCGATCAGGAGGTACTGGAAACCATTGGATCAGGAGGGCATTTCCATCTCATTAATACAGATCGACTCATATCATTATAGTAGAAACTGTTGACAGAACCAGTGGTAGTGCCCAATGTGACATTAAAGTTAGACCCTAGGGATAAATGAGGAAGAAAAAAAAATAACTCAGTTTTCCGATGATCAAGAAAAATGCATGTAGCTGTACATGGCTTATATCGATGAATAAAGAAAACTGTTGCCCAAATTGATTTTGGGCATGTTCATGAAACTTTTTCATCTCATTATGAAAGCCATTGATAATTATAACCACTGACCTGTACCTGTGACGGTTTGGCTCATCAAAATCAATGTCGATCATCAAAGCATGCCCCCACAGTGCCCACCTCACAACATATATACTCAGACATTGTGGATCGGAGCGCTTTGGCTATCCCAAAATACACAAACAAAAGAAGGAAACCTGACATAAACAGATGACCATATAACAAATCCATTTCTATGAGCATATTGTGCTTTGTGTCCAACATTGCTGCTCCTTGTTCCACAATCAGTGAGTATGCAAGGACAAAGCATCCAACTATCCAAGGATGATGAGCAATTGGGTATGTGAGTCATCAGGAATAAAATTATGTCATCTTGGTGTTATTCAGCTCCATAAGTAGTCTATTAGTGAACTTCTTGGGCGATTTCTGGAGTTTGAAACATTAAGTAGTCATGCCCTGCATGTCACAATCAACAAATGAACGCATGCACAGTACTCAAACCTGGGTTGCAAATGTCCCACAAAAAACTGAGTTGCAAAACTATATATGTCCTCTAGATAATAGATAGTTTCAGTTGTTTTGTTATTGTAATATTTCTATTTGATGATTGAGTAAAAGTAGTTATGTGCAGAAAGATCAATGTTATTCAGCACTTATTATTCTGAGGCCACTTGAGAATTTATAAGTTCCACCGTGTAACACCTTATGATATCTAACCCCAATTTCTAGAAGATCAAAATAAGACAGATGTTTGATCTTGAGTAGATCTCATGATGAGAGTCCCAGAGCTCTGTTTAATGTTGAAACGTATTTTTGGCTTTGAGATATATTGATAATTAAAATAAGTATATACTGAAGGAATGCGTAGCTGTGTGTACATTGTTTTTCATAGCTGGCTAACTGGCTTGGAATATTAAACAATTATTGAATTCTACTGGAAAGGAAGAATCAGATGGAAGGCAGATACATAACTATCAAGCATTAAAATTATAGGTTCAAGAAGTTGGTATTAAACCTTTTAACACTCCCCTTATTATGCCTAAGAAATGATAAACATAGTTCTTGGTACGGATGGAGTTGTAGTTAATGATTTGTGGAACTGTGTGAAGGGGAAATTAGATGTGCTGATTCAATCACAGAAAACTCTATGTAATGCCATTCCAGTACGACTACTGCATCACTGTGTAAATTAAATTTCAACTTCAATGCATTTTGAGCCGAATATGAATATGGAAATAGTAAGCATGTCCTTTTCCATGCCATTATCAATGATGACATTAAAACTTTAGAACCACCATTATGTACCAGGGACAACTAGACGCGTGGAGATAAATATATGGATCAAGCATGGTCATTACACTGCATATATACTGGACCCATGCATTGCACCTTAAAATTGTAGTGCCTCTCCTTTTGGATATCTCACCTCAAACAATAAATATGACATATAAGAGAGAGGCAGTTTTGTGTTCCTCCTCGTTAGTATGAAAAATAGGAGACCACACAAGGATTCAGTATGCATATTACATACAGAGTGGTGAGAAATTGGGCATGAGAGTTATTAGGAACAAATTGCTCTGTGAGATGTGGGTTCTAGCTCTCTAGGTAACTTCTGTCACTAGGCGCCAAGCTCACCATGACACGGCAGTTTTCTATGTTCCATCTCCCACTACAAGCTCAGTGCGGCGTGTTTGCCTCGTTCTCAATTCTGCTTCAGTTGTCTCCTCTATGCTTTGTTCGGAGCTGTTGCGCCCATGCTTCGTGTTGAGGCAACTTCGCTCAACGCCACGTTGAAGCTTCGTCATGGCACTTGCCGTCTACCCAGGGCCGGTCCTATGGCTGATGGCTGGCGTCTGCTAGATGTGGATGACAACCGGAGAGGAGCGAGAGCCAGAACGAGCTAGTTCGGTGGAGGTGACGACATTGGTCGACACCACGTGGGGCCAGTGTTATATATAGGGACTGGGCTTGTATGCGTTGTATGCGTCCTGCACCTAACCTTTGCATATCGCTGCGTGTGATTTGGCGTGTATTGTTTATGTATATATGACCAGATATGTTCGCATGTATACTTATGAAAACTTTCCGGGAAATCCCATATTTGGCCTTAATGATAGTACTAATTAAAATGGCTAATTTTGGAATGAGAAATGTGTCTTGCCCCACATATTTTATACTAGCCTCACCACGTTTGGTACTTTCACTAGTACAAGATTTATTTTGCGTGACACTACCTAAGATTATTCCGTGGTGGGCAAACCTTTTGTTTGCCATGGTTAATGGCTAACCCGGCCTAGCCAGCCGTCGCCTAACTGTCCACCATGGTTAATCGATTTATCGTGGCGAGCAAAATTATATCGTCCACCACCAAAAATGGCTTAGGCCCAGTAGAAACAACCTAGCCCAACGAGGCCCAATTTCTGACTTCAACTGTATAAGCCGGACTTGGGTTTGCCTCCACATTCCATCCACTCTCAGCCACCTAAACCTCCCACCGCGCGGCGCCCCATCCCCTCCTATAGCGACATCGCACTCAACTGTGACGCCCTCTCTCTCTTTCACTCCAGTCTCTCTCTACCTCTCACTCCGGCCAGCCATCCCTCCCTCTCCACTCCGGCCATCTCTCCCTCCCTCTTCACTTTGGTCGCATGGTACAGCAAGGGCCATGCCGCGCGGGGCGCCGAGCGGCGCGCGTGTCGACCCCATTCCATGGTGAGTGCGGGGCAGTGGCGCCACCAGGCGAAGAGGACGAGGCGGGCCTATGCCCCACCATGACGAGGTGGAGCGGCGCAAGAACGGGACTTCGCAGCCCTCTTGAACTGCCTCGGATCACCCCATACCCCGACAGTTCAGACATAGGATTTTCATTGTGCGGGGCGGGGCTGTCCGCACGCCCGCCGCCCGATCCTCGCAACTTGAGAGGTGCCCCGCTTTTTGTTTCTTGAGGTTTTCAATCATGCTCCCCCACTACTATCTCCAACTCCACCAAGCTGGCTCCCACGAGAGTTCACCAGGCTTGCAGGGACAATGGCACTGGCCCCTCCAATGGGGATATTGAGGTCCAGAGTCTGCACCACCCTAGAGGCCTAGACGATGGCTTTGATTTCCTCTTCCTAGGACCCTGGCACTGGTCTTCCTCCATGGCCTCGAAGACAAGTTGTTTGTTTGCAACAAGCACAAGCGTTGCAGTCTCTTGCACTTCTTCCCTCACTAGCTGTTTTAGAGGAGATTGTATCCCCGGTTCTTCCGAATCCCCCACACGGCTCCCGGATTGACGCAAAACATCAGCAGACCTGGAGCTCTTGTTACCAGACTGAACCGTCTGATTAGAGTGTCAAAAGCCCGACGAGGAGCCACTCCCGTAAGAATCCGCAGCCGCTGCCACGAACGACTGCATACATCATTTTTTCTCTTCAAGAGCCCGCAAATTAACATCGTACGGCAGTTTACCATCTTCTCCACGAGCAAATGGAGTAAGACGCTCCATGTCCGTATGCCCCATCAAATCACAATGAAAACAAACATAGAGCAGGCGCTCATATTGAGCCTAAAACCAACGGGGGTCTTCATTTTCGTTCACATGGAGGGGGATGCCTCTCCACACCGGTTTGTCAATCTGAATAGCCACCCTTGCCCAGAGAAAAGCACCACTTGTTTTCGCATCAGCATCAACATCCATCTTCACAACGCTTCCGATCAGGTCCATTGCCCTAGCGCCCCGTGATTGGTTCATCCAGCACAACGGGAGGTTAAGGATGCGAGCCCAAAGCTCCACATGTTCAAACTTTATCTCCGCTGGGCTAAGCTTCTCATCATATTCTTGTAAGAACATCGAATACCTTCCAACCATCCGTGGCGAACCGGCCAGAATCCGCTCCAGGTAACGGTCACAGTCAAACTCTGCCACGAAAAGGTTGTCTCCCTTCTCACCGTTGGCCCGGATCTTGAGACCAACCGGGTTACCCCAGGCTGGTTTCATAGCAGACCGCACATTACTCACATGAATCAGCACCGGTGAAAGCACCTTCCCCACCAAAGCCCGCTTAGCTAGGACCATGGCTTCAAGATCCTCATCGTTGTTGTACTCCAAAACGAGATCTCCCTCTTCCTCCATCAGCCTAAGCCTTTGGAGAAGATCCGATACATTAGGGTTTGGGGTGTCGTTCCCCTCTCCCAACTTTCCATTTGAGAATGGCAGACAGCATGACGGCCTGAGTTTGGATGGCAGCCATGAAACAAACCCGACCTAGGGATCCTAAGTGGCAAAACCCTAGAGGTAGAAGTTGGACGGCGGCATCCGGATGGCTAACCGACGTTATGCGTTGGCCGACGTCACTCTGCGATGGTGACGGCGGGGCGTGGACACCATGGCCGTAGGCCGGCAGTGGTAGCAGAGCAGGGTCGCCGGCGACGACAAGCTAGATCGAGGTCGGGGGCTGAATCACCAACGAGATCGCCACTCCGGGAGTCATAGAGGCAGTTTGCATGGTGACGCATTCAATCATAGTTGCATCTTGGATGCTTGAACAGAATAAGTCCTTGACTAGAGATTCAGGCAGGCCCAGGCAAGAGATGACAGGTCCTTGACTATAACTCAATGCCTGAATTTCTAACTATTGTTTATTAGGGAACTTGAGATGTCGCATCGACTCCTTTCTTTTCTTTATTTTGATTTAATTGCTTGCTTCTTTTCTGGATGAAGGGGTGAGGCATTGAGTTCGAGGTGCAGAAGACGTATTTCCATTTGGACAAGCATCATTTCTTTGGTATTGGCACCTGCATGGTAGTTTCTATTTAATTTTTAGGTGTTTTCCTTGAGATCTTACATGAATAAACTGCTAGCTCGTACTAGATTTGTAAAGAAATAGTGTGTATGTTTCCTAGGCCAATTAGTCTTGTATTTACAGTCTCATAAGACTATTTTTTACACTGTTTTTGTAATTGTAAATTTATGTGTAATAGTGGTGTAAATTTTTTGATTTGCCCAATTTGTAATTTTTGTGCAATCTGTTTTTCTGCTTAGTATGAAATTTGAATATCTCTAAATTTTCCTTTCATTGAAAAGATTTGGCATTTGCCAAATTTGTTTTATTTTGCAATATGTATTTATGCTTGCAATCTGCTATTTATGTGTGTAATATGATATTTTAATTTTCATCCATTGAAATCGGGTGATTTTTGGGGTACTGTCACCTGGGTGACAGATGCCACCAAATCACCCGGGTTATAAAGGTAGACAGACCCTATCTTAAACTCAAATTTTGGTTGCAGTTTTCATCGTAACAAATACATGGATGATTCCTTGTAAATTGGTAATGTCCTGTAAAAAAATGGATTGAGATGGAGGTCACTATCTCATTAAGAACCAACTGGAAGGTGCCCCCGCACTTCTCTGGTTGTGTGCTTAATTAATTGGGAGTGAACTTGGCTCCGTTGGTAGTTAATTTGTATGGGTTGTCCTTCCTTGTCATCAGTTGTGACATTTGGGGTGGCAGAACGGTTGAATCTTCATGTTGCCATGTATTCCAATTTGAAATGCATGAGCAGCAGCAGTGATGATCGATATATTTCTTATCCGTTCTGTGCAATGTGTTCAGCTTCATAATTTTTTGAATTAGGTCGAACTAGAAAGTTCTTTTCGCTTCCCCTTGCTTCCTATAATGTAGCTATGTTTAGGATTCTAATTTTTGCTCAGAATATAGCTATGTTAGAGTTTGCAAGTCTGATTTTAAAGGTGAACAGATGAAAATTAGTCCTCTATTTATCCTCCTAAAAACCACACACACCTGTTCTCCCCTGACAGTAAAATATCAATTGAGGTGTCAAATGTTCCTGGTGGTGAATAAATGATGGCATATGCATTTCAGTTTTTCAGCGTCGAGTCAGACAAAGCAGATACATAGTGCATGCATTCAAATATAGTTTCGATGATGGTCATATTATACCTTTTTACCTCTCTCATTAATACGCCTGACAAATGCTAAATGTATTTTTCAGAAGGGATGGAATAGTACTGATTTATGGAACTACATCAAGCTTGGGGAAACAAGAGATGATGCGATGCCATTGAAAATTCCCTGTAACGTCATTCCTGTATGAGTGTATCACTGTGTAAATTAAATTTTAACCTCAATGCATTTTGATTTGAGATGAATTTGGAAATAATAAGCATGTACTTTTCCACATAAATGTCATTGAAAATTAGAACCACCATTCTGTACTTGTGACAACTTGACTCATTGGCAGAAATGTACTGATCAAGCATGGTCATTACACTGCATACATGTATCCAGGCATTGCAACACAAAGAATTAATTGTAGTGCCTCAAAGAATAGGGGAGACACATATATAAATATGGTTGGTTATATATTCTCATTAGAAACGTTCTTGTGTTCCTGGTTACTATGAAATAGGAGACCATGCAAGGATTCAATGTGCATTATAGAGTGAATGAGCAATTGGGCATGAGGGTTATTGGGAACAAACTTCTCTTAGAAAAAGAGGTTCTAGCTATGCTGGTAACCTTTTTCTGTACGGTCCGTGCCAGAGCAGCATCCCAATGAACTTGTCAATGTTCTGTCTCCCACTACAAGCTCAGTGCTGGATCCCGCTGGATCCCAGTATGGTTGCTTCCACTGCTTCCAAGCTTTTCTCAGAGCTGTTCTGCTTTTGCTGTGTGTTGAGGAAACTCCATTGATGCTTCTTTGAGGCTTTCATCAGGCTACCGCTAGGTTTGTGGCCTTGGTAGAGTAAAGATAACGATGGCACAGGAGACTCAGGAGAGCCCAGAGCACATTCGCTGGAGGTCACTGCTCTTGTCAACTGCGATTTGCAGTGATGTTTTCATGTGATTGATATGTTAGCATACAGGTGAACTCTTAAATTGGCTTGCTTTGAAAAAAAAAAAAACTGGTATATGTGTATATACATCTATATGCTTGATTTACTAAGCAGAATGTGTTGAATCATCAGTTCTATACACTACAGGAAGCTGGTTCTTCGCCGAGCACATCGCACGCATGGCAAAAGACCAGAATGCTGTCGGCGAAGATGTGGGCCGTCGACAAATTCAGACACGTGGCGTTCCATCCGTTGTCGGCCCTATGCTTTAGGGGAAAAATATTCGCCGAGAGCCACTGTCTTGGCCTCTCGGCAAAGGTCTGGGACACGAAGCTTTCTATATGTTCTTAGACATATGCTTAAAAAATATTCGCCGAGAGCCACTGTCTTGGCCTCTCAACAAAGGGTTAGGCTTTTGTCGATGGGCTAACGGCAGCCGCCGCCGAAGATAGCGGGATGGACGGCGTCACTCTGGGTCGAACTATGCCGATGGGCGAATGTCTGGCTCTCGGCAAAGGATATATTTTTGCCGAGAAGCTGACTCTCGGCAAAGTTGCGCTTTGCCTAGGGTTTACGGCAAAGGAGGTTGCACCGAGGGGCCGCCGTCGCCGAGGATTGCCGCCGGCAAAGAAAATCTTTGCCGAGAACTCTTACTCCGGGATCTCAGCAAAACACTGTACTCTCCGCGAACATGAAGTTTCCTGTAGTGATACATCTGTGTGATTGTGACAGCATTGGTCAGTTTGTATATTTCCCGTTGATCAATTCAAATTCCCGAACTCTAAATTTCTGGAAGAATGCATAGACACTATTTCTTTCACACTTTCGTTCGAAGTTCAAAGTCCATCACAGTCAAATGCACTACTTGATAGAAGCATAGCTACATACAATGTACATGAGATTCTTGCAGCACCATTAGTGTTTACTTTGTTTGTAGGTGAAAGAAGATGTAAAATTGCATGGTCAACCCAAGGAAAAATGCATCAGAAATTTGTGCAAGAATAGTACAAATGTCCCCTTAATAAAAAAATAAAATAATCTAGATGACGAGGAGATGAAGAAAACATAACTCATTTGTGCAGGTCTGCTAGCAGAGCACGCAATTCATCTCACTGCTCTGCACTTGTACCATGATGGAATGACTAATGGAGAATCAATTGTTTCCAACATTTTTTTTTGAAAAGTAAAAAGACAGGAGCTCTGCCACTCAATTAAGAAGAAAAAGAGATTTATGTACAAATGTCTCCCACGGAGGCAATTCTTCCCAACAGTCACCGTGCTATATATTGAGACATTGGACCTTAGAGTAGTGCTTGCTTATGGCATTCGGTTATCCCAGAATAACAATGCTGTGATTGAGACACACCATATAAATAGCAGATGCACATATATAGTTCCCGTTCCTCTTTCCAGTTTCTACATTCCTCCGGACCATTATTCAATCAAGGATACAATATGCACTATGGACTGATGAATAATAGGGCATGAGAGTCATCGGGAATCAACTTCGCTCGTAGCTGGACACAGAAGCTGTGGAAGTAGGTGCTTTGTGCACATATTCCTTGCCTATGTCGTTGCCACATTTTCTCTATGCTTAATTGCTTCTGACTGGGTGTGCATGAGCTGAAGGAAGGGCTACTGATGTTACTGATGTCAGTGGATCTCATTCAATTTAAATCAGGCCTGTACTATTTTGTGTTATCAATCCATTCATGCAACTGGAAAGGGACAGCTCATCAATGCAATATGTTCACCATCCTGCTTGCTTTATATACTCCGAACATGCAGCAGCATTCCTAACAAGATGAACGAACATACAGCAGCTCGTGAACGGCAATTTGTTATTTTGAGTGAAACAGGAAACCAATCCTTGAGTAACCTATATAGTTTCCTAAATACTATCTATTGATCTATTCTTTCAAAAAAAAAAAAAATATCTGTTGATCTCCTTGGATTTCGGTCCTGAACGTCCACCCTTGTTCTGTTGTGCGCTCCACATCTAGTTGCTGCATTGGCTCTTGGCCTCTCACGGAATCTGTCTCCTAATATACTCAGCTGATACTGTAGGGGCTTTCACCAAGGCACTGAATCAAGACCAGCTCACCACGTTTGTTCTCAGCTCACATCTAGTTGCTTAGGAATTGAATGCTCAGTGATAGTTACTACATAACTAGTTCGTGGCTTCTGCGATCCACAATGTAATCTATTGAAATGAATGTGTGTAGCAAGATGTTGATGATTACAACTTACAAGACTGGTTTGTGTAATATGAGTCATTTCAGTGATTACTTAAACTAGTCATCAGTCCGTGTAGTACTTTTATTAGCAAGTTTGCATATATTTATTACTATTTTTATTTCTTAGATTTAATTCCATCTAGAATAACATAGTTAGGTGATTGAGTTTGTGGATTAGTTAATCTAGTAGCTCACATTATACAGTGCATGCTTTACTCCTCCAGCTAGTTACGTTCGTTGTAGTGTGTGTGGTTAATTTGCCTCCCAGTTGTGACTCTTCGTGCCTTATGGAGCGAGACAAGATTGCGTACATGGCCGGTGGTGGCAGGCGGTCGCTGGCTCCATGGCAATGGTACGTGGACAGAGCGTGTCCAGGGACGGACGAGGACGACGACAAGGACCATGACAGGGGAGGAAGGAGCAGCAGGAAGCTGGCCCGGGCTTGGTGGAGCTGCCACCACGGTTGTTTCAGTGTCTGCTGGTGGATGCATGGATGTGTTGCGTGCAAGTGGTCTCGTGCTGCAAGCCCAAAATATACATAGCACCGTGAGTCTGTGTCGTGCCAAAGCTTCAGCCGTCATGCATTGTTCCAGGCTGTTGTTTGTGCAAAACCTGTTGGCAAAAGTCAAAAAAGAGGTGTAAATTTATCTTATCTCAACCCTATTTATTTGTAGTTGGGGCAAATGCTCATGTCCTTTCTTTATTTTTTTCTTTTCGTCTCCCTAGCGAGCTCAACAAGGCCATCAAGACTGGAATCAAACCACTGCACTAGTTCATTATATATACCCGTGACTTATATATACGGCCACGCCGGTGAACATGAATATATATGTAGATCAATCATGGCCAGCTGAGCATGGCCACAACGCATATGGCATATACACAGCAAGTAGACAACACAGATGGATCGATGAGCAACTGGACATGAGAGTCATCAGGAACATCCTTTTCTCTTTTTTCGGCTTCACCGACTCTATCCAACTACTAAAAAGAACAAAAAGAAATGGTCCGCCCGGCATTTCACCCCACGTCTGCATGAAAGCAGCGTCAGTCTTCACCTCCCTTCCCCGTGAAACTTCCCTCAGCCCTCCCTCGCTCTCCCACACAAAAGAAACTGGCGCTCGCTCCTCCTCTCACACAATCCAAAAGAAGCAAAATGCTAAAAACTGGATGTGTATGCGTTCGCACATCCGCTTGCAAAGACCTCCTCCACAGCGGATGCGCGTGGCCCACTCACTCCTCAACGCGACGCACCAAGTGGCTAGAGATGAAGTCTCACGAGGAATAATTCAGTGGATGGTCTCCCGAATCTGCTTGCGTTCTTGGGCATACTTGGTTTGCTTGATTTCTAGTTTGTGTAAGCTAGAGAGATTTGTTTATTCAAATGTATTGAATCATTGGCTCCACGCATCTTTGAGTTTATCGCAACATTGGTCTATCTGCATTGCTGTTGATTGATTCAAATTCCGAAAAAGCATTCCACAAAATAACTGTGATATATAGCTATCGAGCATTCATAGGTTCGATGAAGGTAATATTAAACATGTTACCACTCCCCTTATTATGCGTGAGAAATGCTAAACATAGTTTTTGGAATGGAAGGAGTAGTAATTAATGATGTGTGCAACTGTGTGAAGGGGAAATTAGATGTGCTAATGCAATCATAGAAAACTTTATGTAATGCCATTCCTGTATGACTGCATCACTGTGTAAATTAAATTTCAACTTCAATGCATTTTGAGCCGAATATGAATATGGAAATTGTAGCATGTCCTTTTTCCATGCCACCATCAATGATGGCATTAAAATTTTAGAACCACCATTATGTACTAGGGACTCACCAACTAGACTTGTGGAGATAAATATATGGATCAAGCATTGTCATTACACTGCATATATATATATACTGTACCCATGCATTGCACCTTAGAATTGTAGTGTCTCTCCTCAAACAAAGAACCAAATGAGATAAAGATAACATATAACAGAGAGGCGTTCTTGTGTTCCTCCTCGTTAGTATGAAATAGGAGACCACACAAGGATTCAGTATGCATTACATACAGGTGGTGAGAAATTGGGCATGAGAGTTATTAGGAACAAATTGCTCTCTGAGATGTGGGTTCTAGTGCTGTAGGTAACCTCTATCTACTAGGCGCAAAGCTCACCGTGTCACAGAAGTTTTCTCTGTTCCATCTCCCACTACAAGCTCAGTGCTGTTTTTTTGCCTCATTGATAACTCTGTCTATTCTGCTTCAATTGCCATCTATGCTTTGGTCAGAGCTGTTGTGACAATGCTTCGTGTTGAGGCAACTTCATCAAGGCCTCGTTGAAGCTTCATCATGGTGTGAGCACTTGCCGTCTACCCAGGGCTGGTCCTATGCTGATGGCTGGCGTCTGCTAGCTCTGTGGTTGGCAACCGGCCAGAGGAGCAAGAGCCAGAACGAGCTAGTTCGATGGAGGTGACGACATTGGTCAACACCACGTGGGGCCAGTGTTATATATAGGGACTGGGCTTGTATGCGTCCTGCACCTAACCTCAGCATATCGATGCGTGTGATTTGGCGTGTATTGTTTTCATATATATATGACCAGATATGTTCGCATATATACTTGTGAAAACTGTTAGAGTGCGCGGAAGCATAATCACCATAGAAGAAAATACACGAACGAGAACGACGCAAAGGCACGATGGTTTTTTAACGAGGTTCAGCGATGTGCCTAATCCTCGGGGCAATGACTACGGGCGCTCCTCCCCATAAACAGCAGCTACATCGGCATCCGGGCGATCCTGCGGCCTTGCCGCCACCCAAACCAGCCGCCAAGTCGTCTCACGGTTACAACGGTAGTGCCCTCATATTTATGGGCCCTAGAGATACAAAGTCGACTCAAACTCTATCTCTAACCTACCAAAATTACAACTCAAGTCTAATCGTAACCGACTCATACACATATTCGACACAAATACAACAAACTCCACCTTGGCAAATATGCACGCCACTCCGAAGTTTGCCCATGCCGAACCTCCGTGTACGCAGACTTGAGTCGTCTCCTTTGCTGCTCACTTAGAACAGCCTGGCGATGTCACCTCGCCGCAAGGACCGAACACCGCCACAGTTGCATTACCATCCATGACTCCACCTTCAACAACGCTTCCCTTCAGCTTGTATTGGTGTGCACTTGATTTCTCACCAACCATGACCGTCTTGCCTCCATGCATGACTCTTAATGTCTTCTTATCAGGCACCGCCTGATATAGCCATCCTTCTTCATGCAACATACCAAGCGAAATCAGATTCGTCTGTAGCCCTGGCACATGCTTCACACCCTTGAGTAGTATCTCCTGTCCATCATACATCTTGATTTTGATATTGCCCACTCCCATGATACGATAACCTGAATTATCTCCCAAGTGAACAAGATCACCATCCTTCTCAATGTATGATAAGAGCCACTCCTTCTTTGGCGTTACATGAAACGAGCTAGCTGAATCCAACAACCATGCTTCTTCACAAGACTTTTCACTTGACACCGAGAGAACATCACCATCGCTATCTGAGTCATCCTGTCTGGTAATCATCACACTTGCGGTTCCACTACCCTTCTTCTTCAGTTCGGACAATCCTTCCTCACATGTCCCCAATCCTTGCACTTGTAGCATTGCGGCCCCTTCTTCTTCTTCTTGTCGGTCTCCCTCCCTCGATCACCCTTGACAAGCAAAGCACCTCCAGTGGAACTACTATCACCAGCGCTATTGATCTTGTTCCTCTGATCACGAGCACGTAACGCTGTTGTGATATCATCCAACTTAACTTCAGTTTTGCCATACGTCAACGTAGTGACCAAGTGCTCATAAGAACTCGGCAAGGAGCATAGAAGAATCATAGCCAAATCTTCATCATCAATCTTGACATCTACCTTCACAAGGTCAGCCACAACTTGATTGAAGATATTCACATGCTCAACAAGGTCTGCTCCCTCCTGCATCTTCAGCCCATATAATTTTTGCTTCAAATACAGCTTCTGAGTCAGAGTTTTGGACATGAACTGATTATCCAACTTCTCCCAAATTGCCTTCGGTGACGTCTCCTCCATGACATGGTACATGATTTGATCGAGAGACACAACCTGATGGTTGCCACTGCTTGCGCTTGCATCTCCTCCCACTTCTCATCATCTACCTTGGCCGGCTTTTTATCGCTCAGAGCCTTCATGATCCCTTGCTCGGCTAGCAAGTCTTTGACTCTTGTCTGCCAAAGCCCGTAACTGCCAGTCCCGTCAAACCTCGCCACCTTGAATTTGGACGCCATCGACGACATCCGCCTGTTGCCACAGATCGCCGAAAGAACCTTCGAACATGCACGCCGTACGCCTCACGCACACACCACACGACGAAGTCACGTGCCTCCTGCACGTCCAAGCACGCTGCTGCGTACTCCCGCACCTCGTACGTACGACGTCGAGCCGCTATGCCTCCCTGTGCACGACCCTTCTGCAGCACGTACACCTCCGCCGTACACAACCTGTGCACAGCCCGCCGCTCTCGAGCCCCGTCGATTACCACGCCGCTTGCACACGACGAAGTCAACCCGCTTGATCGCTGCCCGCCGTTCGCCGTCAACTGCCGCAAGCTTCAGTTCACGAACAGCCGATTGCAGTAGATGCAATTTCCGTAGACCCTTGTGTTTATTTATATACGGAGCCAAACCGATAGCCGAGTCCATATCGAAACAGACTCCATCCCGCCGCCGCAATCTTTCCGTGTTACGTAGACCTTCCGTGAGAAACAAGCAATTAGCAGATAGCTTGCCAACAGAAACGAGTCCTTCCAAGCCGTGTTGATATCCCGCAAAGAAAAAATCAAATCTTTCTTCCGTGCACGCATGCATACCAGATTAGTTCCTTAATTAATCACATGCATGTGGGCCATACTTGTCTCCCGTGCATGTATCACGCGTGCATGAATCATGCACGTGCACGCCTCCTCCAACTCCAGCTCGCACACGTACGTATATGCCTCTAACTCCGATTTCTGTTGGCACAAGTCCTGCTGCAATTAAGTCTGATTCCCACAAGACTCCACGTCACGGTACGTATTCTCCACGGACTCCTATCCCCTGGCCGCCGTCCGCAACATCGCAATTACGTAACCAGAAAACAAATTGCTCCATAAACACGCCGAGTCCGCCATGGCCTTCGCCATCGCCGTCGCTGCTCCACCTTGAGCACACAACAGCCGCTCCGATCACAATCGACCGCCTGCCGATATGATTGCGAGTCCAAGACGCCGCCGTCATCGCGTCGTCTTCCGGCCGCACCGTCGAACTTGGCCATCACGCCTGATCAGCCCCTATCGAACAGCAGCCTCCAGCCGCCATCAACCCGATCTCCACGCCCTGGACGGATCCCCGTTGATGCAACTCATCGGACGGTTCGAGCCATCATGCTCGGTGTCCAACTCCACCGATCGAGTCGCCGATCGCCGCCATGCTCCACCTTGCGCCATGTCCCTCCCCGGACACCTCGTGCAAGCTCTGCGCGGTGTGGGGCAACCCATCGTGCCTCTCGTGATCTTCTTCTATTAATCTGGCTCTGATACCACTTGTTAGAGTGCGCGGAAGCATAATCACCATAGAAGAAAATACACGAACGAGAACGACGCAAAGGCACGATGTTTTTTTAACGAGGTTCAGCGATGTGCCTAATCCTCGGGCAATGACTACGGGCGCTCCTCCCCATAAACAAGCAGCCTACACCGCATCCGGGCGATCCTGCGGCCTTGTCCACCCTAACCAGCCGCCAAGTCGTCTCACGGTTACAACGGTAGTGCCCTCATATTTATGGGCCCTAGAGATACAAAGTCGACTCAAACTCTATCTCTAACCTACCAAAATTACAACTCAAGTCTAATCGTAACCGACTCATACACATATTCGACACAAATACAACAAAAACTTGATCTGACAACCTCAAAACAAGTAAGACGTAGCTTGTGAGTTAAGATAGAGGGACAACATACAAGTGACAAGAAAGGAACATAGTATTGGCTTGTTGTGCTTTCTCACAAATGTTCTTGTTCCACGTTATTCAATAATCTGAGGACTGATGATCAATCAGTCTCAAAGTGTGTCACGTTCTTGGCATATTGTACTTCATAACAGTTTGTGCTGTATTGGAAATAATTAACACCGTGAAACCACCCTTCTCACCGTCTCCCTTTTGAGAACTGTGACCCGGTGATGAGCACCTAATAACACGACCAAAGCAAGGCCAGCACCAAGTGCGGACTGGTGACGAGCAGCTCATGCAGCTGCGCGGCTCTGGCTCCACAGCGCTCCAGCTCGTGTGGCAGTTTTTTTTAAGGTAAAACTGTGGGGTAGATCCCCCACAACACTTCATTTTATATTTATATGAAGGAGAATACAAAGATATAGATAGAGAGACTTACAAAATTTCTAGCAATAAGCATCTAGCCAAAAACAAAAAGCTAATCGAAGATCATCTTTAAAGCGAAGAGGTTGTAGGAGACATTGATTCTTAAAGTTTCTAAACCAAACATCAACCTGCACTGGAGCATTGTTAAAGACACGTCGTTTCTATGCTTCCAGATTTCCCAAGCTGCTGTAGTGATCACTTCCTTAATATCTTTCCTGAGAAGTGCTAAACGTATTTTTTTCGAACCCATGGAGTAATAGTGGTGTATGGGACTACATCAAGGGGAAACAAGAGGTGATGATGCAATCATGGAGAACACCATGAAACAAGAGGTGATGACTTCGTCACCTCTTGTAATTAAATTACAACTTCAATACATTTTCAGTCAAGATGAATTTCCAAACATGCAGGTACATTTCCACATAAATGCTTTTGAAAATTCGAACCACCATTGTGTACTAGTGCAACTTGACTCAATGCGAAAAATGTACTGATCAAGCAAGCATATATGGTCATTACACTGCATATATGTACCCATGAACTGCACCTTAGAATTGTAGTGCCTCAAAGAACAGAGATACACAGATGTAAATATGGTTGGTTATATATTCTCATAAGAAACGTTCTTGTGTTTCTTGTTATTAAGAAATAGGAGACCATGCAAGAACTCAGTTTGTTGCATTACAGAGTGATGAGCAATTGGATAAGAGTTATTAGGAACAAACTTCTCTCAGAAAAAGAGGCTCTCACCAACATCCCACAGATTATGTCTCTGTTCTATCTCCCACTGATCAGCCACTCGATCACCACATCATTGTCATTTTTTTCCTGCTGCTTCCATTGCCTCCTTCACGCTATGCTCGGAGCTGTTCTGCTTGGGCTGCATTTTGAGGCAACTCCATAGGCGTTTCTTTGTTGAACCTGCCAACGCATAATGATGCTCTATTGTTGAAACACCTGCATAAATTCTTTAACATTTGCAATTTTACATGGGTGGACCTAGTTTGGGACAAACATTACTGAAATGGAAGGCTGCCAAGTTCACATTGCAAAAGGCTCTTTCTGGTGGCGAGATGTTTTAGAAATTGCTTGACAAATATAAAGGAATGGCTAGTGTGAAGTGTGATGATATCTAATGTGTTCCTGCTCACTCTGGGAAGAACAAGTAAGAAAGCTTCAGTTCCCAGAATTATATTCCTTCACCAAGAATAAAAGATAAGTTTCAGCAAGGCATATGATGTGACACTGCCCCACTCCATGACATTTTTAATTGGCCATTGTTCGTCGACGCTTTTAATCAATTGCAGGAACTTCAACTGTAATTCTCAGCAATTGTCCTCAATGAGATAAATGACAAATGGACACATATTTGGAGTTCTGACCAATTCTATTCATCCACAGCCTACAGAACACTCATGGGCACACTCAGGCAGTTCCAATCTTCAGAACATTATGGAAAACTACCTGTCAAGGAAAGCATAGTTTTCTTATGGCTAGCCCTTGTGGATAGGCTTAGCACTAGAAACCTGTCAAGGAAAGCTAGACTAATTCCTCCCTTAGAATCATAGATCAATTCCAAGTTGTTATTCTCTGGCCTTTCTTCCTTTCCTTTGCAGTTCTCTTGTTCTCTCTTTGTTTTATTTTGTTTTTTTCTTTCTGTTCTTCGTTCCTTTTGTAACCGCACATACCAGTGTTTTTTTTTTTAATGCATTTACAGTAGGAGCCCCTGGTTCCAAAAAAAAAAAAAAGGCATTATCACAGGTACTTAACTTTCTCTGACTTTTTGCACTGATATAGGATACTTGTCTTATGTCATATGTGCTTCAAATTGTCGAATGGTTAGGGTGGGAGATGTGGTCATGCATCACATCACCTTGATTTGAGCCCTCTTGATCTCAAATTTTGGTTGCTGTTTTCTTCATAACAAAACTCTGGGTAGTTCCTTTTTTAAATTGGACTTGTCTTTTCTGTAAAAAAATGGTTTCAAGATGCAAGCAAGCTCTCTCTGTTTGTAAGCTTTTTTTGGGAGTTAATTTGGCTCCGTTGCATGTAGCCATGTGCCCAAATAATAAAAGCATGAAAAGTAGCAGTGATGAAATTTATTCCCCCTTCTGTGCAATGTGTTCAACTTCATAACTGTTGAATTTGGTAGAACTAGCGACTTGTTCCTGCATCCCCTCCTGTAATATATTTAGCTGCATTTAGGATTCAACTTTTCCTATAATATATAGTTCTTTTTGAGTTTCCATATAAATTTTTCCTAATAGGTGAACAGATGAAAATTACATCTCTATGTATCCACTAAAAAATTTCACACACAACTGCATGCTATCTCCTCTGGTGGTAAAATATCAATTGAAGTGTCCAATGTTCCTGGTGGTGAATAAATGACTGCATAATCCCATATATATAGTTAGCGGGCATTGAAATTGTTCAACGAAGGTCACATTACACTTAGACCTTTTACCACTACCCTTAGTATGCCTGAGAAATGCTAAACATGGTTTTTGGAACTGAAGGAGTAGTAATGAATGCTTTGTGCAACTGTGTCAGAAAGAAGACGTCATGATGCAATCATAGAAAACTCAATGTAAATGCCATTCCTGTATGACTGCATCACTGTGTAAATCAAATTTCAACTTCAATTCATTTCAAGCCGAAGATGAATACGAAAAAAAATAAGCT
Source organism: Hyparrhenia diplandra (assembly GCA_015847255.1). Classification (NCBI taxonomy): domain Eukaryota; kingdom Viridiplantae; phylum Streptophyta; class Magnoliopsida; order Poales; family Poaceae; genus Hyparrhenia; species Hyparrhenia diplandra. The sequence goes on from JADLZK010008375.1 coordinate 62,684, forward strand.
TGTACTTTTCCATCCCAACATCAATGGCATTGAAAATTAGAACCACCATTATGTACTATAGGGACAACAAGACTCGTCGAGATAAATAAATATGTGGATCCACCATTGACATTACACTGCATATATACTGTACCCATGCATATAAAGTTGATGATATAAAGTTGACATATAACAGAGAGAAGTTCCTGTGTTCCTCCTCGTTAGTATGGAATAGGAGGCCACACAAGGATTCAATACGCATTATATACAGAGTAGTGAGCAATTGGGCATGAGAGTTATTAGGAACAAATTGCTCTCCGAAATATGTGGTCAGGCTCTGTAGTTGTTAAGCTGACAATCTCACAGAAGTTTTGTCCGGTCTATCTCCCATCGCATCCTCAGTGCTACCTTCTCGTGTGGTCGACAATATTCTCAATTATGCTTCAATTGCCCCTTCCATGCTTTACTCTGAGCTGTTCTGAATTCATCGACGCTGCTTTGAAGCTTCGTCATCATGCGTGCACTTGTCGCCTATCAGGGAAGGCCCTATGACCAATGGCTGGCGTCCGCTAGCTTTGTGGCATTCGTAGTCTGTGGGTGAGACCTGGAGATCGAGAAGCAAGAGGCAACACGACTTGGCCAGTGTTCTAGGGACTGGGCTAGTATGCATCCTGCCCTTAGCCTCTGTACATCGATGCTTGGTCGGGCATTGTTCCACATATTAGTGTAAACTTGACCTGGCGTCCTCGCAAAACAAATAAGAGCTTGCGAGTTGAGATAGAGGGATAGCATACAAGTTACAATAAAGGAACATATATGTATTGGCTTATTGTGCTTTTCTCGCAAATTTTCATCTTGTTCCACGTTATGCGATTTGAGGACAGATGATCAACTGGGTGTGAAAGTCATCGATAAACATCTCTCGGTGGTCTTGGTTCCATATGTACTCCGTCAGTGTGCCACGTTCTTGGTGCATTGTGCTTCATAGCAGTTCGTGGGGATCATGGAGAATCTCACATTTGTCTGGTGTATGCAAGCTTCTTACTCTCGGTTCCAAGAGTGCATGAAGGGGTTAAAAAATGGAAGACAAGACAAGCATATGGGGTGATGCTCGTTCTAACAGGGGCAAATTGAAGTAGAAAAATATGTACTTTTCCACATAAATGCCATTCAATATTCGAACCACCATTGGGTACGACTCATGGGAATAAATGTGTTGTTACAAGCATGGCAACTATACTGCAGATATATACCCATGCATTGAACTTTAAAATTGTAGTGGCTCAAAGAACAGAGAGACACATATATAAATATGGTTGGTTATATGATCTCATTTGGAAATGTTCTTGTGTTCCTAGTTAGTATGAAAGGAGACCATGTAAGGATTCAATATGCATAACAGAGTGATGAGCAATTGGGAATGCGAGTTATTAGGAACAGACTTTTCTCAGGAAGAAGAGGTTAGAGCTGTTCTATCTTCAACTGAACTCGATCAAGTGTCTGCAGGGCCTATGAATCATAGCAGGCATCTGCCAGGTCTGCGGCATTGACGGATTACAGATGACGATGGCAGAGGAGGGCGCAGAGCAGATTTGGTGGAGCTGACTGCTGTGACTGTGGTGAACCATGTAATAAGATCTGTGAGTGCTGTTTTCATGTGATCTCATATGTTAGCATACTATTGAAAGTTTGAATTGGAATGCTTTGAAAACAAAACAAAATAATATCACTGTCAAATGCACTGATTGATAGAAGCACAACTACATACAACGTGAGATTCTTGCAGCACCGTTAATGTTTACTTTGTTTGTAGGTGAAAGAAGACGTAAAATTGGCATGGTTGACCCAAGGAAGAAAGTGAAAAAAATGCATCATGAATTTGTGCATAAATAGTATAGATGTCCCCTTAATAAATAAATAAAATAATCTAGATGACGAGGAAGTGAAGAAAAGGAAAAGTCTACTTAACCCCCTGAACTATTGGGTGTGTCTAACCATTGCCACAAACTTCAAAACCGGTTAACCAGCATCCTAAACTTTGCAAAACCGTCTGAATCACCCCTTGGGGCGGTATTGCTTGGTTGTTTCGCCTACGTGGTAGCCAGCCTAGAGCGGTTTTGACATGGTGGCGCAGGGATGGAAGCTAGATGTGCTACTTCCAAGTGGGACCCACTCATTAGGTTCATCTTCAACCTCCAACATGATGTGGGACGAAATGACTGCTCATGGTGCTGCCACACCTGCCCATCCCTAGCCCCAGCCATGAGCTCTCCCATGCAATGCCGCCGCCGCGACGCTGCCCAAGATGCGAACGCTGATGCTAGTGAATCTGGACGCGAAGCCCCTGTCGGGCCACCCTGCGAGGTGTGCGCGCACGCCGAGGCCATGGAGAGGAGCAAGCTCGGTCTTGACAGCCATGGAGTCCGCTTGAGAGTTAGCTGATGTCGCACCGTGCTCGACAGGCCCGCGACACGCGCACGGCTGTGGACCGCCAGAGCGCTGCCGAGCTTGCCGCCCCCACACTCGATGTTCGCCTCACCGCGTGCGGAGCGGCGCCGAGGTCCATCAGCCATGCGACAACACTGGGTGATCGGCGCTCATCCCCTCCCCCAGCATGGAGGTGGCTTCACACCGGTGATGGCGGCCAAGGTCCGGATCTCGCAGAGTCGAGCTTGCCCATACGCCGACCGCCGCTGCCGGGCGCCATGCCCAGTGACAATGGTGTTGTCGTGGCCATGGCCGGTCTGTCCATCCCGATAGGTCACTCATCGCCTCCGTCTCTCCCTCGGCCAAATTGAAGTCGTGGTGAGCGTCGCCTTGATCTCCTCTTCCTCCCCATACTTCCAAGTTTGCTAATTTTGGCCTCTAGGGCTTGCTCCACCTAGCATGGGCGAGGTTCTCACGGCCGGTCTTGGCCACGGCCGTGAGGGCTTTGTCCTCCGCCACGCTAAGAGTCTAGACGAGGTCGCCTTTTCATCCTCTATCCAATTTCGACGGATAGGCGGCCGACGGCGCAGCACGAGCATGGCGGTTGTGGCGGCCACGCAGCTGCAGTTGATGTGTTTGCACGGGACGAGAGAGGAAAGGAGTGAGGAGAGCAGCGAGGGCAGCGGGTGCGGCTCATCGCTGGGACACTCCGACGAGCGAGGGAGGAAGTGTGTGCGGACGGTGGTTGCAGCTCATGAGCCTTCGCGGCGACGCAGAACGACGGGAGGAGGATGGAGGTGAAGCCGCAGACCCAAGAGCCAGCGTGGCCAAACCACTCCACTGTGGCTGCCACGTAGGCAAAACCACCCCAGCGGGTGATGGAGACGGTTTTGCAAAGTTTAGGGTGCTGGTTAACTGGTTTTGAAGTTCGTTGCAATGGTTAGACACACCCTAATAGTTCAGGGGTTTAAGTAGACTTATTCATGAAGAAAACATAACTCACTTGTGCAGGTCTGCTAGTAGAGCACGCAATTCATCTCGCCGCTCTCTACTTGTACCATAACGGAATGACCAATGGAAAATCAATTCCTTCCAACAGTTTTTTTTTTGGGAAAAGTGAAAGACAGGAGCTCTGCCACTCAATTAGGAAGAAAAAAGAGGTTTATGTACAAATGTCACCCACGGAGGCAATTCTTCCCAACAGTCACTGCGCTATATACTGAGACATTGACCTCTGAGGTGCTTGCTTATATCATTTAGTTATCCGGAGACCCGAAATAACAATCATGTGCACTACAGGAATCCGCTTCTTTTTGAGTGCAAAAATATTTGCCGAGAGCAAAACATCGGGCACTCGGCAAAGAGCCTATTTGCCGAGTGCCAAATAAAAAACTTCGGCAAAAAAAAACACTCGGCAAATAGGCTCTTTGCCGAGTGTCAAATAAAAACACTCGGCAAAAGAATTCTTTTTGCTGAGTGCCAAAAAAAAGGCACTCGGCAAAGAGCTCTTTGCCGTGTGCCTTTGTTAGCACTCGGCAAAGCATGTTTTCAAATCAGTTTTGAGGCCCTAAATGAGCTTAAATAAAAAAGTTTTCAACTACAAAGTTTCATAACTTCTCAAGCTCTACAAGTTTATTTTGGTCATTTCTTCCTTTGACAAAGCATCAATAATGTTGTTCACAAAACTTACATATCTTTCATATCATTTCATAGTTTCCTACAACTAGAAAGAGATTAATAAGATTTACGAACAATGTTACTAACATTTTGTCAAATAAATAAATGACCAAAGTAAACTTTGTAAGTCTCCAAAAGATATGAATCTTTATAGTACAAAACTTTTTGATTTCAATTGATCGTAGCATCGCGAACTGCTGGCAAACCTGTGAAAATGCATTAAATCTAATATCTGGATGCACGTCAAGTGCATTTCTCCTCTGCATCGAATCTAACATCAACCTTGTGAAAGCCTTGTTGTCTCCTGTAGCTCCCGTGCATTCACTGGTGCCTGGATTTTTAGATGTAGCACTATGCGCGCTCACTCAAATGTACATGTCTTCTTTTTTAGGAATGGTCACCTGCATGCTGAGTTTCCACAAGTATCACTGCTAAACAGGTGACTTTTTTTTGCTTCATACTCCTCAACTGATGAAACATCATGCTAGCTTAGGATTCTTCACTACCATATTCTTGTTAGCAACATGGCAAACCAAATGCAAGACTAAATCATGGTCGTCTGAGTATCGCCGCAATATATATGAGACATACACAGTGAGTAGACAACACAAATGACATACACATGGAGCACACAACACGTATGGATTGATGAGTAATTGGACATGAGAGTCATCATGAACAACCATTTCTCTTCCTCGTGGACATGGTCAGTAATACTTGCCGGCACATCACCAAATCGATCCTATGGCCTCGTGCACTCAGCTCCTCAGTTACCAATCTCGCCAAAACATGTCAGTCCTTACATGCTTAGGGCGTGCCCAATGGGGTTTCTCAGTTGCTAATCAAGACGAAGATCCAAAACAATAAAAGAAAGGATAATAGTAGTCTTGGTGAATGCGCACACAATAGACCTGAGGGAGAGTTTTCTTGGAGGAAATGCAATACTAGCGTTGATGGAAGCGCTAGCTCGTTTGTCTGTCCTTTGCAGCCAATACAATTTGAATCGAGCCAGAGATCTCACCACCATTGGGGATGCCATTAGCGTGTGTGCAACTTCTATGATTTCAACGTGCATTGTGAACAATAATACTCCATCACATGTCATAATGTGTTGCAAGACAGATCCAAAGAGAGAGAGAGAGAGAGAGAGAGAGAGATTGATTGATTTGCTGAAATGTGTTGAATCATCTTTTCCACGCATGTCATAATGTGTTGCAAGACAGATCCAGAGAGAGAGAGAGAGAGAGAGAGAGAGAGAGAGAGAGAGAGAGATTGATTTGCTGAAATGTGTTGAATCATCTTTTCCACGCAGGTACCTTTTAGTTCATTGCATCATTATTGGTCCATCTGCATGCTGTTGACGATTCAAATTCCAAAACCATTGCACGAAACAACTGAAATATATTTATACCCATTTATACCATGTTTACTTTTCAAATACTAACTTAATTTCTTGGTGAAAGAAAAATTAGAAGTATGTAAATGTACATGGCTGGTAGATGAAGGAGAAAGAGGAACTTTTGCCTAAATTGAATTTTGGCACATGGCCGTGCCTATTCTTATTTCAATCTCATGAAAGCTACTTATAGGATAATACCTACCGCAGTGTACCTGTGTCCATATGGCTTATGGAGATGTGGATGAAAGCATTATCCGCACATGCATGCTGCATAGACACCATATCTGTACTCACACAGTGACATTGTGCCATAGAGTAGTGCTTGGGACCTCCAAAAAAAACTTTCATTTTTTAGATAATGGAATAAAAAAAAAACTTTCATGAGGACATGACATATAATAGAGGCACTTATATGTACAGATGTGCAATAATTGGGTATGGGAGTCATCAGGAGTACAGTTTGAGCTATCCATAGCATTCTTGGAGAGGCTCTCCAAGCCATATCATGAAGGTACCCGTCAGCTCTGGAAGCAGAAATGGAGTCGTACGTTTGCAGCAGCTAAGTGTTAGTTTGCAACGAATGTCAAGCGTAGAGCTGCTGCATCCTCAGTCTTCCAAATGGGTTCTTGTGCTGCAAGCCCGAAATATACATAGCACCGCGTGAGTATGATGTGCCAGTGAATGAAAGCTTCAGCTGGCATGTATTGTTGTTACTCTGGCAAGCTGTTTGTGCAAAAACTGTTGGCAAAAGTAAAAAAAAGATGTGTAAATTTATCTCAACTTATTCATTTTTACCCTATTTATTTGTAGTTGGGGGCAAATGCTCATGTCCTTTCTTTATTTCGTTTCCCTAGCTATCTCATCAAGGCCATCAAGACTGGAATGGAACCACTGCACTAGTGCATTATATATACGTATGAGTTACATATACGGCAGGTGCACATGAATATATATACGTCTGAGCATCACCAAAATGCATACGGCATATACATAGCGAGTAGACAGCACAGATGGAACCATGAGAGCAACTAGACATGAGAGTCATCAGGAACAATGATATGACCATGCCAGCCATGGCGACCTCATCAGCAGCATCTCTGATCTATATGTCAACCAACGTCTTTGATGGATTGATTACAAAACTCCAATACAAGGTGCACACGCTACTTTATGAATTTCAATTAGAAACTAATGATAACTTTATGCTACCTAAGTCTTGTATGTTAATATTACTCAGGTACATTGAAAAGAATCAACAAGATGAAGGCCAAGAAGCTGGAATCAGCAAAGTTCTCGTCATTCGGCAAGGTGATTCGGCAAGTTCCAGCATTCAGCAAGCCATTCGGCAAGCTATTCGGCAAGGTCCTGAAGCTGAAGTTCGTGCGTAAAACTGTACCAATCTACGAAGTTTCACATAGCATGCCATACACCGTTGGAAAGCTTATCGAGTTAGCTTTCCAACGCATCCAGCCCCACGTCATTTGAAGATTCCTAGAAGAAGTTATGATCAAAACATTGAAGACTGCTCTGGAGGCCAAGGGTCACGCGGGAACTGAAGTCCACTTCGGGAATGCATTAGCCAGTTGGCCTTCCACCTTCCAACGTGGCTTCTTCAGTTCACACCCACCTTATAGACTTCTTTCTTGTATAAATACTTCCCTATGTGTAAGCTATAGACAACTTTTGATGATTTGAGATTAATCCAGCGATTTTCAAGAGCCGAGCTGCTTGAGTGTCTTACTCAACCCTTGTTCTTCCTTGTTCCTCTTGGACTTGTGAAGAGATCTCTCTGAGATCCACTAGTTTGTGCTTTGCGAGTTCCAGTACGGCTGCCTCGCCTTGTGTGGATTAGCTCCGGTTGTGGTTCTGCGGTCGTTTGGAGATCGAGTCGAAGTCCTCGCGGTTTCGGTGTCTCTCTCCCCGTCGCTTGGGTCGCATCCAACCTTGGCCAGGTATAAAGCTAGTTATCCGCTGATCTTTCAGCAAGTTATCTTGAGTTTCCAGCAAGTTATCGTCCTATTTCCGCTACCTCATCGACGTTCCTCAAGTTCAAGACCTACTGCCGTGAAGATCGGGCCATCACTCGTTCTAACATCAGGTTAGAACTTATCAGCTGGTATCAAAGCTTTCGTTGACACAGTAGGTCAATTTACCAATCCACATATTTATCCTTATTTGATTTGCTACATATATCTGTTTTAACCTATAGTCCAAAGCCAAAAAAAAAATACCTATAGCCCTTTTGTCGGTACTGTTACCTTGTGTTCTTGTGTTCTTAAGTTGCTAGTCACCCTTTGTTATATTAATAGAACAAGTTGTTTCAGTTATAATCTGCTGTTAGTGTTAAAAAAAGAGTCAAAAAAAAAAAGAAAAAAAAGAAAAGAGAAAAAAAAAAAAAAAAAAAAAGAGCAAAGAGAAGATAAGTATTAGAGGAATTGTGTTGCGGTGGTTGCTGAAATTTTCAGATTACATAATCAAGTGGTGGAAATCTTTTGTTGCTGCAACTTTACATCTTTTGAGCACATCAAACCACTTGGTTTTCAGTACCGTAAGCCCTCCTTGTTAGCCACCTATAGCTCCACTTAAAACCTAAACCGGGACATTCGATTCGTAATCCTTACGACCTCTCTACCACCTCCGTTGAAGCTGCCCGCACCAGCACAATCACAGTCCTTGAGGCAAGGACTTGGGTAAGTAAGTGCTGAGTTTGAGTGTTTCCACAAATACTTCATATTCCACATATTTCTTGCTGCCCCTAACATGGCAGTACCATATTCAAGTGTTCGTCGTGGTGGACATAGAGAAAAAGAACCACCAATCTCCCGGGCTGAGTTACATTATTTTGAAAACTCATTTTTGGAGGCCATGGAGAAAATGCTCGATGAGCGGCTTCCTACATCGTGCAGTCATGCTACACAACGACGTAGCCCAACCAAATCTCATGGTGGTCTATTTGGGCATAGTTCTCGCCCCCGTACACTCTTTGGTGATGACGAAGACTATGGAGCTTCCATCAAAAGAAAAATTCAGCGAGAGAGTGAGAAACACTTAAGAGTGATCCACAAACATAGTGAGGGAGTGTTTCCAAAGCCAAATAAAACCCCACAGCCGCAAAAGATCCAAGACACCGAAAAAAGAGGGATTAGTTTTGATGGATAGGAAGGAAATTTAAAAGAAATGAGTGAACCCAATGCCATGTTCTCCCATGTGAATATTAGTGATGAAGATTATTGTGGTTCCAACAAAAGAAAAATTCAGCAAGAGAGAAGGTCCCATGGACAGCCACACTCATGTGAGAAAGAGTGGCACCAATCAAGATTGAGTGTGAGAGTACAAAAATCAAAAAAGAAGAGAGACTCCACTATATGTGAGGAAGAGTTCCACCAACTAAATATGAGTGTGAGAGTTCAGCAAGAAGATCTGAGAGATTCCACAAAATGTGAGAGGAGCCACATAATTCAGTGTGAGAGAGATACACAAAAATTGAGTGAAAAAAAGAAGAGAACTCATGTGAGGAATCGTTTACTACTAACATGATAATGCCTTCTTCTAGTTGTGTTTCTTGTGTGACGCAGGTCCATGATGAAAAAGAAGTGGTGAATTATGATCAGCCACCAATATTCGATGAGGAAGATCAATTGGTGGACAGGAACATTGATGCTGAAATTTCATTGTGTAACATGCAGCCTAAATTTCAGATTAAAGGCAATACCAATACAAATGCATCCACTTCAAGTGATACAAGTTCGATAGCATTTGAGGAGGCTTTAGTTCTTGATTCTTTTACACCAATTGCTGCTCCAATTCCATTGGAGAACATTATGAAATACGACACATATGTATATGTTCCTTCACATGATGTTGAAGTAATTGTGAATCCAAACCCATGTGAGAATGAGGGCTGCATAACCAAACTGAAAGAGAGTGAAAACAAAAGAGAGTTTTGTGTGTCCAGCCACTATGAAAATGAGAGTGTCAACAATGAGAGAATGAGAGATACACCACAGAAAAAAAACAGAGTTAGAATGCAAGTCATGTGAGGATATTTTTTCAAACTAACACTCTCATCTCTATCTCTAGTGTTGTCTTCCCAAATGTGCAGGATTGTGAGGGAGAATAAAGAAGAGATGGCTGCTCAAGGCAACTCCGTATTTGTTGAGAAAAGTGAGAAGGGTGCCATTCCTCTGAACCAATTGGTTGCTGCACACAACATGAACCATTATCGGGAAAATGATAAGATTTCAGAAGCGACTTCCATGGTACTTGCTTTGCCACAAAGTGTGAATGGTGATGAAGGTAATTCAAATCTGAATTTGCAAAATATAAAGGTGAGAAATTGTGATAAAGTACATGTTTCTAATGAAATTGACCATGCTAGTTGTGCTGATTTGATAGTGTCACATGATGAGACCTTTGCTGAAATTTTGCAAGTTGATAACCAATGTTCAGTTATGAATGATCTTTTCTATGGTTTGATATGGTTCATATACATGATGTTTTGCACTCATATATCTAATACTTTGCATGTAAGTAAATCTGATAATGTGAAAATATATACTCATGATGAATTCTTTGGCAAAATGTCTCTTACTAAATGTGTTTTCTATGTCATGTTCGATAAATGTGTTGAGATGAACAATATACTTGAGAACATTTTTAAGATAACATCCATGAAATCTTTGAATACTCACTATAGTTGCAAGTTCAAATTCAATTTGATCAAACATCATGATGCAAGTAAAGTTTGTGCTATTTTTATAACTTGTGGTAACCTTGCTGATTTTGAGTTAAGTTATTGTGATCAATATTTGTTTGAACTTGAGATGGAAGGATTGTTTATCGACTACTGTACAGAACCAAAAATGTTCTTCCCTTCTTCCTATCATGATTCAAAAGAAAGAAATCTTATGCATACATGCTTCGTTAGTAAATCTGAAATTTTTTCAACCTCATTTGGAACCCATGATTGTGCCAAGTACATCTCTGAATCATGCAATAAGAATGTCAACAATGTTTCTTTGTTATCTTTCGATATATGTGACATTGCAAAGATGAAAAATAATAACATGAATCAAATGCTTGGCTTGAAAGAAATTTTTGTGCTTCCAACATCTAAATTATTTGCAGGTTTGCCCAAGTTGAGAGAATATCCTAAACATGGAAAAACTAATAATGTGAATATGAATTGCAATGGAACAAATAAACAAAACAAAGTGAAAGATTATTATAAATATCATGTACATCCACCCTCTCCTATTATGTCTAAACTGATTTCAGGTAAACAAAAGTCGAGGACGACTTTTCTTGAAGGGAGGGAGGATGATGTGACCATGCCAAGGCAATCAACATTCACCATGTGGTCAAGGAAACCATTCAAGGTGAAAACTAAACTTGATTTCGAATTATTTAGATGTCCACCTACAAGGCTACTACTTGGCTTGTATGATTACAGAGTCAAACATATTGCTGTGTTGGAAGAAGAATATCGTGGTATTATCACAACACCGCAAGTCATTCGCCTTTCACAATTATTTGGACAACAAGTGTTAGAGTCGAGGGCGACTCCTTTTCAAGGGAGGGAGGATGATATGACCACGTCGGACATGGAGACCTCATCGGTAGCATCTCTCCGATCAATATGTCAACCAACGTCTTTGATGGATTGATTGCAAAACTCAAATACAAGGTACATTGAAAAGAATCAACAAGATGAAGGCCAAGAAGCTGGAATCAGCAAAGTTCTCGTCATTCGGCAAGGTGATTCGGCAAGTTCCAGCATTCAGCAAGCCATTCGGCAAGCTATTCGGCAAGGTCCTGAAGCTGAAGTTCGTGCGTAAAACTGTACCAATCTACGAAGTTTCACATAGCATGCCATACACCGTTGGAAAGCTTATCGAGTTAGCTTTCCAACGCATCCAGCCCCACGTCATTTGAAGATTCCTAGAAGAAGTTATGATCAAAACATTGAAGACTGCTCTGGAGGCCAAGGGTCACGCGGGAACTGAAGTCCACTTCGGGAATGCATTAGCCAGTTGGCCTTCCACCTTCCAACGTGGCTTCTTCAGTTCACACCCACCTTATAGACTTCTTTCTTGTATAAATACTTCCCTATGTGTAAGCTATAGACAACTTTTGATGATGTGACCATGACAAGGCAATCAACATTCAAATATCCATTCAAGGTGAAAGCTAAACTTGATTTCAAATTGTTTAGATTTCCACCTACAAGGCTACTACTTGGCTTGTATGATTATAGATTCAAACACATTGCTGTGATGATGGAAGATGAAGCTCGAGATGTTGTCACAACACTACATGTCATTCGTTTCGGACAATTATTTGGACAACAAGTGTTAGAGTCGAGGACGACTCCTTTTCAAGGGAGGGAGGATGATATGACCATGCCAGCCATGGCGACCTCATCAGCAGCATCTCTGATCTATATGTCAACCAACGTCTTTGATGGATTGATTACAAAACTCCAATACAAGGTGCACGCGCTACTTTATGAATTTCAATTAGAAACTAATGATAACTTTATGCTACCTAACTCTTGTATGTTAATATTACTCAGGTACATTGAAAAGAATCAACAAGATGAAGGCCAAGAAGCTGGAATCAGCAAAGTTCTCGTCATTCGGCAAGGTGATTCGGCAAGTTCCAGCATTCAGCAAGCCATTCGGCAAGCTATTCGGCAAGGTCCTGAAGCTGAAGTTCGTGCATTAAACTGTACCAATCTACGAAGATTCACATAGCATGCTATACACCGTTGGAAAGCTTATCGAGTTAGCTTTCCAACGCATCCAGCCCCACGTCATTTGAAGATTCCTAGAAGAAGTTATGATGGAAACATTGAAGACTGCTCTGGAGGCCAAGGGTCACACGGAAACTGAAGTCCACTTCGGGAATGCATTAGCCAGTTGGCCTTCCACCTTCCAACGTGGCTTCTTCAGTTCACACCCACCTTATAGACTTGTTTCTTGTATAAATACTCCCTTATGTGTAAGCTATAGACAACTTTTGATGAATTGAGATTATTCCAGTGATATTGCAGCCGAGCTGCCTGAGTTGCTTACTCAACCCCTGTTCTTCCTTGTTCCTCTTGGACTTGTGAAGAGATCTCTCTGAGATCCACTAGTTCGTGCTTTGCGAGTTCCAGTACGGCTGCCTCGCCTTGTGTGGATTAGCTCCGGTTGTGGTTCTGCGGTCGTTTGGAGATCGAGTCGAAGTCCTCGCGGTTTCGGTGTCTCTCTCCCCGTCGCTTGGGTCGCATCCAACCTTGGCTAGGTATAAAGCTAGTTATCCGCTGATCTTTCAGCAAGTTATCTTGAGTTTCCATCCAAGTTATCGTCCTACTTCCGCTACCTCATCGACGTTCTTCAAGTTCAAGACCTACTGCCGTGAAGATCGGGCCATCACTCGTTCTAACATCAGGTTAGAACCTATCAAACAACCTTTTATCTTTGTTTGGCATCACCGACTCTATGAAAATATAAATCAGAGAGAAAAAAGGACCCCGTGAACAGTGTTTTGAACAGTGCTTGTGCCAACAAGAGCTGGAATCTGCGGAATCCATACCATAGGTGGCCATAGTCAGGGCACATCACCAATCAGTTGTATGGCCTCGGGCACTCGCCTGCCTGATCGAGCTGTTACCCAGCTCTCCACTACTGCATGTTAGTCCTCACATGCTTAGAGTTTAACACTTGTATGATTTGACACATATGGTGAACAAAAAAATACTACATCAATTGTCAATTTGTTTTGTGGCTACCAGCTCAAGAGAGGTTCCAGATGAAGTCTCAGAAGGAATAACTCAGTAGATGGTCTCCCAAATCTCCTTGCGTTTTTGGCCATATTTGGCTTGCTTGGTTTCTAGTTTGCGTAAGCTAGATGGATTTGTTTATTGAAATGTATTGAATTATTGGCTCCACACATCTTTGAGTTTATTGCAGCATTTGGTCCATCTGCATTGTTGTTGATTGATTCAAATTCCAAAAAAGCATTGCACGAAATAACTGAGATATATTTATACCCATTTTATACCATGATTACTTTTCAAATGTTAATCTAATTTCTTGGTGAAAGAAAAATTAAAGTATGTAAACGTACATGACTTCTAGATGATGGCCTATCTTATGAAAGCCACTTAAATGATTATACCTAACACTGTGTATGTCCATATGGAACATGAAGATCAATATATATGTGGATCAAAGCATTATCCAGACATGCAAAGTAGACAATATATAGAAATGGCATATACACAACAAGTAGACAACACAGATGGATCGATGAACAACTCGACATGAGAGTCATCAGGGACAACCTTTTATCTTGTTTTGACTTCACCAGCTCGTTGAAAGGATAGATGAGATTGAAAAAAAGGATCTTGTGAACAGTGTTAAACAGTTCTTATGTCTACATTGTGAGTTCTGGGTCACCGCTGTCGTCTCTACTATAGAAGCAAGTTTCAGAAAAGCTCCACTTTTTTTTTCTAGATACGGCTGTAACAAGAACAGGCTAAAAAAATTTCTTCAGAGATCTTGAGTTTAGAGAAACAGGTTTTAGAGAAGTCTCACGTGAAGCTTGAGGTCTTTAGTTTCATTTGCATGAATCACAATTGTTTGTATTTTGTGCGGAAACCTTATCACTACCTTCGCGACAATACATGCAAGCAGCTGGATTGGCTATCTCCCAACAGGTCTTATGATCGATATGATAAAACCCTGTGCCTGGTGCCCTCTCATGCCAGCGTTGAATCGGTTCATCAGAAAGCGACACTGCCACGTAGTAAAAAAGATAGCTTAACTCATGAATAAAATTGCCGAATGGTTAGAAGTGGTCATGCATCACATCACCTAGATTTGAGTCCTCTTGGAACTCAAATTTTGGTTGCTGTTTTTCTTGGTAATTTGGCTAGTTCCCTCAAAATTGGTCCCGTTTTTTTAGAAAAAATGGATTCATGAATCTAGATGAAGGCGACTCTTCTCAATCAAGGTGGCCTTGCATATCTCTGGTTGTGTGCTTGGAGTTAATTTGGATCCTTTGTATTAGTTACTGCCTCATTAAGACATTTTGGAATGGAGAGAGTAGTTTGCTTGCATGCTCCCATATCATCAGATGTGTACATTTGCGACAGAACGGTTGAATCTGCAATTAGCCTTGTTCCCAAAATTGAAATGCATGAAAAGTAGCAGCGATGAAATTTCTTCCCCGTTCCTTTAAGATATACAACATTTAGGATTCCAAATTTTTTCTCTCATATATATAGTTATTTTTGAGTTTCAAAGTCTGATCTAATAGGTGAACAGATGAAAACTACATCTGTATGTTTCCAAGAAAGCTGCATACAACTATATATATGAGAGGAAAAATTTGGAATCCTAAATGTAATTTTCAAATGAAATGCCAAATGTTCTTGTTGATATTAATGATATTAACTATCCTCGTCATCTGTAATATCAATTGAAGTGCCAAATGTTCTTGGTGGTGAAAATGACTGCGTATATAATCACATATGCATAGTTAGTAAGCATTCAAGTAATTCAATGAAGGTCATATTCGACCTTTTACCACTACCCTTCGTATGCCTGAGAAATACTAAACATAGTTTTCGGAACGGAAGGAGTAGTAATGAATGGTTTGTGGAACTGTGTGGGAAAGAAGATGTGCTGATGCAATCGAAGAAAACTCTATGTAATATAATGTCATTCCTGTATAAATTAAATTTCACTGTGTAAATTAAATTTCAACTTCAATGCATTTTGAGCTGAATATGAATATGGAAATAGTAAGCATGTCCTTTTCTCTGCCACCATCAATGACATTAAAATTTTAAACCACCATTATGTACTAGGGATGACAAGACTCCCGGGGGATAAATATATGGATCGAGCATGGTTACTAAACTGCATATGTATCCATGCATCGCACCTTAGGATTGTAGTGCTGATGACAAAGAACCAGATGACATAAATATGACATATAACACAGATACGTTCTTGTGTTCCCACTCGTTGATATGAAATAGGAGACAACACAAGGATTCAGTATGCATTACATACAGAGTAGTGAGCAATTGTGCATGAGAGTTATTAGGAACAAATTGCTCTCAGAAATACATGGTTGGGCTCTGTAGTTAACTTCTGTCTTCTCAGTGTTCAGCTTATCATCTCACAGCAGTTTTGTCTGGTTCTCAGTACTACTTTCTTGTGTGGTCGAACAATATTCTCAATTCTTCTTCAATTTCCTCTTCCATGCTTTTCTCGGAGCTGTTCTGATTTTATTGATGCTTCTTTGAAGCAGTATCATGATGTACGCACTTGCCGGCTATCTAGGGCTGGTCCAATGAACGATGGTTGACGCCCGCTAGCTATGTGGCATTGGTAGTCTATGGATGACATCTGGAGACCAAGGAGCAAGAGCCAGCAGCACCTTCAATTGAGCTTTCGGCTCAAACCACATGGGGCCAGTGTTATAGGGACTGGACTTGTATGCGCCCTGCCCCTTGCCTCTGTACATCGATGCTTGTTCATACATTGTTCCATGTGACATACTAGTGTGTGGTCACGCAGAGTCTTTAGGTTGTGTGCGCACGCAGAGGCCGGAATGTTAATACCATTATCTAAAAAAAATGTGACATACTAGTGTAAACTTGATCTGGCATCCTCACAAAACAAATAAGAGCTTGTGATTTGAGATAGAGGGATGACATACAAATTACAGCAAAGGAACATATATTTATAAGGTTAGAAAAAAGATATATGTATTGGCTTATTATGCTTTCTCGCAAATTTTCTTCTTGTTCAACGTTATGCAATTTGGGGAGTGATGATCAACTGGGTATGAAAGTCACCGATAAACATCTCTCGGCATGTCAAGGTCTTGGTTCCATATGTACTCCCTCAGTGTGTCACGTTCTTGGCGTATTGTGCTTCTTCATAACAGTTTGTGGGGATGAAGGAGAATCTCACGTTTGTCTGGTGTATGCAATCTTATTACTCTCGGTTCCAGGAGTGCATGAAGCGGTTAAAAATGGAAGACGAGACAAGTATATGGGGTGCTGCTCGTTCTAACAGGGGCAAATTGAAGTGGAAGAATATGTACTTTTTCACATAAAGGCCATTGAAAATTAGAACCACCATTCTGTACCAGTCACGACTTGAGTCATGTGAATAAATGTGCTGATCAAGCATGGTAATTACAGAGAGACACATATGTGGTTTGTTATATGTCCTCTTTAGAAACGTTTTTCTGTTCCTAGTTATTTTATATATATAGGGTCCTTCCAAATATTAAAAGTTCCCATTCCTCTTTCTAGTTTCTACAATCCTCCAGACCATTATTCAAGCAAGGATATGATATGCACTATGCACTGATGAATAATAGGGTATGAGAGTCATCGGGAATCGACTTTGCTCGAAGTTGGACATTACGGCACACTGTACGTGGAAGTAGGTGCTTTGTGCACATCTATGTCATGAACCACCCAGCCAGGCCTCAAGGTACTGATGTGCGTCTGACATGAAGTTGCTAACTCTGCTGATGGTGGAGTGACGTCGTCTATCCTTTGGGTTTTGGCCGGTTTTTTTTTTTTTTTGAGACCTGCTTGGGCCGGTGTTGAAGTTTGAGTGGGCAAGTTATTGGTTTAGGCGGTTGGTGTAGGGGCAAGTATATAAGCCCTTGTAATGAGCGGTTACGGCATCGAAGAACTTAAACTCTGAAACCCGCCTATGCTCTACTCTGAACTTCCCCGTATTCTTCTCAATTCCTGTCCAAATTCTTGATGAAACCTACCTCAACCTCTAATTGATTCTAGTTATCAACTGTGATTCGGTTGGGATCATAACAATCTGCCACAGCAATATCGTTGCGACATTTTCTCTATGCTCCATTGCTTCTGAGTGGGGACAATCAAGTTCATCCATGGGTGTGTGTGTCAATAGAAAGCACGGCTACTGATGAGGTGAGGTTCTTGCATCACAAACTGCTGGCAGGCAGTGAAAATGCATTAAATCTAATATCTGGAAGCACATCAAGTGTATTTCTCCTCTGCGTTGAATCTAGGATCACCCTTGTGAAAATGCTGTTTGTAGGCATTATATGTGCCTCGTTGCTTCCTGTAGTTCCCGTGTATTCAGTGGTGCCTGGATTGTTAGATGTAGCACTATGCTCAAATTACACAGTGCCGGAGAGGGCCGTAACAGCATATGCGGTTGCATCCGCGCGTGAGTTCTGGGTCACTGTTGTCGCCTCTTCTATAGAAGCAAGTTTCAGAGAAGCTCCTCTATCCTTAACTTTTTTTTTTCCTAGATATCGTTGTAACAAGAACAGGCTCTTAAAAATGTTTTCAGAGGTCTTGAGTTTTGAGAAATAAGTTTTAGAGAAGCCACACGTGACCACAGCTTGAGGGCTTTAGTTTAATTTGCATGAATCACAATTGTTTGTTTTTTGTGCGAAATCCTTATCACTATCTTTTGCTACTTTTTATGATAGCTTTTGATTTCTAGAGGTTGGCTTGCCTGCTGACAACCTATAGAAATTGCATTTTTACAATGGTTGTTGAGAAATAGATGGCTCACGACGCTCGATCCGACGGCTACAAATATAGAGGAACCAAGAGGAACCAATTTTAGAGGAAGGAGAGCACAAGTGCGTATTAATTGGTGGACCCATATGCACTTGGTGCTTACTAAAATTGAACTAAGAAAAATCAAAATAATTATAATTTCAAAATTTATTTATGTAATTAAGGGTAATATAGTAAATGTTTAAATTAATAGAAGTTTAATGTGTGTACACTATACGGATGCACACTAGTAGAAATATGATCTTCTATGACGATTTCCTTGTGACGATTTGAAATTTCGTCATGCAATCTGTTGTTTTCAGTGACGAATTTTGTAAATTCACCCACGGATCATGAGTGACGGAGCCGAGCCACTAAAAATAATGACGAAAAGCAATAGAGCGTCACAAAACAATAAACCTATTCGTCATAGATAATCATTCCTTTGATGAATGTGAACTTTTCGTCACAAAACAACATAATCATCGTCACAAAACAATAATGTCCATGCTTCAACACCAATATGGGTCCCACATGTGTGGGTCCGACCCAGGGTCCCACATGTTGGTCCCATGGTCCCACCATCGCCGATGTGGCGATGTTGACCCCATCATAGCGGTCCCACGTTGTAAGCCACACGACATTCCAGTCAACACGGGCCCCACCTCCATGTTCCCACCAGCATCGACGAGGACCCCACTATAGTGGTCCCACACTGTTCTGGTCCTGCTCCCATGTAGCGTTCGACGTCAACCGGGGCCCCACCACGACTGTCCCCACCACCACTTTCCCACTAGATATATAGAACCGCATAACAATGTGGCATCGTAAGTCCACGTGGTGAGATGGACCCCATCACCATGGTCCGACGATGTAGTGGTCCCACTAGCACATGGCACTCACGTCATTGTGGGCCCCACCAGCTCGGTTCTCTAGATAGAATTGGTGGGCCACCATACTTGGGCGTAGTCCTACGACCACGTGTCGTCCACGTCAATCCGGGCCCCTACCACCACGATCTCACTAATCGCATAAGTGGAGACCACAACTGGGCCCCACTACCTTGGACCCACGCCGTAGTGGCCCTATGACCGCCGACATTTCACGTCGACTTTGGTCCCATAGAACAAATTTGATAGGCCATCACGGGTGGGCGCCCCCACTGCGGTCCAATCGAGGTCTCGTAAGGGGGAGAGCATGTGGTATCCTGGCTTAGGGCTTAATAAGATTCATAGAATACTCATTACAACAAGTTCTAACTTCTTTCCAGGAAGCCTCAATCTAAAGAACTCTAAAGTTAAGCATGCTTGGCTTATAGAAATTTGGGGATGGGTGACCGACCGGGAAATTCTTCCTAGATGTGCATGAGTGAGAACAAAGTGTGTAAAAAAACTTGTGTTGGTGTTTGAGAACAATCTTGTTTATTAGAGAGTTGCTAGAAGTAATTGGGCCCAAGTGCTAGATGTAAGTGGGCCCGGGTGGGAGGATATAGGTGGCGGCACGTGGCGGTCACTTCCATGACATAATCAGTGACGTTTTGTTTTAGTCATAGAAGATGAGTTGTTCCATGACGAATGTTTGTTCGTCATGGGAAAAAACACTTCTATGACGAAATTTTCTTGATTCGTCATGGTGCATCAAATGTGACGCTCGTTCTATGACGATTTCAAATTGTCACTAATACGCCACCGAAGGTTTTCAATGATGAATTTGGCATCTTTCGTGATGAAAGCGTTTTGTCATCGATGTGAGCTTCTCTACTAGATGATTGAATATACTGGAAAAATCTTTTTTCGACCGCAAGCCTTAATCCGCCCTCCCGCTTCCCCGCCGCGCCGCCGCCGCCGATTGCCGCGCCGCCCCGCGACGCTCGGGCGCCGCCGCGCCGGACGCCACGCACGGAGCCCCTCGCGCTAATTATGTTACAGATGGGCACCAAGCTTCAAGCGCCCTTCATTTCGGGCGCAGCCAGCTGATCCGACCAAGTCCGCGATGATTTGGGGGAGGGTGGAGGCGCTGGCGAGGGCCACGCTTAGCCGGCGGGGTAGCCGCGTCAAGCGACGGCTCCCACCGAGGAGCGCCGGTGATATAGCCACCGCCGCGGCAAAGCGACGGAGATGGCGGAGGCGGCGGCGACGGCACACGGTGGTGATGGCGAGGGCGAGGCGACAGTTTAGGGCTAGCGCGCAACCTCGATTCCTTTGCGGGCGAGGGCGAAGCACATCCACTCGATGCAAGCTGCAGCAGCTGCAGCCATGATGGTCGTGAGAAAGTTTAAGGGATTGTTTTTCCTCGTGGAGCGTTGCGGTTGCGTGGGATCTCTCTCAAAGACCGCGGTGCAAAGGCATGGGTGTGGACGCCTTGTTCGTTTTTAGGCAAGGGGCGGGCTTGGAGTATGTAGATGGTACTGGTGGTCTTGCATTTGGTACAGGAAGAGACGAGACCACCGTCCACCGGCCGGGCTCGAGTCATTACATTACAGACAGATTAGCCCTTAGGGCTTCACGGGCGAGAACGATGTGATGACGGGAAGGGATACCTCCTGTGACATAACGGGGAAGGGATAGGTGACGGGGGCAAAGGATATATAGGTGGGAGACACGATTACCATACTAACCTTCCCCTTAAAACATTAATTAATACTAATTATTTAGTTAGGAACCGAGAGGAACCAGGAAGTACCCCCAACCACCGTAAAAGAGCTCAATGCTCATAGAAATTATGTGGTTGGCATGCTGGCTTGCATCTAGAAATTGTTTTTTAGGGGTGTTTGGATACCTGCCCCTAAAAATCATTCATTTAGAGGACACATGATTGGAGGATATTTTAATTCGTTAATAAAAATAGAGGATGCTTTTTGAGACCACCTCTGAAAAATCAGTTCTCTGTGTCCCTAAAAATGTGTTATGTAGTAGTGTGTAGTCTATTTTCATTCTACATTTTCGGTGCTCGAGCTTGGGGTAGCGCATTGGTCCATCTTTATTGTGGTTGATTTTTTTTTTCAATGGGTCAACAGTTGTTGATTGTAACCCAAATTCCAAAAAGCGTGCCTTTGTAATAGTGTCGATTCGGCTAGATTGGGCCGGAATTGACACGTGTTCGCCGGCGACCGCTGCAGATTCAAACGAGACATAGGGGTCAGAGCTTCACGCCGGCGGCGACAAGCAAAGAACACGAGCAACGAGGTGGAGCGGAGGAGCCGTGGGGAGGGGAGGCGGCGGCGGCGCAGCAGCGGGCGGCGCGGGCGTCTTGCGGCGGGTGCGGTGGGGGCAAAGGGGAGCCAAGAAGAGAGAGTGAAGATATTTTTTTATTGCTTGCTTATCCCCTAGAGATTACATGCCTCTTGCTTTTTTATAGCCCGAATAGTGGGACTCGTAATCTAAGCAATCTCTATAAGGTTTCCTTATACGGTTGGAATACCTTTTACAAGCATATCCTATTTTATTTATCCCTGAATAATATTTATTTAATTCCTAATAAGGGTCTCCCCTTATAGATGAGATAGCCCCCTTGCACACCAAAATTACCTAAAATAACTCTAACTTAAGATAGAAGCAGACTCGGACTCGTAGAGACCGGGGAGGCGGCGGCCTGGGGGCGCCCCGCTGCAAGGCCGCGCCCTGGCCCCTCCTAGGCCGGGTTCGCCAAGCGTGTGGCCCGCTTAGCCACTTTCGGGCGGCCCATTCTGGTTCATGACATCTCCCCACCGTTTGACGAGGCGGCGCGTCCACGTGCCGCCCAACCCACCAACGTAGTGGCGAAGGGCAGACCGACGAGAGAGGTGACCACCCCAGCCCGAAGCAGAGGATGAGAGGACCGCGACTTGTCGTTGTCGCCGCTGCGCATTAATCGGGCCCCCCCGCCGGGCGGTAAGGAGAAGTCGAGGTGGAGGTCGCCGAAGTAGATGCTGAACTTGAAGCCGGCCGGGCTGCACGAAGGGACGTTCCGCCCATGCCCGGCGCATGACCGGAGGCGCCGAGAGTCCCGACAGCTCCCAAAACGACGGGTTGGCGGAGGCGTCGCGTAGGTGTAGGTCATCGGCACCGTCACCTTGGCATGAACCCGCTCGCAATAGACGGGCGAACCGTCGTAGGCGGTGAAGAGGTGAAGTCGAGGAGGCAGCCAGAGGAGGTCACTGGGCGTGCTCACAGCGCGCCCCAGCTGGATCTCCCGTGGTTCATGCCGCACCGACGGTGACGCTCCTAACGCGCGGAAGAAGACGAGCCGTTGTTGTCGAAGAGGAGGACAGTGGCACCCTCGATCCGCTTCGTCGGGGCGTGGTTGGAGAAGGAGCACGGACGCCGGAACGCCTTGTCTTCCCGGGGCGGTTGGGCATGGAAGCCCATCGCTACGCCATGAACGGAACGTTTCTCCCCGCCAGAAGTCCCCGAGAAGCTCGAGGCAGCGGGGGATGTAGTAGCGATGGAAGTACCTCACAATGCCATAGTGGAGGCTCCACTCGCGCCAGAGCCCCCAGCGCCGATGGCGTTGAAGATGATCCCGAGCCCTTGTCGCGCGTCCATCGTCGGGAGCAACGACGTGATGATGTCGCTCGACGCCGCCCGCCGCCGATCGTCGCCCATAGCAACAGCGAGACGCCGCCGGGCCTGGTATGCGGTCAACCGGGGCTACCATGATGTCGCCATCGAGGTTGCCGTGTCGATGGGGTGGCCGGCCCGGCGCTTGCCGTTGCCGGCGCCAGGTCGCCGTCGTCCGCTCGTCCTTGGTGTATCGGGCGCCGAGGTCGATAGCCTCCTCCATGGAACGTGGCTCGAACCACTCGAGCGCCGTCCCGCAGCGAGGTGCGCAAGCCTTCGACGAAGAGGCCGACGCGGTGGCGCTGTCCCTCAAAAATCCATGCGTGTCGCATAGACCTCGGAAAGCGTCGATGTAGTCCTCCAGCCTTGCCCTCCCGAGAAG
Source organism: Hyparrhenia diplandra (assembly GCA_015847255.1). Taxonomy (NCBI): domain Eukaryota; kingdom Viridiplantae; phylum Streptophyta; class Magnoliopsida; order Poales; family Poaceae; genus Hyparrhenia; species Hyparrhenia diplandra. Next base: position 85,657 of record JADLZK010008375.1, read on the forward strand.
GCGTGTGCGTATGCCGCCATGGCACCGAGGTGTTGGGGAGGACCGGGTGATGTCGGAGGCGCCCGGTGAACTCGTCCCACTAGAGCGGGGACTTCTTCTTGGACAGATCCATGTACCGCATCGCAGCAAGACCCGGTGAGGTGGAAGGCAAGCATAACTCACGTAGTAGTCCCGGTCGATGTCCGAGGTTGAGCTCGAAGAAGAGCTCCAACTTGCGTAATCCAGAGGTCGGGTCGTCGGTGCCGTCGAACTCTTGGACTTGCAGGGCCGTGACGTAGTGGGGGGCGTATCTCCGGGTGGGAACATGCCGTGGCGCCGCGGGTGGCGCCGACGTGGACAGCGCAGGGGCGCCGCTGGTGGCGCCTAGGGGTCGGCAGGGCACCGCAGGTGGCACCATCTCGCCGGAGAGCCCCGCCGCAGCGTGTGTCAAGGGGGGAGAGGAGAGGGCAGCCGGTGCTGCGATGTCGCCGGTGATGACGCCGATGACGGCGGTGCGCCATGGTCAGCGCCATCTTCCTCCTCGAGCCGGAGGATAGCAGGGGGTCGAGCCGGACGCCGGGATCCGCTGCACGGGGGGTGGGGCAGCGGCCGGGGCGCCCCGGCCGGCCGCTGTGCCGCCGGGCGCGGCGCCGCTGGGCTGTCCTCCAGCCGCCGCCGTGACGTGCGTGCAGTTCCCGGCGGTGATGTGGCGCGCATCTCATGCGATGGATGAGGGTCTCCATGTCGCCGGGGCTGGCTCATCCGGTGCAGTTCTCATCTAGGAGCTTCTTGAGCACCATGGTGAACTCCTTCATCTCGGGAAGCCATCGGTGGTGGGAATCGCCCCTGGTCTCCGGATACCATTTGCCGATTCGGCTAGATTGGGCCGGAATTGACACGTGTTCGTCGGCCGCTACTGATTCAAACAAGGCGTAGGGGGCTGTAGCTTCACGCCGGCGGCGACGAGCAGCAGCACGAGCAATGAGGTGGAGCGGAGGAGCCGTGGGGGAGGGGAGGCGACGGCGGTCGGCGGGCGCCCGGCGGCGGCATGGGCGGCGCTGGCGCGGGCGGGCGGGCGGCGGCGCACGGGTGCGGGGGCAGGGGCAGGGAGCCAAGAGCCGAGAGCCGAGAGCTGAAGATATTTTTATTGCTTGCTTATCCCCTAGAGATTACATGCCTCTTGCTTTTATAGCCCGAATAGCGGGACTCGTAATCTAAGCAATCTCTATAAGGTTTCCTTATACGATTGGAATACCTTTTACAAGCATATCCTATTTTATTTATCCCGAATAATATTTATTTAATTCCTAATAAGGGTCTCCCTTATAGATGAGATAGCCCCTTGCACACCAAAATTACCTAAAATAACTCTAACTTAAGATAGAAGCAGACTCGGACTCAGAGACCGCGGGGAGGCGGCGGCGGCGGGGGCGCCGGCCCCAAGGCTTGTAGCGCCCTGGCCCCTCCTGGGCGGGGGTTCGCCGCGTGTGGCCCAGTTAGCCACTTTCAGGGCGGCCCAATTCTGGTTCATGACAAATAGTTTCGATATATTTAATTATACGTAGTCGTGGGAATTTCATGTTAATCCAATTTGTCCAAAAACACTAATGAACGTCCTAAGGAGGTGATATTCTTGCAGCAATGTTTATTTTAAATCGTACCTTAGTTTCCATGGTGAAAGAAGTATAAAATCTACATGACCTATGGATAAAGGTGACTGATGATTTCAGCCCCAGATTGAATTTGGGCATGGGCAAGGGTCCTTTCCATCTCATAATGAAATCCATCACCCCAATGACCCTCGCATTCCAAGCTGCCCGGGCAGTCATTTCCTTTCTAACAAGAGAGTGGCTGCCGTTCGATCCAGTCCCTGTTCTTTCTAGGCTTTGTTCAGCACGGACGCCAGTTCTGGATGTCCTGGAGAAATTAGTGTGCGGTGCATATCCTAGCTAGGCCATTTCCATCGCTTAATACTGAAGCTGATGTCAGTACAATAAAAATTGTTGACAAAACCAATGGTAGTGCCAATGAGACATTAGAAAAGTCCCATTCCTAAATAACAAAGAAGAAATTTTAACTTACTTTTCCTATGTTGAAGAAAGTTCCTGCAGCTGTACATGGTCTATATATAAAATACAGAAAACTGTTGCCCTGAATTGATTTTTGCATGTTCATGAAACTTTTTATCTATCATGATAGCCACATATAATTATAGCCACTGTTCTGTAGCTGTGACGATTTCACTCAACAACATCAATATGTCGATCATCAAAGCATGCTCCTACTGTCCCCCTCGACACATGTCATATATACTCAGACATTGTGCCTTGGATAGGAGCTGAGTAGCGGTTTGGGTATCCGAAAAGGAACAAACAAACAAAGAAAATCTGATAAAGAGATGGTTATACAACAGAGGCATTTCTATGATCATATTGTACTTTGTGTCCAATGTTGCTTCTTCTTGTTCCAATTGGATGAAGCATCCAATGGATAGGCAATTAGGTATGTGAGTCATCAGGAATAAAATTTTATCTACTCGTCGTGCTCTGGCTCCATAAGTTCTCCATCAGTCAATTGCTTCATTTATTCCAGTTTGAAACAATAAGACATGCTGCCCTTCCTAAGTCAAGATCGTCAACTGAACGCCGCATACACAACACTCAAGCTTGCAAAACGATGTCCTGCTAGTTAATTAGATATTTTTTGTTTTGTTATTGTAATATTTCTCTTTGACGATTATTTTTATTGAAATAGTTGTGTGCAAAAATGCAATATGCATATATTATTTTAGGGGCCACCTACACATTTATAAGATTTACTGTGGAACAGCTTATGATATCTAGGCATAACTTACACATTTTGAGAAGACTAAAACAAGTCATATATTTGATCTCGAGTAGGTCTCTTCATGAGAGAATCAGAACTCTGTTTATGTTGGAACCTATTTTTAGCTTGGAGATACATTAATTCTTAAAATAAGTCTACTAATGGAAACTTAATTTGATCTCTATATTGCACACATTATTTTTCATAGCTCGTTAACTAGCGTGGAATATTGAACAACTATTGATTGCTAACTACAACCTGGTAGTTCTCTCGATCCTTAGCTACCTCATGAGTTGTGCACACAGCTCTTCCAGAACATATATTTTGTGCACACAGCTCTTCCATAGCCTGCTAGTCCTCATGAGTTAGATTTTCCAAGAATTCGTAATGTATGGGCAGTGTTTGGCCTCCTTCTCAAGAAAGGTTCCAGATGTAGTCCCCTCAAGAATCATCGGTCCTAGGCATCTTTGAGCTTGGGGGCAGCAATGGTCCATGTGCATAGCTGTTGATCGTGACCGAAATTCCAAAAAGCAGGCCTATATAGTAATAGTTGTGTTATATTTATACCTAGTTGTTCAAAGTTCAAGTTCATACAAATTTTCTAAGAATAATGAAGGGTTTGTTTGAGCACTAACAGTGAGGCAAAGCCCCCCGGCAACAGGAGATAAATTAAACGAGACAAAGTAACATAGTTCTTATAAGGGACCCAACAAGGAGTTAGGCAACAGAAAGGGAAAAGAAGAAAAGGAACCGGGACTAACTAAACAGAAGAAGAGAGGAAAAGGCTCCTAACAAGGCAAGATTACAAAGCATTAAACCAGACAAAGAATGGATTGGTGAAGACTAGGTTTAATCCTGATAAGGTGGGCAACAACCTCCTCTTTAAAAGCAAGCTTCCATGCAGCAAACCTATGCAAGCCTCACTATTCGGATATATATATTCTGAAGCCAAGAGCATGATATAGAGATGACATATATCAGAGTGGCAATACACATGTTGTTGCTCCTCGTTATGAAATAGGAAACCACCAAGGATTCAGTAAGCATTACAGAGTGATGAGCAATTGGGCATGAGAGATATTAGGAACATACTTCTCTCGAAGGTTGAAGTTCTTAGCTCTGCATGTAACTTTTCCACGCCTAGCACACCAACGTCCTACAGATGTTTCCTCAGTTCTCTCCATCTTGTTGACAACTTTTCTCCAGATCAGTGGTGGATACCCTCTTGTCGACAATTTGCTCAACTCTGCATCAATTGCCTCCTCCATGCTTTGCTGGGAGTTGTTCTGCTCGTGCTTCATCACATGTTGAGGAAACTTACTGTTGCTTCCTCGACAATTTGTCAGCATGCGCTATCAAGCTGGAGGTCCGCTAGCTTTGTACAATTTGTAGCCTATAGATCACAACCAGATCGAGAGGAGCAAGAGCCAACATGCGTTTGGTGGAGCTCACCGCTCTGGTCAACTTGGTGCGGCCAGTGTTCTATGTACTGGTCCTGCCGGTATGGGTTCTGCCCCTAGCCTCTGCATATTGTTGTATGTACGACTGCATATGCTTCTGAGCTGGAATAGTGGAATAATATCATACAAGTTACAACAAAGGAACATATATAATGTATTGGTTTGTTATGCTTTCTCGCAAATGTTCTTGTTCCACGTTATGCAGTCTGAGGACAGATGATCAATTGGGTATGAAAGTCATCAGGATACCTATCTCTCAGGGTATCAAGGTCTTGGATCCATATGTACTCCCTCAGTGTGTCTTGTTCTTGGCGTATTGTGGTATAACAGTTTTTGAGGGTCAAGGAAGCAGGGCAGAGACTATTATTTTTGTCTGGTGTATGGAAGCTTAATAATCGCTTATTGGATTGCATGAAGTGGTTAAAAATGGAAGACGAGACAAATATATGGGGTGAAGCTGAACGTTCAACTGTTCTCAAGTAAATGTCAACGGCCGTTCTGTGCAATGTGTTCAGCTTCATAATCGTTGAATTTGGTTGAACAAGCCAGATGTTTTTCCCTCCCCTTCCTATAATATATAGCTATGTTTGAGTTCCCAAGTCTGATTTAATTGTAGAACAGACGAAAAATATTACTCTATGTGTCTGCCTAAAAAAGCGAAAGAGTGGTCACTAGTAGAAATCTACTCATCATGACGAAAACCTCGTGACGCTTGGAAATGTCGCCATAAATCAAGCTATTTCTATGACGAAAATTATACGATCATCACAATCTCAAGTGATGGAGCCCAGGCACACAAAATAATGACGAAAAGTTATATATCGCCATGGATATCGTTTGCCCCTATGGCCCACCAACCGGTCCCACCGAGCCGTTTGCCTCGCTGGAGTGATGAATTCAATTCGTCACAGTTTAGTTTACTCAATCGTCATTGAACAGTCTCCCGTTTGCCTTGCCGGAGCCGTTTGTCACGCTAACGTTTACCCCACGAAAGGGTCCCACCTAGGCGCCACCAAATGGTCCCACCCGACCACATGGTCCCACCCAGCGCCACCAAATGGTCCCACCCAGTGCCCCACCAAAGGGTCCCACCTAACGCATTGGGTCCCACCAGTGCCCCACCAAAGGGTCCCCACGACGGCGTGGTCCCACCCAAGTTCATTATCAAGCGGGCCCGGAACCCATTATAACTTCGAGGTGGCCCAGAACCACCAACTCGATGTACCTCGATGTGGCCCAGAACCACCAACTCGATGTAGCCCATGAAGTTTTTTTACCACGTGAGACTGCGGCCCACGAACTTAGCCCAAGGCCACGCTCCACCTCAGCCTTGGCCTCGGGCCACGCTCCACCTCGTCCCTTAATTATTTGTGCAAAAATAATGCGCCAAGGATGGTTCGAACTCGCAACCAGGAGCTCTACAGGTAACCACGTTACCACCGGCTACGCCAAGTGTTTTGTTGGATGAATGGAAGTTATTTTATTTGATACTTTCAAACATTAGAATTGAATCGTGCATGGGCCATAGACCCACACCACGGCGATGTTTCGATTTGTCTAACCCCTAGAAGTTGATCATGCACACGAAGCGTGGCAGCGGCGGCCCCCGGCTGGTGATCGGCGTTGGCGTTGGTGTTGGCGCCCCAGCCGGGGTGATCGGCGTTTGGCGTTGGCGTTGGCGTTGGCGTTGGCGTTGGCGGTTGATCGACATTGGCGTTGGCGCCCAAAGCCAGGCGATTGATCGTCGTTGGCGCGTCAGGCGATTGATCGGCGAGGGCACATCGGTGTTGAGCGTGCATAGATCGCTGGGCGGCGAGGAAGACTTGAAGGTTTGATTTGTTTTCAAATTCTTGTGATATATATGATTGTGTTTGATTTTTTTTCAAATTATTGTGATACATGTATGTGTTTGATATGTTTTCAAATTAATGGTCACATAGGGACAGATGGATCGAAGCTGGATTAAGCATGGTACAAAGTTCACTACTCCATATACCGATGGAGTTGATGAGTTCATTAAGTTTGTTAGAGAAAGATATCCCCGAAACAACAACATACCATGTCCATACCGTAAATGTCTTAATCATGTTTTGCATAATCAGGACGAAGTATGTGACCACATACACCTTTTTGGAATGTTAGTACCATGCACTAGGTGGATTCATCATGGGGAGTCGCCAGATGTTGAAGTACTTGAGAATGTGCAGACAGAGGTTGGAGGAAGTCAAGATGCCTTTGGGATTAATGTGGATGTGGACAATGATGATGACTATGATGAGGATCATGGGGTTCCGTGAGCTGATTGGAGATCTGTATGCTCAAGCGAGAGGCTGATGGAGAACAACCAAGGTTTCCTAGGGTCCTTGAAGATGAGAAGAAAGCACTTAGCCCGGGATCTTCCCATTCAAAATTCTCTGTTCTAGTGAGGATGTTGTATGTCAAGTCTCGTTATCGAATCAGCAATGCATGATTTAACACAATGATAAAGTTGATTTCTGATGGATGCCCTTTGAGTGAGTTGCCAAAATCATATGATGAGGCCAAAAAATACCTTAAAGAGTTGGGCCTTGGATTTGAAAACATCCATGTGTGCAAGAACAATTGTGTGTTGTTTCGCGATACGGAAACAACCAAATATGCTAAGTTGAATGTGTGCCCGATGCGCAAGGAGTCTAGATGGAAAGACGAAACTAGGACAAAGCAGGTTCCACATAAGGTATTGAGGCATTTTCCTCTCTTGCCAAGGTTGAAGATAATTTATGCATCGGGCGAACTTCTGAGGAAACTCAATGGCACAAGAAAGTGAGGAAGCCAGTCGAGGGTGTAATGAGACATCCAGCTGATGGGGAAGCATGGTAAGACTTTGACAGGATGGAACCATCATTTGCAGTAGATCCGAGGAACCTGAGGCATGCCATAGCTACCGATGGGTTCAATCCATTTGGCAACATGAGTACCCGATAAAGTATGTGGCCGTGCTTGTGACACCACTTAATCTCGCACCATGGGAATGCGTGAATCCAGCAAATTGCTTTATGTCTTTACTCATCCCAGGTCCAACATCTCCGGGGAAAGGATTAGGCGTAGTTTTTTGTCTTTAATTGTTTTCATTGAGCTTTTAGTAGAGTGGTGGCTCATGTCGATGACCCAATCTGGCCGAGTTTAGTGGTGTCAAGTGGTTGCTCGCGTCGATGACCCAATCCGATTGAGGGGTTGAGGCTTGTGTCGAGGTCCCAATCGACCAAGCAAGTAGTGAGCGCTAGTTGTAGTACGAGTTGAGTTGTTTTGGTACCTAGGTGTGCAGATGGAGTAGGGTACCCTCTATAATTGTATGGTTTTTTGGCCTGGTTTCGGTAAAATAACCGGGCTGGCATTTGCCTTTTTCTTTATTCGTCTAACAGAAATCACGGCAAAGCTTTTGCCGTCCTTTTGAAAAAAAAAGCGAATGAGAACTGTTTTTCCCCATGGCTGTAAAATATGAGTTGAAGTGGCAAATGTTCCTGGTGGTAAATAAATGATGGCATATACGTTTCAATTTTTTCAGCGTGACATCATGCAAGGCAGATACATAGATAGTGCATAAACACATTTTTCAGAATGTGGTAGTAGTGATTTGTGGAACTACATTAAGGGGAAACATGAGGTGATGATGTAATAAATAGTGCAAATGCCCCTGAAAAATAAATAAAATAATCTAGCTGACAAACAGACGAAGAAAACATAATCACCTGCGGCACTATGCAAAAAAAATGTACTTTATTTCAGTATTGAATTTGTTCATGGCTGTGTCATCCGTTTTTTTCATATCGGGTTATCATCAATGTCATTCAAACCTAAAACCACCGCGCTGTACCTGTATCATGATGTAATTACTAATGGAGAGTCAATTGTGCTCAACAGTCACCACACTATATACTGAGACATTGGACACATTAGAGTAGTGCTTACTGCATTTACATGTACATCCTACAATAAAGAACCTGAGACAGACACACCATATTTATAGTTCATAGTGTGCTTCCTAATAACAAAAGTTCCTGTCCCTCTTTCCCGTTTTTCCAATTGGGAGAGACCATTATTCAAGCAAGGATACAATATGAACAATGGACTGATGCACAATTGGGTATGAGAGTCATCAGGGAAGCAGGTCAGAAACTATTTGTCCGGTGTATGCAAACTTATTACTTGGTTGTTGGTTCAAGGAGTGCATGAGGTGGTTAAAAATGGAAGACGACGCAAGTATGTGGTAAACTTATTACTTGGTTGTTGGCTCATGCTAACATGGTGGTAAATTGAAGTCGAAGAATATGCCTCTGTCAACAAGGAGCTTGGAGTTGTTCTGCTTGTTTCACTGATATATAGGATGCTTGTCTTATCGATGCATGTGTTCTTCGGCACCAACATTATTTTTCTCTCATCAACATTATTTTTCATTCTTTGGAGTAGGGAACCAAGAGAGGAGCAAACATCCACTACGAAGTACCAACTTTTAACCAAATAGGCATGAGAGTTGTCAGGATTAAACATTTCACATGTCTGCATCCAAAAGCAACGAATCGTTCTTCAGCTGCTTGGCACTCGCAACCCATCTGTTGCATCCGAGGACAGCACTTGACTCCTCCCCTGCCTACACATGTTGTCTCTAAGTGCCAATAAACCACTGGCATGAGTATCGGTCGTCTTTGCGTATCATCAGTTATGACATTTGGGACTGCAGAATGGTTAAATCTTCATGTGGCCATGTATTCAAAATCGAAATGCATAAACAGCAGCAGTGCTCTGAGTTGTAGTGATTTGTGGAACTACATCAAGGGGAAACGAGAGGTGATAATGTAATAGTGGAGAAGCTCGCTGTAACGCATTCCTGTATGGCTGCATCGCTGTGCAAATCGAGTTTCAACCTTGATGCATTTTAAGCCGATATGAATTTGGAAACAATAAGCATGTACTCCACATAAATGCCATTGAAAATTATAACCGCCGCTCTGTACTAGTGACGACTTGACTCATGGGGATAAATGCAGTGGCGGAGCCACTTATGTGACGAGCCATGGCAGCCACCACAGCTGCCGCAGGCATCAAAAAAAACTCTCAAACAGATGGTCTTTTTTCTTTTTATGTTTAACTTTTGGGCCTTCCTATCCTAACTGAGCCAGCCCAGAAGCGGATGGATCGATTAGATGGCCGGCGATGCATGGCGGACGATTAGAATTTCTGTGTACGATGCCTGGCGCCGCGGACGATCAGACTTCTGTCACTTAGTGTTCGGTGTTCCAAATTCCAATCGCACGAGGCATGCGGCGAGGGTTCACATAATGGAGAGTTTTAACTTTGTGTTCATTATGAATATGATGCTGAAATTATTTCGCATTACAAATGACTTTTTCAAAATGCTTGCAACGGAGAGATCAAAATATTGTACAAGCCATGTCTTTGCTTGTTGATGTGAAAGCACGACTAGTTGACCTGAGGAATAGTGGTCGGGAGAAACTATTTGCTGAAGTTCAAGCATTCTGTGAAGAAAAGAAAATTGAGATACCATCTATGGATGCACCAAGACATGGGGTCGTTCAAGGCAAGAGAAAGGGATAATGGTCACTGAAGAACACCATTATCGTGTTGACACCTTCTATGCTGCTGTAGATGCCATAAACACGGAGATGAACCATCGCTTCAATGAAATTTCTTCTGAGTTACTTGTATGTTTCTCCTGTCTTGATCCAAGGGACTCTTTCTCTAAGTTCAATGTGGACAAACTTGTCAAGCTTGCGGGGATCTATGATGCAGACTTCTTCACTAATGATCTTTCGAATATTAGGGATCAACTTGAAACCTTTATTCTTCATGTTACAAGAGTTGATGATTTTGCTGATTGCAATGATTTTGGGAGTTTGTCAGTGAAGATGGTTGAAACTAAAATGCATGAGATATTTCAGTTGGTCTATCGTCTAATTGAGCTTGCACTGCTCCTTCCAGTGGCAACTGCATCTGTGGAAAGAGACTTTTGGATTATGAAAATTATCAAGACCGCGCATCGCAATAAGATGGACAATGATTGGCTCAATCATTTAATGATATGCTATACCGAGAAGGAGATATTCAAAAGCCTTAATAATGATAAAATCATGAAGCGCTTTCAAGCTTTGAAACATCGCAGGATGAATTTTCCTCAGCCACATCGCCGCACTTAGTGCTTGCACGGTATGTTCATTCAAATAATTGTGACTTCCAGCTTGTCTCTAGTGAACTTATATATACATATATATCTATGCTTATTAGCATTTAAGCATTTTTACAAATCGGTAGAAACGTTCTTTTGTTTTTGGTTACTATGAAATAGGAGACCAGGCAAAGGCTCAATGTGCATTATAGAGTGATGAGCAATTGGGCATCAGAGTTATTAGGAACAAACTTCTCTCAGAAAAAAAGAGGTTCCAGCTCTGCACGTAACTTTTATCTGCATCGGGCCTACCAGACCAGCGTTCCAGGGAAGCTGTATTTGTTCTATCTGACTATTTCCCACTACAAGCTCAGTGGTGGATCCTGGTGTGGTTGACAGTTTTTCTCAATTCTGCTTCCATTGCCTCCTCCACTCTTTTCTCGGAGCTGTTCAGCTTGTGCTGCGTCAAGTGTGTGTGGTTGCTGCCTATCCAACAGTTCAGGGCTAGGAACAATAAGAGTCTAGGTACACGGCATTGGCAGCCTACAGATGACGATTGGACAGGAGGGCCCAGAGCACATTTGGTGGAGCACATTCGATCAAGCACGTGCGATGTGCGAGTGTTATTTCCATATGATCGCATATGTTAGCGTACTAGTGAAATCTTGAATTGGCATGCTTTGAAAACAAAACAAAAAAATATTGAACTGGTATATGTGTATATACATCTGTATGCTTGATTTACTAAGAAAAATGTCTTGAATCAGTAGTTCTTTATACATTTGTATGCTTGTGACAGCAATGGTCAATATGTGTATTGCTGTTGATCAATCCAAATTCCAAAAACATGCGCAGTGACAGCTGAGGCATTTCTTGTACCCTTTTGATGTGTGTGAAGTTCAACTTGGTCGGTATCAAACATGCTGCCTCATACAAAGTGAGATACTGGCACAATTAAATTCTTGCAGCAACGTTTTCAATTTGTAAGTGTTCACTTAGTTTCGAAGTGAAAGAACAAGTCTGTCCTGGCCTTCAGAAATAGCCAACAAAAAAATTAATTTACCATAAATTGAATTTGGGCATAGTTGAGGATCATTTGCATCTCATTGAAGCAATTGAAGCCACTGATAATAGTATCTACCAGTCTACTACCCTTCTTTATTTCGTAATCGATACCATTCAAAAATCATAACCACTGTTAACTTACCTGTGAAGGTATGGCTCATAAACATGTGACCACGTTTACAAGTCGAATTTTGCATGAAACTCCTATTCCATCTTAGACTTGAGGAAACATGCCTTGGCGATTTGGCTGGCCAACCTGTGCAATTTCCAATTTTGATTGTGCTATGGCAGTTCGCTCTGTAAATCTATGAGCATATGACAGTATTGGTCAATCACAGTTCTCTTGATCAGTGCAACACTCTAAATTTCAAGAAGAATGTGCATAGAAATGATTTCTTTCACAATTCCTTCAAAGTTCAAAGTCTACCACTCTCTAATGTACTGCCTGATAGAACCATAGGTACATACAACGTGAGGTTCTTGCTGCACGGTTAATGTTTATTCTGTTTGTGGTGAAAGAAAACATAATGTTGACGTGGTTAAGAAAGTCAATAAAATTGCCTCAGAAATTTGTATATAAATAGTACAAATGCCCCCTCAAAAATAAATAAAACAATCTAGACGACGAGGACACGAAGACATAACTCACCTGTCCAGGACTGCTAGCAGAGCTTGTTAGGATTAATCTGTTGAAAAGAGTCTCAATGTATCTTCATTCTATAGGTCATAGTGTCGGTCGTTAGGAGGCATAGATACAATCGTTGGCATGCTCAATTGTAATCTGTGTGGAGTCGGTTGTGAAGAGTCCACGCCGTGGCGTGCACGCCGCATGTGGCGCCTACTAGGGTGAAACGGTGCAGCGCACCTGTGCGGCACGGCGTGGGGAGTCGAGTCGTGTAAACCTATAAATACATGAATAGAGGGACCGATCAAGCTGCGTCGGGGCAGCAACAAACTTCTTGTCTTCGTTTACATCTAATCTGTGCTTTACATCTCTCGGAACGTCGTTGTGATCACCGTGCATTATTTTTCTTTCATTTTTGTGGAGTAGCGGGGGCACCAAGAGAGGTGTAAACATCCACTACGAAGTACCAATTTTTAACAACAAATGGGCATGAGAGTTGTCAGGATTAAACATTTCACATGTATGCATCCAAAAGCAACAATCGTACCTCAGCTGCTTGGCACTTTCGCATACCATCTGTTCCATCCGAGGACAAGGATTGATTTTTCTTGGGGTGTTTGGTTTTTATTTTTCCGTGGCGGGCATTTGAACAACTGCCACGGAAAATAGCTATATTGCGGCCCCCGGCCGGAAAAATCGCCACGGTTAATCGATTAACCATGACGGTTTTTCTTATAAAGCCCGCCACCAAAAATGAAGCCCAAAGTCGAGCCCAACAGGCCCATTTCCATGGTGACATATATATAAGGCGACACTTAGGGTTTTCGGGCTCATTCTCTCTTCCTCTCTCAGTCTCCCGAACGCACCCTCCCTTCCCCCACCCTCCCGCACCTTCTCCATTCTCCCCGCCGCACACCCTCCCTCCCCGGCCCATCCTCCCTCTCTCCTCTCCCGAGGCGGGCGGCGGCGGGCCTCCAGCGCCCCCCGGCGGCGGATCCGGGCCCCGGCGTGGCGGATCCCAACCCCCAGCGGCGGTGGCCCTCCAGCACGCCCGGAGGCGGCAGATCCCGGCGGGAGGTCGAGGACGGCGCCATCTCAGCGACAACCCGTGCTTGCATCCGCCCGGGCCGTTTGTTCTTTCAATGGTCTTGTTGCAACCCAAAATTATGTTACCCTCCTGAAATCTTGAACCGGAATCCTGATGCAGTGAAATTCTTTCCACAACATTTGGGTTTTGATACATAGAATCCACAGTGCTGTTTATTAGTCCAAAAATCTAAATTCTAAAAAGAATGTATAGAAACTATTTCCTTCATCCTTACGTCCGAAGTTCAAAGTCCAACACTTTCAAATGCACTTCTTGATAGAAGCATAGCTAACATAAATGTGGGATTCTTGCAGCTCCGTTAATACTATTTTTATAGATGAAAGAAGTAAAATTGGCATGGTCGACCCAAGGAAGAAAGTGACATGTTCGCATCAGAAATTTGTGCATAAACCGTACAAATGCCCCCTTAATAAATAAATAAAACTAGTAGGGGGCGCCCCTACGCGCCCTAAGGCAACATGTTGCAGGTATCATGATTAGAATTCATATGAATCAAGTGTGATAGGTAAATATGTACATACATGCATACATAAATTCCACCTTTGATAATTTATGGTTACATAAAAATATTCAGTTATTAAACATACAAAGTAGTAAAAGAAATTTTGTAGGAATGGAATCTGAATGTTAAGGAGTATATATAAGCTATAAACTAAGATAATCGTCATGGTTTCATTCCATCTTCCTTCATCAAGTGAACCGAGAAGGCAATGAGATCATACCACCTGGTGGTGCTCAGCTCTGAACTGTTTGCCATTCAGGAAGACTTGTTGTCGACAACAAATAACAGACATGATTTTTGTGTGGCTTTGCAGAGACCTCTTAACAGATCCGTTGCTGAAATCATAAATCAGAATAAAAGAGGCAAACACTATCCATACAATTAAAAGTCTCTTTTTAGTGTGCATTGTTCACCATAAATTTGATCATCTGAGAAAGAACTGGAGCCAAATAGATGGGAAAAATTAAATCATGCTGGACACTTGTTGTTTGTGCTCAAAATTCAACATAGTGATATTGAAATAATGTAAGAAAAACGGAGGCCACAATGTTGGACACATTCATCTCAAAAGGTAAAACCAATGCATTTTAACATATCGGTGAAGTGCTTCCCTCTCATTAAAATAAAGGATAAACAAATGTTATTCTTGGTTTCTGTAAATGAAGCATGAAGGTTTGTCAAAACTGAAGAGGTAGACATTACATTTTATTGTACTTTGTATGGAAAAGAAGTTTAATGTTACAGAAATTATGATATATAGAAAATTTACAGATATCAGTAACTGTTTAAATCCACATATTGAACTTAATATGTGTTGTCAAAGATGTAACAGTCAAGCAACACACGTCATAGGACATATTCTGTTGGTAGAGGACATTAGTCAGGCAATACATTAATTGTCAAAGATGTAATACCTTACCATCAATTGCACCAAGATCACCGAGCCTTCCATAAATGCCTTGTATCCCATTTCGTTCCTTGGCTTGCAAAATGGTTCTCAGAGCAGTACTTTGGTTCTTCGCAGAACCCCTAACGGTTTTCATCTCCGCATCGTGCCTTGCTTCTTGGTGAATCCACCTGGTTTTGGTATTCCTGCAACAATTTTTGGAAGAAGCACATTTAGGAGACTCAGCATACTCCGCGTAAGTATTGATTAATAAATTTACGGAAACTCAGCACATGGGTATGATTCAATATTAAGCTGGAAGTAATTGACCTGTTCAATTTTAAGAGCTTCAGTTGCCCCATTCTGGTGTTTTGCTATTTTCTCTTGAAGCTTCACAATGTATGAATCCTTTGTTTTAACTTTCTCCATTATACTTTGCATCTGGCTTTGTCCATTAAATAACTCTGCTTGAGCTCCATCACGCTGAAAACAAGGAACTGAGTTCAGATGCAATGAAAAAAAAAATGCTAAAGAAAATTGAAATTGATGTTTCTGAAACAAACTAAAAGGGAAAAATGGATCTAGTTATACAAAGCTTGAAGTATTAGTGTCGGCCGTGGTAAGCCTATGCTAGAATGGCAAAAATAGCGAGCCTTGCTAGAACTATAATTTCAGTATTACAATTCAAACCATTTTAGTATTACCTTTTCAGATTTGTCATGCAGCTTCTTGATATTCAGTTTAAGATGCTTTAAATCTTCGCTGTATTCCTCTCAAACTCTTTAAATTGGTCCTTGCAGCTGTTCATGTTATTTTTTAAGGTCATAACGATATAAAAGAAGTAAATAAAAATATGGACACTATTAGTTGGCTGTAGGAGGCCTGTTCGCACTAACCTTGTGACAAGAAATAATGTGTTTTTCTAACCTTAATATAGGAATTGAATGACTTCAACTCAATCACCAAGTAGGTTAAAAAAAGGTAAGTTTTGCTTTTTGACATGTTTATTGTAAATAGACTTCATTTCATTTAGAGTTTTATTTCAGGATTTCAACCTCACTACTATTGTGAAACCCTGCACCACAACCTTGTTATTGAAAGTTGGAACCTGTTTTTCTAGGAACCTGCATATTGCACCGTTGAGTCTCATCACAATATATTACCCTTCTATGTTTTGTAAGCTAAACAAATGTTTTCTAAACTAAACAAATACATTGAACCATGAGGGCATATAAATACATGAAGCCATATTAGTGCATATAGGAGCAGTAAGAGTATTAATACCATGCAGCAGCAGGGTGTAAAATATTGTATCCTTAAGCATGCTGCATATATATAAAGTAACTTGCAAACCAAACTATTCATATTCAGGGCACCATGGAAGTATGCCCAAACTGAAGTCTGGTCCATTTAATGTCTGACATGAAACGAGACGGAGCTGAAGCTGAACTGCAGTGAAATCAATAAGATTGAAAAACTTAAACAAGAGCCAAAGGTACACGAAGAGATTAGAGCCTTAATAATTAGGATTACTGGATGCAAAAGATAACTCTATTTGCTGTACTAAACATTGATTGAGGGAAGATGGAAATGTCAATGGAAAGCAAGGCATCTACTCTCAGAAGCCTGAAAAGTGTTTAGTTTTAGCAGGGATCTATCCACTCCTTTTCAGAGGAAATTAGTTCTTGGAGGAAAAAAAATTGATCTGAACATAAACAGTGTGGCTGCCTTTATAAAAAAAAAAATAGTCAACATGGAGGAGTAATAAATAGACGTAGGCACATGACCTGCAAGAAGTCCAAATAACCTAAACTGGTGGATGTATAAGAAAGGCACCAGTGCTTCACATATATTCATAAATAAATTATGCTTTTAAACTTCTATTAGTTGGGGCAATAGATATACTGCTTACACGGTAGAAATTATTAGGTTTAGGCGTACAAAGCATAACCTTGGAGATTTTGTATCCAACATTACACAAAGGAGGGCACTTGTAACAAAGCAACATAACTTAGTAGTCTCAATTTATTAACAGGTTCCACAACCAGCACGAGGGAAATTATATTTTTTCCATTTCATCCGCTGATACAAGAGGAGAACGGGAAGGATATAAACCATACCAATGTTAAACTTTCTGTTGCCAATATGAATGGCAATAATTTGAGAAGCACCAGCAGCTGTCAAAATCCTATTCACTAACAGGTTTTTGAGAATGACCTCATATGTCCGTGTAGTGTGTTCTTGTCATTGGTTGGTATCTCCTAGATAATTAATTTTCCACTCAACACTACACTAAGTAGCCTATCTATAAATAAGGAGGGGGCGTGTATAGATGAGATCGAACCTTTCATCGTTGTACCAACGGTGTCGGAGAGGCTGACGCTGCAGGAAATACTTGGGCAGTGTGGGGAGTGAAACATGTGTTGTTCGTTGAAATGACAATGCAGACGGCCTCGAGCCAGCTTTCGCCTTTGTCGGCACCGATAGGGCTGACTGGGTATAGCTAAACATTTAGAAAAGAAAGCCATTAATCAAACACAAGAAACATGTCACTCACAACCACAAAGCAATTGTATAACAGCCGAAGAAATCGATCTACCTGGCGGGGATGACCCCGCGCCGCAGCCTGGGAACCACGTCATACCGTCGAGATGAGCCGCCGACGCTACTGCCGGAGAGGAAGAGCCCACGTGTAACAAGGATCCTCGAGCACAGGCACCTAGGGTTTCGTGGAGCACTGCAGCACCTGCGAAACGGCGAGGTCGTGAGAGAAGGAGGCAGATGTGGACGCGCTGGCGCGGCGCGGCACCCGCGCCGGGGGCTGCTGCTGTCCGTGTGGGAGGCGGCGCACCGTGGTGCGGTCGATCCGGGATGGCCGGGCGACAGAGGCGGAAACCCTAGGCGGCGGCCGCCGCTGGGTGCGCTCACGCGAGGGTGGCGGCGCTGGGGCTGATCGAGAGTGAGAGGGAGAGAGGAAGCGGAGGAGCCACCAACGGCGGGTGCCGCCGCTGCAGCCTCCGCGCTGTTCGTGGAGCGGCGAGAGTTCTCCGGGAGAGACGGTTTTAACGAGAGTAGTGTTTTTTTTTTTGGCGGAGGCGAGGTGGCGCCGCCGTCGTCCGTGCCCGCCTCGGAGAGAGCGTGCGAGAGGAGAAGGGCGAAGTCACGCCGCACGGGAGAGACGCGAGAGCGAGAGAAGTCTCGAGAGAATTGTTTTTTTGTTTTTTTTTTTTTTTGTCAACGAAAGCCACAGAAGAGGCCGTGAAGGAGCGGGCCAACCGGAGATGAGGAAGCGCAGCTGGGTCCCACCATCCGACGTGGATGGGTTGAAATCCCTGGGAGGTCCAGCCGAATGTATATGCTAAATAATCTAGACGAGGAGATGAAAACATAACTCACTTGTACAGGTATACTAGCACTAGCAGAGCATATCTAAGTATGTCATTCCTATGGCACCATGTAAAAAATTCTATTTTATCTGAGTATTGAATTTGTGCATGGCTATGCCATCCTGAAATGCAATCCTTTTTTTATCTCATCATCAATGTCATTCAACACTAAAATGACTGCTTTGTACTACATGTACATTGATTGAATGAGTAATGGAGAATCAAAGTCACTATGCTATATGTTTGAGACATTGGACCTTAGAGCAGTGGCATAACGATCCTGAGATAGAGACACACCATATATATAGAAGATGCACATATATTGACATAGATAGTTTGTAGTGTGCTTCCAAATAACAACAGTTCCCGTCCCTCCCAGTTTTTACAATCGCGAGTACTCAAGCAAGGATACAATATGCACTATGGACTGATGAGCAATTGGGTATGAGAGTCATCATGAATAAACTTATA
The DNA here is from genome assembly GCA_015847255.1 of Hyparrhenia diplandra. Classification (NCBI taxonomy): domain Eukaryota; kingdom Viridiplantae; phylum Streptophyta; class Magnoliopsida; order Poales; family Poaceae; genus Hyparrhenia; species Hyparrhenia diplandra. Next base: position 104,125 of record JADLZK010008375.1, read on the forward strand.
TCGCAGTATCACATTCTGGCTCGGGAAGTAGATGCTTTCTGCACAAAGCCACAAACTCATGCCAAATTTGATGCAGTCAGTCTCCCTGAGCACTGAGGTGCAGCTGCCAACAATGTGTCGGTGTTACCAATATCGGGCGTACAAGGTACGGGCCCCCAAACATGAGGTTCTGCCGATGAAGAAGAAGCAATTCAAGAGAGGACGCGTCGGCTAGCAAGGCTCAATGGCCACACAAGGGGGTGGTAGGCGAGCAGGGCTCAACGAAGGCACGGGTATCGGAAGCTCAATGATGAAGAACCAATCAGCATGGCGAACACATTGGTAGATGGATGGTGCAGTAGAGATTGTGTACCACCGTCATCAATGCACAAGAAACGCCTACATGGATGCAAACGGCGAAGCGACATGGTTGGCGGTGATGTGGGCAGAGACACAACAGCAAGCCAGCATACCTATTGCTCGGAGAACTTTGCAATCTCATTGCCATATTTGCTCTGTTCTTTATTGCTTCTGAGTGAAACATTTCATCCTTGGATTTGTGTCAATGGAAAGCAGGGCTACTGATTAGGTGAGGTTCTTGCATCACCTTTTTAAATGCCAGCCTTTGTTGTTCATAGGTGAAACAAAAATTATGTAATTGGGCATGGCCTGCAGACCAAACTAAAAGCTTCCAAACCTGCACATGAAAAGCACAAATCTTCTGTTCAAAAGAAATTGTATAAAATAAAATAAATAGAAGATAAACTTTGTTGGTTCTTCACTGTTTGATCAGAAATGTAGTAGAGCGTATGTATGAGACTGGCTGAGCACCACACTTTTGGTATGAGAGGCATTTGGAAGTAGTACCAACATCCCCTAACCAGATCTGAGCAGATGATATATTGATAACCTTGATGATGTATTCCTCAACATGGTCCATGAGGATTGAGGAGTACTATGATCCAATGAGATTGGAGGACCTTTAGTCCAGTTTGATAACACCAACTGAGACTGAAGGATTGTTTTAGTCCCGGTTGGTGTAACTAACCCAGACTAAAGGGCCACCCTTGCAAAAGGATTGTCTTTTAGTCTCGGTTGGTGTTACCAACCCAGAATAAAAGTCCACCCTTGCAAAAGCCGGTGGTCTTACAGTTGGGCAAGGAACTTTAGTCTCAGTTGGAGCCACCAACCGGGACTATTATATTATTTAGTCCCAGGCTCAAAATGTCCGAGACTAAAGCTCTGGATCGAAAGTTTGTTTTCTACTAGTGTATAACCATACATACAATTGCATTCCACTGGCTAGTTACATCGTTTTTGTAGTTTCTTATTCCATGTTTTAAAATTGGAATTGCTCTATATTCATCAGAACAAAAAATATCTTTTTTTTTTCTCAGTTGCATTTACTTCATTTACGCCTTTTTCTTCTGATCTAGAAATATATTTTCCAGTCCCCATGTAAATCGATCAGGACTAATATGTACAAACAGACGCATGAGACATGATGAGGTACAATTTCTCTAGGGACGAGAGGCACTAGGAACAGCCAGCTTTACCGCATAGATGCTAAATCGTAGGTTTAATCCATTCATGAATCATTTGCATTGAGGATTTCCTGAACAATGCATAGTGGATATTATCATGCATCTGCTAGCTGTGAAGCAATTGGTCCCTTGTGGGGAGATCCATAGGAGAAGGGCTGGCAGGCGCGGTGGATGGGATCGCTCCATTTGCTACACGGTACGCCATACCAGGCTGGTATTAGTGAAGACAGATTTCTAGCATCTCTTGGTTTGAACAGAACGCGACATTGTTATCTACTTCTATTGATGGTTTTATTTCTCTATCTTTCTTTACCAACACCACAATTGATGCCTAGAACCACCACCCTGTACAGATCATAAAGACATATAGCTCCATCTAGTAGATGCACCATATATACACGCAAATATGGAGTGGCATTCTTAGCTTAACTTTCTTCTTTATTGAGGTGCACCAAGAGAGCATGCAACGAAGCAACACCCACAACGAGTGGGTATAACTAAATCGGCATGAGAGTTATCAGGAGCAATCAATTCACTCTTGTGTAGTAAGCCATATTTCATCCATATGGACCGTCCAGAACACTGGCATCTATCCATATTTCTATAGTTTAATAGTTGGGACGGAGAACACCTCTATGTTGCGACATGTGCATCTATCGATATTTCACGCACAATCACAGTGTTGCACCCGTATGTTTCAATGGAATATTTCCAGAAGCCAACCCTACCCTCGGCCAGGTGTCCATATTATGCAAAATGGTACTTTTTGACATTTGACCACGAAATCAGGTCCTCCTATGGTGTGGCCTGCTGATGCTAATTGTAACTAATTTTAAACATAATTGATATTTGTGCATCATTTCTTGAGCACATTATCTTTCGCTGAAGACTTGGTCACCGCATCGCTCCGTCTTTTATATTGTAGCTTGCTTGCTCAGTTTTTTTTTATGAAGAGGGAGTACATTTTACGCTACTAACAAAGATATTGATATTTTTATTTCGTTTTTTGAATGCAAAAGGGATTAATGAACTTGGTGTTACTGTCAGATTGTTGATTGAGGTCAGCAAGATCTGTGACTTGCTTGAACAGGTACACCTTCAGCAACGCCCGGACATTTTTTCTTGGAAGTTATCTGCGGACCAAAACTACTAAGCGGCTTCAGCGTACGGAGCTATGTTCTTTGGCTCCTCGCCTCCGTTGGGAGCAAAAGAGAAATGGAAAACCGCAGCGCCACCGAGGATCCGTTTCTTCTTCTGGTTGGTCATGCATGGTAGATGCTGGACGGCGGAAAGAAGGTTCCGCCATGGATTGCAGGACTCGACACTTGTATCTTGTGTGATCAAGCGTCTGAAACCATGGACCATATCGTACTTGGCTGCTGCTATAGCAGGGAGGTCTGGTATTTTTGGTTGCGCAAGCTGCACTTGCAGGACGTCATAGTGGTCGCCAAGGAGTGGGCCATTGAATGGTGGCTGAGACAAAGAAAGTTGCTGCCCAAACCGTTCGAAAAGGGTTCGACTCCTTCTTCTTCGCTGTAGGCTGGGTCCTATGGCAAGAACGTAACCCCAGGACCTTCAATGGAGTTTCAAAATCCCCAAATCAGCTGGCTCGGCAAATTCAGGAAGAGATAGATGACTGGTGCTCGGCGGGCTTCACGCGTGTTGCGTCGATCGTTCAGTCCGCTGACTGATGACCTCTTGCTTTAGTCAGGTGTTGCTCCGCTGGTTTTTGTCAGGTGCTGTTCATTGGCAGCGGCCATAGCTTGCTCTCTGCCAGGTGCTGCTCCGATGTTTTCGTCAGGTGCTGCTCTTTGGCAGCGGCCTGAGGCTGCTCGGGTGATGTGTGGGGCGCTTGTGCTCCCTGGTATCTCGGTTTGTTTCCTTTTAACTTCTCGAGGACCTTGTTTAGTTTGTTTTTTATTTTTGTGTTTCGGGGTCGGAGATTCGGTAATCGTTCGACTACCGTCTCTCCTCTTTGTATCTAAACTCAATTCTGCTTAATGAAAAATGCGCCTAGGCGTTATCGTGAAAAAAAATCTGCAAAGAAAGTCATCATATACCTTAGCGTCACTTTATTCATTCAATTGTGACATCTGCAGGACCCATTAAGTAGACACCATTTTTTTCTCTGTTTACAAGTGTCAGTAGAAACTGGTGCATGAGTGAGACTAGGTGCACCGGTGGGTTTGAGAAGAACCAGGAACTATTTTGATCTAGAAGTTGTGGAACCAGAAAATACTTGAGAGAACTGTTTATTTGTCACCATGAAACTTCATTGACTTCTGCTCTGTATTGCGTTCAAAAACATTTTGTTACACGTGGCCATATATGGCACCAACTTTTTTCTTGCTTATTTATTTGTCCTTACCATTTGGTTCATCCAGAACTTATGGCCTGAGGGTAACAGTGGCTCTATTGTACGATCCATCCAAAGGCAGGTGCACCATTGACTAGTCCTAACTGGCTGTGTGCATGACAACAACTTGTCATTCTTCCACTGGATAATGCTACTTTAGAGTTAATTTTAGCTTGATGCCTGGAGTTATGCAGAATTATACTAAGAATACATTTCAATCTTTACTTTTGGAAACAACGTCAAAATAACTTGCGATTCATGATGTTACAGGAAAGAGATGCAATAAGAGCTTATATAACTGAAAATTAGGTTTCAACTACAATCATATCATGCTAGATGAAAATATATAATTCTTGATCTTCTATATAGAAATCCGCAATGAAGCCTCCAGGTTGATTTTCATTCAGTCAGGATATGAAAAACAGTAAATCCTATAAATTATTACTAAAAAAATAGAAACATATGGCATCAACTCCACTAATCACCATTGATATATCCATTGTATCAATAATATTTTGAAACATGATTTAAGACATGACTAAATTTGCATCCAATTAGGGTAACCACGTCTACGGATGAACGTGCAACTGCATTAATTTCCTAATCCCCCGATCACTTCTGAATTTTGAAATCCACAGTCAAATCGACATTGGTAAATGGTGATTTCATTGCCGATTACCCACTCAGCAGTTTTTCTATTTTGATAAAACAACAAGAAAGCACACTAACCACGTCATGCATGGCCCGCTACAGGCTGACGTTCCCTTACGCCATAACCCTGACAGCCAGTAACCGCGCACAACCCCATGTGTTGTCCCATCAGTACGCTCGCCTCTGCTCTAATATCGTAGGGTGTGTTCATTTCCCAGTCACATCAACCAAAAAACCAAAAGTTCTCAAAATTCCCATCACATCCCATCACATCGAAACATTCAATACACTCAAAAACGCTTGCGGCCACTATAAAATTTAGGTAATTAAAAAAAATAATTACACAGTTTAGATATACATTACGAGACGATTCTTTTGAGCCTAGTTACGCCATGATAGGATAATATTTACCACTAACAAACGAAACGTGCTACAGTGTACGATGTGACAGCTACAGGAATTTTGCACCCAAATTTTAGGATCTAAACACACCTGTAGCCTGAATCATAGCAGCCCACCTCTGTTGCTCGCCATGAATATGATCTCTACGCCATGTTGTGGACCCACTCCGTCTCCGCAAGCCATTAACAGCTGTTCCTGGTGCTATCTCCTGCCCAGGACTAGAGCACCTTCCAAAATGCCGAGGAAGATAGATGGATGCAAGGTGCAGCCTGGAGCTTAGGGAGCATGCTGTTTGGGGAGAGGAATGGACTCAGAGACAAATAATAAGAGTAGGAAACAATGAGAGGGACAAATAAAGTCAGGCACGGAAATAAAGGGTGTGTACATTTTTCTGACCAACCAATCTGAACGCCTTAATTCTAAATGGATGGATGCAAGGTGCAGCCTGGAGCTTAGGGAGGGAAGGAGCATGCAGTGTGGGGGAGAGGAATGGACTCAGAGACAAATAAGAAGAGTAGGAGACAATGAGAGGGACAAATAAAGTCAGGCATGGAAATAAAGGGTGTGTACATTTTTCTGACCAACCAATCTGAACGCCTTAAAATGTAAGGTGCCCAAATATGTAGATTTACTCATACCGCATCTGTATTCAGATACTTAAATTCAAATATATATTAGGTTGTCATCCGTTCATATCTACCAAAATATCAGTAACTAAATCTTAATCTAAGGTTTACTCTAGTGATCCTTATTTGTATCCATAGGTATCCTCAGACCTATCTGATCATTTACGCCCCTACTTGCAGGGATGTGCAAGGAGATAGGAGTATGGGATTGACATACGTACAGGTGAATGAAGAGAGAGCACCCCGACAATGGCCAGGTGGACATAACCAGATCAGAACAAAATAAATGTACACGCCCCATGTCACTACCCAAGCTTTTTGTGGTTAGAACCAGCAAAAATATATAATATCGGAGTCAGTGCACGGTAATTACCAGCAATGACGTTAGATACCAACTTATCTGTTTCCTTTTTAATTTTCAAAAAGAAAAAGTTAATTGAAAGAATTCAAGCACTAAATTTTGCAGAGGAGAGAAGTGAACTAACTTTATTCATTTATTAGGGCATGGAAGCTACTCTATAAAACACACACACAGGTCATTGTTCTGAAGTTCATCAGGTCCAGAACAAACAGATTGATGTACATGACGTGTGAGAGCACAGCTGGGTACGAGAGGCACCAGGAAATACCAATGCTGCTGTTGGAGACCATGAAGTACATTGCATCTGGATTGCACAGCACACGAAGGGATTGCCGTATTGCCTTTGATACCACTATGCATGTTTTCACCCATTGTCCACACTCTCTTGGGGTTTGGGAGAATATTAAGAGATGGTTATAGGCCAATCTCGTTAACTTTGTTGAGTGGGGGTCATTTATGAGATGGTGTGTCTGAGTGCTGGGGTGTTTACCAGATTTCACTAGACATAAAAGTTCTTAGTTCGTTATAATTTCCATACTCAGGGAAATCAAGGAGCTGAGTGAAATGCACACAAGCTATAATTGATTTTGAGCGCCATCACTGTAGTTTCAAATATCAAACCGAGTCTCAAAGGTTTACCAATGCCCCCATCTGTACACTTGTGCATTTTATTTTTTAACAAAAGTTGTTTTACGCCATATTTCTCTGATATATAAAATTAAAAAATGCCATGCCTTTTAGCATTGGCTTGTTGCGTGACAAAGACTGTTGAGCAAAGGGCCTAGCGCCAGGAACAAACACAACTATGGTGACTCGGCAATTTGGGAAGGCGAAGACTATATGGAACCATGGGAGGTTGTTCCCAAGTCTTGGGCATTCACTGCCTCTTTCATGTTTGGTGTCCAGTGACTTAGTTTTGCCATCCCATGCCCCACTGCTAGCTGACAACTTTTTAATTTGAGATGGCTTAGAATTTCAAATATTCAATAAATTTCTCATCCACAAAAAATCACGAGCTATCCAAAATTGTGTTTTGCTTTCCTGGCCGCTATAGCGGTAGCTAAATGCAGATACCGTCGGTATTTGCTCAGGCTATAGTGCCGCTATACCCCGCTATTTGTTTGGAAACCAGAAAACATAAAACAAATCAATCCTCAGTCACTCAATGTCTCAATCTGATAATCTAATCATATGACATATCGTAAGTTTAGAAATTATACCTCATATAACTCATAACTAATAATGTCATAACAGTATAACATCCATAGCACCATATATAAAGTATAAACTTGTCGTTGTTTCATTAGCCTCCTTTGAGCCAGCCAGCCAGTAATAGCGCTAGGTTAGCGCCATAGCGGCAATAATAGCACTTTTAGCATGAAATAGTGTCATAAGCTGGCAAAAAAAGAGAAATTGTGCCGCGTCATTTAATTTGTGCCGCTATATAGCGCTATGTTTCCTAGTTTCACATAGATGATTTGAGATGATTAACAATGTCGAATAGAGGCAAATTCAAAATCAAAGTTGTAGTACTCTACGAGACCTACAACTTTGCAATTAACAAAACTTTCATTTGAGAGCGTTTGTAGAGTCAGGTGTACAATACAAGACTCAAAATTGTGTGGACAGAACACTAGTATCAGCCAACGTGAACGGTTAAAGTCCTGACTTCAAATCCTGAAAAACATATATTTTCTAATTTTTTACTGCTTATTCTTATGTTTGCTGAATTCTGCTCTGGCAGTGTAGGGTGATGGATCACTGGATTCTTGTTCCCTGACGAGAATAAAGACAAGCTCATCAGACTGTGTGTTTCACTAGCTTTAATTACATCCATTTGGTTCGTTTAGTTTTTTTTCTCAAAATTCAAAAATGGGAAGAACTATATATAACATTTGTCTTACCAGAATAGTATATTTTCTTTTCTTGAGCAGCATTACTTAATTCCATTATGCAATCTGCTTCTCATAAAAAATACAACATCCACTTGATGTGCTGTAGGATATACTTTTGTAGTTTCTGCACAAAACCAGCTGAGGTGGATTTTTTTTTTTTTTTTTGACAGCAGCTGAGGTGGAATTGGCACAACTTCATCCAACTAGCTAGCTACTTACACCCTATGATGGCACTGCCGACTGGCCGTTTCCCTTTCTGTATCACAAAGTGGCAAGATCTGTAGATCCAGCAAACGACAAGAGTGCCTTTACTTTTTCTTCGTGCCACTCAATGCTTCATTTATGGATTCTGATGCTCATCTAGAAATACGACTTCCACCGATCATATATATCCCCATGTCCATTGGTCAAGACTGATGGATAGTATGATGAAAAAACCGACAAGGGAGAGGATGAACTACCATTGTTTGTTGGGTATGAGAGGCACCAGGAACTGCCAGCTTTGCTCTACACATTCCAAATCCACGACATTTTTCTTGATCACTTATGTTCCGGAAGCTTGTTACATGCGTTTATGGAGGGAAGGCAGCTTTCAGGTGGTTTTTGGCAGTAGTGACACATGCCCAGTCATTGACAAATAGGCAGTGGATGGATAAGCAAGGGCTACGCCAACAGATAAAAGATGAGGCTTCGGCTACAGTATCTCTAAAGATCATAGTGGGCAAATGTGTGTAGTGAATGGTTTAACACACACTACAGCACTAACCTCAGTCAGTCACAGTGGTTAGCATAATGCATTGACATTGATAGAGACATGGGGTACGGTCATCCTGTTTCTCTTTGGTATACGTACACCACAGCCGGTATATACCTCGTGAAGATAAATATCTCCAACTATCTATTGGTGCATATACCAACCAGCTTTTACACTGAATAGTTATTACTCCAAATGAAGTGAATTTATTGAGAATTAGTATTTTAGATAAATTATCATTTGTGGAAGGGTCATACCATGCTGCACTAGTGCTGGGGTTGGATCCCAATCTTTATACCATTGTGAAATTCTAATTGGATATTAATTACAAATATGTGAACCCTGCCAAACTAAATGTCATAATTTCACATCTTTGTTTTAGCTTGTCCCTTAACTTTCTATTTTCCAACCCGATACCCACATTGTTATTCTGTAATCTCTACACGCTTTTTAAAATTTTTGGTTAATTGTCAATTACCAGTAAATGAATTTTCATCTATATATCTAGCTTCAAAATTTTCAACCATGCCTTGTTTGTTATCTCAATGTGTCCAGTATTTGAGGCTCATGCTCTCAGAAGACATAGGGCCAGCTAGAAATATGGCACCAGAGGCAGCAGGAGCAGCCAGCTAAAGAGAGGAGAGTGCCTTCACTTTTCTTGTGTGGCACTGGCACTTGTGTGTTTGATGATGACTTGATAGTAGAAATGCACAGGCATTTCTTCCAATTATTTCTTCGTAGTATACGCACACACCATGCATTTCTTGCAACTATTTCTTCGTAGTATATATTAGGTTGTCATCCGTTCATATCTACCAAAATATCAGTAACTAAATCTTAATCTAAGGTTTACTCTAGTGATCCTTATTTGTATCCATAGGTATCCTCAGACCTATCTGATCATTTACGCCCCTACTTGCAGGGATGTGCAAGGAGATAGGAGTATGGGATTGACATACGGACAGGTGAATAAAGAGAGAGCACCCCGACAATGGGCAGGTGGACATAACCAGATCAGAACAAAATAAATGTACACGCCTCATGTCACTACCCAAGCTTTTTGTGGTTAGAACCAGCAAAAATATATAATATGGGGAGTCAGTGCATGGTAATTACCAGCAATGACGTTAGATACCAACTTATCTGTTTCCTTTTTTAATTTTCAAAAAGAAAAGGTTAATTGAAAGAATTCAAGCACTAAATTTTGCAGAGGAGAGAAGTGAACTAACTTTATTCATTTATTAGGGCATGGAAGCTACTCTATAAAACACACACACACAGGTCATTGTTCTGAAGTTCATCAGGTCCAGAACAAACAGATTGGTGTACATGACGTGTGAGAGCACAGCTGGGTACGAGAGGTACCAGGAAATACCAATGCTGCTGTAGGAGAACATGAAGTACATTGCATCTGGATTGCACAACTCACGAAGGGATTGCGGTAGTGCCTTTGATACCACTATGCATGTTTTCACCCATTGTCCATACTCTCTTGGGGTTTGGGAGAATATTAAGAGATGGTTATTGGCGAATCTCGTTAACCATGTTTAGTGGGGGTCATTTACGAGATGGTGTGTCTGAGTGGTGGGATGTTTACCAGATTTCCCTAGACATAAAAGTTATTAGTTCGTTATAATTACCATACTCAGAAAAATCAAGGAGCTGAGTGAAATGCACACAAGCTATAGTCGATTTTGAGCGCCATCACTGTAGTTTCAAATATCAAACCGAGTCTCAAAGGTTTACCAATGCCCCCCATATATCTCTACACTTGTGCATTTTATTTTATTTTTTTACCAAAAGTTGTTTTTTACGCTATATTTCACTGATATATTAAATTAAAAAATGTCATGCCTTTTAGCATTGGCTCATTGTGTGACAAAGACTGTTGAGCAAAGGGCCTAGCGCCAGAAACAAACACAACTATGGTGACTGGACAATTTGGGAAGACGAAGACTATATCGGACCATGGGAGATTGTTCCCAAGTATTGGGCATTGGTGTCCATCGACTTAGGTTTTGTCATCCCATGCCCCACTAGGTTATGAAAACATGATCACTTTGTAGTAGACAACTTTTTTATTTTATATGGTTTACAAGTTAAAATATTCAATAAATTTCTCATAGATGATCTGAGATAATTAAGAATGTCGAATGGAGGCAAAGTCAAAATCAAAGTTGTAGTACTCTACAAGTTCTATAAGTTTGCAATTTATAAAACTTCCAATTGAGATCATTTGTAGAGTCAGATGTACAATACAAGATTCAAAATTGTGTGGACAGAACAATAGTATCAGCTAACATGAACGGTTAAAGTCTTAACTTCAAATCCTGAAAAACATATATTTTCTAATTTTTACTGCTGATTCTTATGTTTGCGGATTTCGCTCTCGGTAGTGTAGCGTGATGGATCACTGGATGCTGGTTCCCTCACACGAATAAAGATAAGCTCATCAGACTTTGTGTTTCACTAGCTAATTAATTACATACATTTGGTTCGTTTAATTTTTTTTTGTCAAAATTCAAAAATGGGAAGAACTATATATAACATTTGTCTTACCAGAATAGTATACTTACTTTTCTTGAGCAGCAAAACTTAATTCCTTTATTCAATCTGGATCTCATAAAAAATATAACATCAACTTGATGGGCTGTAGGGTACTTTTGTAGTTGCAGCACAAAACCAGCTGAGGTAGAGGGTTTTTTTTTTTTTTTTTTTTTTTTTGACAGCAGCTGAGGTGGAGTTTGCACAACTGCATCCAACTACCCTATCAATGGCACCGCCGCCAAGTTCAGGACTGGCGGTGAATTTCCCTTCTGTATTACAAAGTGGGAAGATCTCTTTACTTTTCCTACATGGCACTCAAATCTTCATGTATGGCTTCTGATGCTCATCTACAAATACTACTTGCACCGATCATATATATCCCCATGTCCATTGGTCAAAACTCATGGATAGTATGATGAAAAAACCCGCAAGGGATAGGATGAGCTACCATTATTTGTTGGGAATGAGAGGCACCAGGAACTGCCAGCTTTGCTCTACACATTCCAAATCGACGAGCCTTCTCTTGATCTCTCATGTTCAGCAAGCTTGTTGCATGCATTTGTGGAGGGAAGGCAGCGTTCAGGTGATTTTTGGCAGTAGTGACACATGCCCCGTCGTTGACAAATAGGCAGTGGATGGATAAGCAAGGGCTATGCCAGATAAAAAATGAGGCTTGTGGTACAGTATCTCTCCTATAATGGAAACGTCATGAGATCATAGTGGAAGTTTACAACAACAATGAGGCTATAGCTACCCCAAAAGATCATAGTGGGCAAATGTGTGTAGTGAATGGTTTAACACACACTACTGCACTAACCTCAGTCAGTCACAGTGGTTTGCATAATGCATTGACATTGGATAGAGACATGGGGTACGGTCATCATGTTTCTCTTTGGTATACGTACACCACAGCCGTATATATACCTCGTGAAGATAAATATCTCCAACTATCTACTCGTTGCATATACAAACCAGCTTTCACACAATAGTTATTACTCCAAATGAAGTGAATTTATTGAGAATTAGCATTTTAGATCAGTTATCATTTGTGGAAGGGTCACACCATGCTGCACGAATGCTTGGGTTGGATCCCTATCTTTATACCATTGTGAAATTCTAATTGGATCTTAATTACAAATATGTGAACCCTGCCAAACTAAATGTCATAATTTCACATCTTTGTTTTAGCTTGTCCCTTAACTTTTTATTTTCAAACCCGATACCCACATTGTTACTCTGTAGTCATCTATATATATCTAGTTTCGAAATTTGCATCCGTGCCTTGTTTGTTATCTCAATGTGTCCAGTATTTGAGAACTGATGCTCTCAGCAGAGATAGGGCTAGCTAGAAATATGGCACCAGAGGCAGCAGGAGCAATCAGCTCAAGAGAGGAGAGTGCCATCACTTTTCTTGTGTGTCACTAGTTTGTTTGATGATTACTTGATAGTAGAAATGCACATGCCTTTCTTGCAACTATTTCTTCATAGTATACGCACACATCGTGCATTTCCTGCAACTATTTCTTCGTAGTATACCCACACGGTGTCAGACAAGTATTATGTTGTAGAAGAAATGATATGGTCGACATCCAATTTTGTTACACTAAGTAGAGAAGAAATAACAAGCAATAATCGGTCAATGATTGTTCAGCTGTCAGCTATTCACATGAAACCATTGATTTGATTGAATTCAAGACCTCCCTGATTGAGTACAACACAGCATTTTAATTGTGTAGCATGATCGGAGCGAAGATCGATCACACTGCAGTTTATAGTAGTGTTCTGCAAAAACATCAGCGAAGAGTCTTAGTGCTAGTCGATTTGTAGGAAGAGAAGAAAAAATAAATGAAAGAAGTGACGCCACGACAATGGCCTACAAGGAGCCTTCCAGCAGTGATGGACACCGCCCATCCGACCATCGCCTTGCAGCTGCCTCTGTTCGACTGTACGCTGATATCGGATTGTGTGGACGTCCTCCATCACAGCCTCCGTGCGCCACATACATCTTCATAGGCTTGGGCTGAGCTTGGATAGGGCCGGACCCTCGGTAAACCCATGAAGGAATAATAATTAAAATTAATTGCAGGCTTCTTTAAAATTCATGCGAACTTTTTTTTTTATGGAACATCAGAGCAAAACTCATGAACTTTACGAGTTATTAATAGTCTGGAAATACAAAATGTGATAGTACTTCAGAAAAATAAACATTGTAAAAATCTCTTATGATGAAAATGTACAATGATTAGGATGTAGGTAGATGGTCTTCTAGACTCTCTAGCTCATAATATATGGGTTCTATTGTGCTTGTCGCTAGAAACTCAAGGTGAGAAATGTCCAGGGCATACCCTTTATTTATACATGTAGCAGGGCTTGGGGCCGATCCTACAAGACTTAGAGTTGCCACCGATAGTAATGGTAAGTTGTATATATTAATAAAATAGGATGTATATTTGGTAGATTCTTATAATTATTATTACTAAACTAATATTTTATCCTAGAACTACATTTCAACATGGAACTTTATAGACAACTTGTATACTTTTCTAAGTCCTGTAATTATAGACACGTTGGTTTAATCATTGTTGGACGTGAAATATGGTCACACTGTGTAATCCTGGGTGCATGTGCCCAAATGCCCATGTTAATTAACACAATATGTTCTAGGTGGTATGCAACAATTTATCTTGAATTCGCCGGGCATATGTTCTTTGTTATTTAAATCCTTATTCGTATTGCACATCTATCTGGATATGATTCTTTATAAATATTTGTTTGTACATGCTTTTCATCAGACCCTTTCGGAAGTGTTTTATGAACTCTTTTGGAAGAACAGTGATATCACCTCACCCACGGTGGCACCAATAGATGGCCAAACAGGACACCCGGCATGGCCCTGGCCCGTGCCCTATTAGGCCTGGCCCTATAGGGCCCGGTCCTATGAGGCCCGGCGGCTCTCATTGGGCTGTGCCTATCGGGCTAGCAGACCAAAGATCAAGCCCGTGCATGGCCTTATGTACACTTAGCCGGGCTGGGCCGGGCCTTGTGGCCCGGCAGCACGGCAAAGGCGAGGGGCCAGCCCGGGCACTAAAATCGAGACAACTCAAATCATTCACTAATTAGCATACCTTACCTTCTTACCTTTGACAACCATGAAGATCTTCTTGAAATCAAGCCGAGCGGGGGAGGTTGAGGGATGAGCGCGCTTGGCGGTGTTGTCGCCGTCTTCAAGTTCGTCGTCGTTTCTGCGGCACCTTCTTCACGGTCGCCGTCGCCGACCTCGATGGGAGCCCTGGATCAAGCGCACAAAAAGCTCCTTGGCGTCCCTCGCGCAGGTCGCCCTCGTCCTCGTCACGGCCAACCCGCATAGACGCCGCTCCTCGTTGGCGCCCACCTCCCACGCTATCGCCATCGAGCCCACGGTCACTAGATCCCGCCGCCATACTCACCGTTGCCGCCGCCGAGGTAGGAAAGGCGAGGTTAGCGTTAGGGTTTAACCGCCACCCGCGTCGACCGGGAATTTGGGGAAGGGAGGGAATAGATTAGGGTTGGGAAGGAATGAGAGGACCCTAGCGCCGCGGCTGGTTTTATAGGGAGGAAATCGATTAGGGTTGGGATGGATGGTAGGATGCGCCGGGCGGTGTTGATCGGACGGCGGGGATTCGTGCCTTAGTCGGGCCGACCTGTTTAGTCGTGTGTCCTTCTTGGGCTAGCATTATTTGCCGATTGCTGGCGTTGGCATGGGCACGGTGCGGGCCGGGCCAGGCACGGGCACGGATGTGTACGGTCCGGTCGTTCTTCTGCCGGGCTTTCTAGTGCCGTGCTCGGGTCGGCTCACTCGGACTCGGGACAAATGGAAATCTATAGTGGCACCTGCGAAACCAACACAAAACTCTCCTCACAAACATGAGACAACGATCATATGAATATAGTGGTATGTTTTGTCTAGCAGCGTTTCTCATGGGTAGGGTCCTTTGGACAGATAATCTCATTTGATGTGTGTGCATAAATATATATTCAGAATAGTTAAGATATGGCTATTTCATCTTTTTATTCCCATGCTATTTTTCTGTTCAAAATTAAAAGACAAAGAGTTCTCTAGCATTAAAGTAAGGCAAAATGAGTTGGTCCTTTTGTCTGGCATTATGACTGCTCCACGTTTAGCCTACAAATAGATGGCTGCCTTTTGTTCTCATGCTGATCGGCCAGACTAGTAGAGATGCGTCCATATGCGAGAGTACCGATAGGTATGGGAGGAACCAGGAACTACCACTCTTGATAAACGAATTGAGGAAGAACCATACTGTATCAGCAACGGTGCCAGATGTTAGGTGCCTAAGGTCTGATGACGATACCACGCACCAATTGTGCATGAGATCTAGCATCCTTATCGGTTGACTTTCAAGCAATATTGTCCATATATATGGCATGCGTGTACGGCATGGAGATGCTTCTGTAAATTTATTAGTTTTTTTTTTGGCTTATTAGGTGGTACTAATATACATTTTAATGTAAATTTATTCATTTAAATTGTTTCCAAAGATGATTTTGAATTTACAGCTCCATTGGGCAATTGGCCAAGAATATATAATAAATCGTCAACACAACGGCCATTGAATAGAAGCAAAATTATATTCACACAAGAATAGTGGCAACACCATTGAAATGGTTGGACTGTGTGCGACGGTGCAATCATGGTACCTTAATTACGGCGGCAGTTCTGCCTATACTATTGTTGTGACACTGGCACGTAGTAAGGCATGGTAATTAGGTTATAAAATACCTAGTTCACCATGGATGCTACAGTCTAGGTTGGGAAGCCACTATAAATTTGTTAAAACCTCAAGAGCATGATTGTACAATGTACCTTGTAAAATTGGTGTGCACACTTGTACTGTATCTTCTTCAAAGGTGTTCTCTAGACTCTTAGAATGCTCCACCATATAATACAATGTTGACTTCTAGCCAAAACATGAGTCTCTAGTTAGCAATTCCCTCACTGTGTTTTTGTTCAGGACAAATGTTCATTGCCCTAAAATGCAGCAGCCATAAATTAAAAATAGTGGATACATCTTTTGTAACGCCTCCATCTAGCTAACATTATTATAGATGTTCATAGCTCCGTGTTCACGACATGAATGCAGCTGATCCAGTAATATAAATAGACACATGACCTAATCTTATGAGCATAACTTGGTACGAGAAGCAGCAGGAACAAGAACCAATGCTTCTGTTGGAGGACTTGTGTCAGAAAGCAATGACCCAATGCTATGAGGCTAGCTAAGCTATGAGGTGTACCAAATCTTGTTTATGCAGAACCAGTCCTTCCCTTGCACAAGGCAATATTTTACCGCAAATGTGCATTTCTATATATATACTTAACGTGCAATTGTGCATTTGTGTGTGACCGACTTGGTTTAGGATAATTTATGTATTTCTTTTTTTAAAATATTCCTAGTTGCACTTTCCCTCTGTGCCAACTGACAAGGAAAAGATTTAGGCCCTGTTTGGTTGAGTGACTTTTTAGTACCTGGGACTAAAAAGTTCCTTAGAAACCAAACAGGTAGGGACCTTTTCTCTATTAGTTCTAAAAAGACTCTCTTGAAGGGACTTTTTTTATTAGTCCCTGGGACTAAAAAGTCCTAGGACTTTTCTAAACCAAACAGCACGTTAATCTCGTTGGTCTTTTTAATTGTGTATGTAATTGTGTGTCCTGCTTTCGAGTTGGGTCCAGTGTTTCTTGCTAAAGAGGACTTCCATTCCTGCCTTCAACGACTGGCTTGTAGTCATATCATTTTATTTAATTTATGTCTTCCGTCAGTCATAAGGAGCATATCATTTTATTTAATTTATGTCTTCCGTCAGTCATAAGGAGCATATCATTTTATTTAATTTATGTCTTCCGTCAGTCATAAGGAGCACTAAGTGCACAAAAGATACGTAGCTCAATTATACCTGCCTAAACTGAACTGTGGTGTTCCATGTCTACGAGCCTTCTAGCTCTATTTATGAGCAAGACTCCATAATTTCAACTCGTATTAAAAAACCAAACATATTTCTTGTCCCGTACGTAAATATTAATTCAATTTCATTTTTGGCCTAATTTCTAAATGGGAAATTATTTCCAGCTCCAATCGCCACCAAGAGTTTTGCCATATGTACATATATATTGACTATTTAACTCAAGAGTCGCATCCAGGCATGCACATTAATGCGTACACTTGATCAGAAATCAACTCGCCTCCACTCTAATTCTGCAAATCAGCAAAAGTTGTTTTTGCTAAGTTATGTGAAATTAAATGTTGACAATAAATGTTCTGAATTGCAGCTCGCACGCATTGAGCTTAAATGTAGGCCCTCGCGACTAACGGGTGATATAAATCATGGCTAGACACCTCACATTGCATCCATGTATATGCTTGTTGATACGGTCACTATCCTGATTGTTCTCCTAGTTTGCTTGTCAAGGTTAATTCGCCATGCACATGATAAGCAGAGATGCATGATTGTTGGAGAGTTGATCCCTTGGGTATGAGATGCACCTGGAATCTATTTGTGTCAAATTCCTCTAGCATTATACTGGAAGAAGCAGCAGAGATTCAGAGCAGACTGACTCGAAACATAGTCCTCCTTAAACAATCAGGAGGCTGAGGAACACTGAAATGCTGCAGCCGAACAGGCCGTGGCAGGGTGCTTGAGTCTATGCCTTTTTTTTAGGGTTTGTTCTCTTTTTCCTTCTTGTTCACATGTAATTTTATTTGGTTTTAATAAAGCTGTCTGCTAGGGCCTCGGCTCGTTCAGTTTCCTAAGAAAAAAAAAAAAAAAAGAACATGCGCCTTGGAAGAACTCAGAACTATCATCAGTTAGACTCTTCAATTTCCACTAATATTTGACAGTTGGATTAAACAGATTTCTTCCAATGTGTAAATACTAATTAAATTTCATTGTTGTCCTAATTTCAAAATGGAAAGCTATTTTCATGTTGGGTCGCTCAGTGTTTCTTGCTAAAGAGGACTTCCATTCCTGCCTTCAACGACCGACTGGCTTGTAGTCATATATGTCATTTTTTAGTTTATGTCTTCGGTCAGCCATAACGGCAATAAGTGCACAAAGATATTTTAACTCGATTTTACCTGCCGTAAAAACAGAACTCATGTGTTCCATGTCTATACCAGCCTTTTAGTTCTATTCATCAGCAAGACTCTTTCATTTCAACTCGTACAAAAAAATTGTTTTAAACAGATTTCTTGTCCCATATGTAAATATTAATTAAATTGCATTCTGTGTCTAATTTCAAAAAAGGAATACAATTTCCTGCACCAATCGTGACCATAAGTTTTGCCATATGTACATATATATTAAACATTTAACTCAAGAATCACATCCAGCATGTTATGTACATTAATGCGTACATTTGATTACAAACCAACTGGCTTCCACTCTAATTCTACAAATCAGCAGAACCTGTTTATGTAAAGTTATGTGAAGTTAGATGGCGACAATGAATTTTCTGGATTACAGCTCACACTGAGCTTGTGTGCAAGCCCTCACGACTAATGGGTGATATAAATCATGGCTAGACAAACTCACCTTGCATCCATGTATATATGCTTATTGATAGGGTCACTCTCCAGGTTGTTCTCCTGGTTTGTTTGTAAAGGTTAATTCGCCAAGCACAATAAGCAGAGATCCATATGGTTGTTGCAGAGTTGATCCCTTGGGTATGAGATGCACCTGGAATCTATTTGTGCCAAATCCCCGTGGCATTATACTGCAGAGGTACTTACTGGAAGAAGCAGCAATGATTCAGATCTGAAGGACCGAAACGGCGACTAGAGGATGGGGGGTGAATGGGAGCCTCGATTTTCCTTTTCAGTTTTTGGGTCATCGGCTCAACCCCCAACCTCTCCACAGCAAAAAAAAGAGATTCCCAACTCCTATCTAAAAAGAAGCGGGTTCCCGAATCCAAATACCGAGTCAACTTGTGACAGGAGTATCTAGATAAAATCTTCGGCGTGATAGAATATCATCGCAAGAGACGGATTGCAAAAACGGAGCTCGAAAGCGCAAAATGCGAACAAAACAAGCTAGCTAAAAAGCACACAAAGAAAATAGCTACTCTAACACTAGGAAGTAAAAAAGACAAGACAAAAGGCTAAAACTAATCTTAGTTGAATTTTGGAGTTTTAATTAACAAAAAAAGAAACTAGGACAAGAATTAAAGCTACTGCAAGAAACTAAAATTCTACAACTAAACCATGTAGCGGGAACACAATTAGGAACACTACTAGCCCTAGAACAGTTCTAGCAAAAGTACCGAAAAAACTAGAACGAACAGCTACTTAGACATTTTTCATCAAACACCTTGCAGGCACAGGAAAACAAGAACTAGAATGAGTAGGATTAAAGCTGGGATTTTCACACAAGTAAAACCTTGATCAGCTGCCCTGCATAACAAGAAGATGATTGACACGATGGCCAATCCATAGCACTAGAAGAAATCAACCTTTTTAATTTGTAGAGGAAGTGATCCATGCGTCGGCTTGAATTCCTGGAAGAACAGCAGCTTGCTGCTTGTGCCCGTGTCCCAAAAACCAGTCCTCGATGGCAGATTTGGGTAGAAGTGCTGATGGACTTGCTCTTCTTGCCGAGCGTGACAGCCCAAGCAGCGAGCCCCAGGTCCTCGCTGCCCGCACGTGGGTGTGCGTGGCCGGTCTTTGGCCGCAGGGCCGGCCGCCCTGGTCTGCTGCGTCAATGCCTGCTGGAGAGCGCCGGCCGAGCTGGGAGAGCCGCCTGGGAACTGCTGCCGTGCGGTGCTGCTGCTTGATCCGCTCCCGCGTGCTGCCTGCCGGCCTCGCCGTGTGTGGCTTGCGCGTGGAGCCGAGCACCCGTGGCCTGAGCGTGAGCTGCCCTGCCGCTGCCGCTCTTGGATGTGGCCGAGTGCCAGGAAGCTGCTCGTGGCCTGCACAGAACCAAGAACAGAGAGACAAAAATACCAAACCAAAATCCACAGAAGGGATCAAAAACTCCAACCAAAAATCACAGCAAAGAGAAGAGAAATTTGATCCAAAACGTCCGGAGACGATTGGGAGATTTGGGGCCCCCTTCCCCAACGAAAATCACCACCAAATTGATGTTCTTGGACCTCTAAACAAGAACCCTAAGATTGGGGAAAAATAAAAACGAAAATGGAAGAGGCAAGAAGGGGAGGATGGCTGCCATCCTCTATATATGGTCCTTATTTTTCATCCCTATATTGCCCTCCGATACATATGAGCCAAACCACTAACTCTAGGGCTATTTTGGTCGACTCTGGATATTTTTCGATCCGACGGCCACCGCGCCTCCTCATCGGGTAGCCTTGCATCCACGCAACCTCCCCCGATGCCGCCACGCGCCGCCCTTCCGCCCACCGGAACGTCCGTCCGGTTTTGAGGCCCAAACCCGCGAAACCCGCCCGCCGATGGTTTTGAGGCCCAAACCACCAAACCCG
Source organism: Hyparrhenia diplandra (assembly GCA_015847255.1). Taxonomy (NCBI): domain Eukaryota; kingdom Viridiplantae; phylum Streptophyta; class Magnoliopsida; order Poales; family Poaceae; genus Hyparrhenia; species Hyparrhenia diplandra. The sequence continues at coordinate 124,730 of JADLZK010008375.1, forward strand.
CGCCGATGGTTTTGAGGGCAAACCACCAAACCTCCTCGACACGTGTCATCGCCGCCTTGACCGCCCGAAGTCGCCAAGTCGTCCGAGCTCCCCGCTCTCGCTTGCACGCCGCCGCCTTGACCCGATCGACACGGTTCCGCCCACGCCCCTCTTGCACTCGTCGATGTCCCAGGTGTCGCCCACCATGGCTAGCAGCCCGGCGCCCGGTCCCTCGGTCCAAGCCTCACGTCCGTCCTTCACCTCCGGCGGTCCGTCGGCCCGGCACGACGTCCCTCCTTGGCCCCTTCACCTCGCCCGTCGGCCTACCATCTCCGAGCCCACACACGCATAACACGAACCAAGAGATACGCCTTCGATATACTCCACGTGTGCCGGTGAACATAGCCGAAGCATAAAAGATAAAAGAAAATAGAATTAAAATGTTGACTGTTGACAATCACTCAATCACAAAACTAAACACATGTGACCTAAATCAACCATGTGTTCGCAATCTCCCCCTTGATGAGTGCATTGTCAACATTCAACACAAAGACAGAAGAAGGAAGAAGATAGCATATCCAAGTGAACACAAGCTACACAAAAGCTAAGACAAAGTCACTGGTTAACAAACAGGAGCAAAAACTTGGTTCCCAAAGACATGGGCAAAAGGCTCGACACAACCAAGCTAAACAGACAGCTAGCCCTCAAGAAGAGGTAGAATAGGCTCAACACCACTAGCACAACTCCAAACCAATTACTTTCACACAAAAATAGCTAGACCCTCCAGACAGAGGCAAAAGGCTCAACACATCTAGCTCAAAGTGCTACTCCCCCTGGAAAAATGCGCCTTTGTCTTTGTATCTTTCTCCCCCTTGTTGGCAAATGCACTAATCAAGCTATGAAATGTATGAAAATGTAATGAGAGAGAGCTTCAAGTTTATAGCAATCCAAATGAGAAGATGCTCTAGGTAGTGTCATGGCAACAAAATCAAGTGCTTAACACGGTGCTCAAACTGATCAAGAGATATGAAATATGGCTTGAAAGCACTTTGATTCAGTTTTAAGCAATTTAGAAAAGGTGTCCACCACAAAGAATAGCACATAGCACAAGTAAGCTGGAAATCTACCAAGTGCTACACATGTATATCAAGTGAACTACCACAAGCAAAGTTTATACATCATGCAAAGACAGAGCCAACACTTGTCAAATTTTCAAGTTATCGGAGTTGCAGCGGTCACAAGCATTGGACAAAACATGAGTGCGAGTGGTTATCCACAACCGCCAACCTTACTAATCAACCATGTCAAGCCTATGCTTGTGAGCAATCAGAAGCTTAAGACAATGGTCTGGGTCAAACACTACCAAGCTCAGGTTCAATTCAAGTGCAATGAGCAGCAGTCCCAAGACTTGGATGTGGGACGGTATGGACCCATCTCGATCTTTTCCATACACTTAGCTTAGATTTTAGATTTTAGCAGATAAAAGCATGTGGTCATCTAAGCAAGTATATAACTCAATGAATGAGACATAGTCACCTAGCATACATGATAAGCACAAAGGATCTCAACAACTTAAACATGCTAGGAACCATCTCAATGGTGAACATTTTACAAGATTCATCGTTATTAAGCAAGTTCACATGAAAAACAGCTTTGCTCATAACATATATCAATTAAGTAGAAAGAGCACAAGCTGTAAGCACCAACATGTAATTGTTACACTAAACAGAGCATAGTCTCATTGTGATCAATATAAACAAGAAGTTCAAGGTGCAATAGTGTACATGATGAATGCAATATGATACAAGATGATGCACAAAGCAAAACAAACCTAAAGCTACAAGTGTACATCAACTACAAAACTACCCCTCAAAAAGGATAGCAAACTCCCAACTCCCCCTCAACCAAAGACACCTAGCAAAAGAAAACTAGGAAACAAAAAAGGCACAAAGGCTAACATGACATATCATACACAAGATAACACATGCTAAAGGGGGTATAAAAACATGATACAAGTATGATACATGCAAGCAATATACAAGTGAGCAAATGAACAGCTACCTCATACCACAAGTAGAGAAATCATGAATGTACAAGACATGAGTGTATATGATAGCTCACAGACTGTGTGTAGGTGTCACAATTAGGCACATGCCTCTTCGAGGCCATCAAAGTGAGTGTAGAGAACCATCAAGTCTTGATCACACCATACAAAGGATCAAGTTCCACCAAGCACATGTTCTCCACCCCACGTCCTCATACCTACACATGAGAGGACAAAGAAACCCAAGTCTTGGATCCCAAAGGGTTAACAGGCATAAACTTGGGAACCCAAAACTTGGTCACCTGCATCATTGGAAAAATATGGGATAAGCAAATGGCACAATACTGGGGTTAGTATACTTAGGAGAATACCAGTGTTGACCATTTTGTGCAAGATAGGCGTTAGGCAAAACAAACATCCCATGACCCTTCTTCCCAAAGTGCTCACCACGCACAACAAAGCGTGGTGCACTCCTCCTATCAAACTCAAAGCTCCCAAAGCGAGGATCAAATTCCACTTGCGAAGCACGACCACCACGGGGTCTCACAAACTGTGGCCCAGCCCTCTGAGGCCTCCTACCTCTTGGCCTAGCCAACTGCCTCTGAACCGACTGCACACCCCTCTCATACATGCCAAGTGGTGGGTGATACAAGTCACGGTTCTCAAACTCAACTTGACGCCTAGCATCCCTCTTCCTCCTAAAGCAAAACTCAAACAAGTGACCATCTCTCTGACAGTACTCACAGTGATACCTCACCTCTCTCTTGGGTGGTTGTTGGTTCACTCTCTTGGGTGGATGGTTCACTTTTGTTGTGGCTTTGGCTTTAGAAAGGGTTTCCTCAGGGATCTTGGGTAAAGTGTCAAGTGGGTTCTTGAGGTGGTTTGGTTTAGGAAGCCACACTTGTTTGGGAGGAGGAGTCTTTGGAGCTCTTGGAGAATGCCATCTTGCACAATGGGCTTGGTAGGCTCAGGTGGGGTGATCTTGGTCAACTTGGGAGTGTTTGTGAGTTTCTCACTCGAGCTCAAACCACTACCTTAACCAACCTTGCCATAAATAACTTCACCCTTCCCACCTATAGCAAAGCCTAATCCCGATGTGTCAGTTCCCCTCTTGAACTGACTCATCATCATACCAAGTTGTGGCTCTCCACTAGACACCCAACTCAGGACAGAGCGAAGGTACTTGTTCTCCTCTTCGACTCTCTCCTTGTCATGCCTACAAGACATGACTTCCATCTCCAAAGCTTCACACTTAGCACACTTCAAGACAGTGCTATCTCGAGCTGGCCTTCTCTACAAACAAGCTTGGCAACCTTCTCTCGCCAACTTCGATTGCAAGCCTGGACAAGATTTGCACGCACTCAACAACATAGGCCTAGTCTTCAACTCAACGTGCTCATCTAGTAAAGCGTAGTACTTGGATTGCAAAGACATGATGTTAGACATATGCATAGCACAAGCATCACACTCGGCCTCATCGGACACATCCACGGGCTTTCTAAGCAACTCTATCTCAACCATAGCCATTTCCCACTTCTCCTTAAACTCCTTCCCTCTCTAGCTACTCGCTTGAGCAACTTCTCCCCGATACACAAGCGCATCACCCAAGGAGTCAACCTCATAAGTAAGAGATTCGATTGTAGGAGATACCCTGGGGAAGAGTCGCCGCGGGTGTGGCTCGACGTTGTCGATCACCGCTCCGTCAAGGGCCATGGTGCGAAGCCCCCCGTGCTTGAGAGTCGGGCGAAGAAGCAAAGTCCATTCAGGTCATCCTCGATCTTGCGCCGGGCTCCTCGTCGCTGGAGGAAGCTTGCCCATCGTTGTCGAGGTCGCTGAGGGAGGCAAAGAAGGCGCCCTTGTTCTCCTTGGCACGCTTGAGGTACTTCTTCTTGATCGCCTCCTTATCTAAAACCCTTCTTGGACTTGTACTTGTTGGAGATGTACTCGCGCTTGTCCTTACGCTTGTCGGAGTCGTACTTGTCCTTGCTCTTCTTGGGGCACGCGGCGGCAAAGTGGTCCGGATCGCCGCACTCAAAGCATCCTCTCTTGGAACCACCGCCACGCCGACGATTCAAACGGTTGTTGTGGAACCGCGAGAATCGATCGATGACGAGAGCGCTCGTCGTCCCCTAAGACACCCCATCTGCTCCTCTCGTCACGGACACCAAAGAAGACAAGGCGAACGAAGTTGCGTGGAAGGGTTAGCAGAAGAACTTGAACCGCCCTTACCCGAGACGAGTGCAACGTTTTGGCGCAGATGGGTTCTTGAGCTTCGCCTGGATCGGGCCTCGATCTCGGAGGACTTGAGCTTGTCAGAGAGCTCGTCGGGCGTGAGGGTGTCGTAGTTGGCAGACTCCATGATCGCAGACACCTTCACGTCCCACACCTTCCGATCCAGAGCGTACAAGAGCCTCATCGCCTTCTCGTGCTCATCAAGCCTCTCCGACGGCTTGTTCGCCCGAAGCTTGTTGCAGATCGTCTGAAACCTAGCAAAAAGAGAATCGATGGACTCGCCATCAAGTTGGATTAGGTTGTTATACTCTCTCTTGTAGGTCTCATATAGGCGGGCCTTGACTTGTGGGGGTTCCCTCGTGGTAGCTCTTGCCGTCTTCAACACCTCACGAGCAGTCTCACAAGTGGCAACTCTCTCGAACTCTGTGTCTTTGAGGCTAGAGAACAAAACACCCCTCGCTCGGTTGTTGGCATTGTGTTGGGCTATTTGTTCCTCACCCACTCAAGCGGCTAACACTTGGTAGTTCTCATCCTCGACAATCTCTCATACTCTCCAATCCATCCCCATAAGATGTGCTTGCATTTTAATCTTCCAGCTTGGGATAATTGGTGCCATCGATTCGGAGGCTTGCCACCGTAGTGACCAAACCCTCCATGTGTCGCTCGCAGATCACGGACCGATTAAGGTGGATATGATCCCTAACCGGCTCCGATACCAATTGAAGGACCGAAACGGCGACTGGAGGGGGTGAATGGGAGCCTCGATTTTCCTTTTCGTTTTTGGGTCATCGGCTCAACCCCCAACCTCTCCACAAAGAAAGAAAAGAGATTCCCAACTCCTATCGAAAAAGAAGCTGGTTCCCGAATCCAAATACTCGAGTCAACTTGTGACAGGAGTATCTAGATAAAATCTTCGGCGTGATAGAATATCATCGCAAGAGACGGATTGCAAAACGGAGCTCGAAAGCGCAAAAATGCTAACAAAACAAGCTAGCTAAAAAGCACACAAAGAAAATAGCTACTCTAACACTAGGAAGTAAAAAGACAAGACAAAAAGCTAAAACTAATCTTAGTTGAATTTTGGAGTTTTAATTAACAAAAAAGAAACTAGGACAAGAATTAAAGCTACTGCAAGAAACTAAAATTCTACAACTAAACCATGTTGCGGGAACACAATTAGGGAACACTACTAGCCCTAGAACAGTTCTAGCAAAAGTACCGAGAAAAACTAGAACGAACAGCTACTTAGACATTTCATCAAACACCTTGCAGGCACAGGAAAACAAGAACTAGAATGAGTAGGATTAAAGCTGGGATTTTCACACAAGTAAACCTTGATCAGCTGCCCTGCATAACAAGAAGATGATTGACACGATGGCCAATCCATAGCACTAGAAGAAATCAACCTTTTTAATTTGTAGAGGAAGTGATCCATGCGTCGGCTTGAATTCCAGGAAGAACAGCAGCTTGCTGCTTGTGCCCGTGTCCCAAAAAACCAGTCCTCGATGGCAGATTTGGGTAGAAGTGCTGATGGACTTGCTCTTCTTGCCGAGCGTGACAGCCCAAGCAGCGAGCCCCAGGTCCCTCGCTGCCCGCACGTGGGTGTGCGTGGCCGGTCTTTGGCCGCAGGGCCGGCCGCCCTGGTCTGCTGCGTCAATGCCTGCTGGAGAGCGCCGGCCGAGCTGGGAGAGCCGCCTGGGAACTGCTGCCGTGCGGTGCTGCTGCTTGATCCGCTCCCGCGTGCTGCCTGCCGGCCTCGCCGTGTGTGGCTTGCGCGTGGAGCCGAGCACCCGTGGCCTGAGCGTGAGCTGCCCTGCCGCTGCCGCTCTTGGATGTGGCCGAGTGCCAGGAAGCTGCTCGTGGCCTGCACAGAACCAAGAACAGAGAGACAAAAATACCAAACCAAAATCCACAGAAAGGGATCAAAAACTCCAACCAAAAATCACAGCAAAGAGAAGAGAAATTTGATCCAAAACGTCCGGAGACGACAGGGAGATTTGGGGCTCCCCTTCCCCAACGAAAATCACCACCAAATTGATGTTCTTGGACCTCTAAACAAGAACCCTAAAATTGGGGAAAAATAAAAACGAAAAATGGAAGAGGCAAGAAGGGGAGGATGGCTGCCATCCTCTATATATGGTCCTTATTTTTCATCCCTATTTTGCCCTCCGATACATATGAGCCAAACCACTAACCCTAGGGCTATTTTGGTCGACTCGGATATTTTTCGATCCGACGGCCACCGCGCCTCCTCATCGGTAGCCTTGCATCCACGCAACCTCCCCGATGCCGCCACGTGCCGCCCTTCCGTCCACCGGAATGTTCGTCCGGTTTTGAGGCCCAAACCCGCGAAACCCGCCGCCGATGGTTTTGAGGCCCAAACCACCAAACCGCGCCGATGGTTTTGAGGGCAAACCACCAAACCTCCTCGACACACGTGTCATCGCCGTCTTGACCGCCCGAGTCGCCAAGTCGTCCGAGCTCCCCGCTCCGCTTGCACGCCGCCGTCTTGACCCGATCGACACGGTTCCGCCACGCCTTCTTGCACTCGTCGATGTCCAGGTGTCGACCACCATGGCTAGCCGCCCGCCGCTCCGGTCCCTCGGTCCAAGCCTCACGTCCGTCCTTCACCTCCGCGGTCCGTCGGCCCGGCACGTCCTCCTTGGCCCCTTCACCTCGCCGTCGCCTACCATCTCCGAGCTCCACACCTGTACAACACGAACCAAGAACGCCGTCTTCGACACACTCCACGTGTGCCGGTGAACATAGCCGAAGCATAAAAGATAAAAGAAAAGAGAATTAAAATGTTGACTGTTGACAATCACTCAATCACAAAACTAAACACATGTGACCTAAATCAACCATGTGTTCGCAAGATCAGTCTCATTTGAAGCATAGCCTCGCGGAACCAACAAGGAAGCTGACGAACTAGGCAATGTAGCAGCTGAACTAGACTCACAAGAACCCGGAGCTATCATCGAGGTCTTGCACAGTTCATGCAACAGAACAGTCCTCAGAAGGTGTGACACATTGTCAATTCTTCAAGCCTTCAAATCAGCAATGCACACGTGCTAATATTATAGTCTTCAGATCAGAAGAGGAGAACGAGAACACAACTTCCTTTATTGGTGCGCGGCACAAGAATTATTGGCACATATAAGGCTTTCCTTATAACAGTGATTATATAAATACAACATTTGTCTAATTCCACCGCTAATTAGGTGGAATTTAGAATAAGTATTTCAACCAAAAGAATCATGGATTAATAAAACTTTGCCGCAAGGTACTATTGGCCACACCTGCCCTGCTTTTTGTACCTAATGCATCGAATTTTGCCGTGGCAAAGCTCAGCTTTCTGCTAGTTTCCTATCAGTACTTTGAAGTAACGTTCGCAAAATCCATCTATAAATATGAACTGAATAAATGGTGTAAGAGATTGTCTAGTGTACTAATATTTGAATCGTAGTAGACTATCAACGCAACATAGAGTTCATTCCGCAGCCAGCCATGCTAAGACAATATCATGTATGACCATGTGTCAGTAAGATAGTATGTACCAATTCTTCGGACTTGTTTCCTCTTAGCTTCAAGTTAAGGTGCTCAATAAAATAATACATAATGCACACGACTGATTTTCTCGGAGAAATGTTCAGATTTGATCAGGAATTCAGGAACCACAGGAAGACAAATGCCACATGATGGCCTTGATGAGCTACCATTTGGTACAACAGATGTTGGAATTTGGCATGTTTTCTGTACAAATGGAAAAGAGAGAGAATGTCACCGTACATTCTTTTTACCTCCTAGGAGCTAATATTTCAAATAAATCTGAGTCATGGATCTTTTAGGATTTTATAATTAATTAATGAACATAGAAAAAGAAAAAAAGGAATAATATTTTTCAATTCTCTGCATGCACGGGAGAAACTAAAACAGGCCCTGGCCGCGTGACACTTTCCTTGTATATATGTATATACAGCAGCTACCACTACCAGATTCGAGGCCTTTGCCGAGTGTCACTCGGCAAAGGCTGGTTTACACTCGGCGAAGGCAATGCCGAGTGTAAGACTCAGCGAAGAGCAAACATCACATTTTTCTCGGCACAGGAAGCCTTTGACGTTCGTTACCGAGTGTCTAACATGCGTACAGTGTAAAAAAGCGGAGTCACAGCAGGTAGTTTTGACGGAGCTCTTCAGCGGGCTCTTGCAGAGTCAACCAGTACAGGGAGGGAGGGGGCAGCCGTGACAAGGTCCACGAGGAGATATTTCCGCGGCGGCAGCAGTAGGGTGGTGCGGTCTTAATATATACATGTATCTCAGTATGGTTCTAAATGTATCTCCAGTATTTGTTAATTGCTCACAATCAGTGCTGGTTTAACTCTACATATACTTTCCCTGAGGCACAGTACTCACAAATGCATCCTTCCCCTTAGCACGAGAGACACGTTGGTTATATATAGTACTGTTCAATGCTCTACGCTTTTGTCTTCTTTTCTTAGCACAAGGCTATCACCGCACTAGTTCAGGATTCATTTTCCTTTTCCTTGCAAGGGAAAAAGCTCAAGCTAAGGAGAGGAGAGCCTCTCTCACCACACTACTAGTTCATGTGAGCTATGAGAGAAACATACTCGTGAGATAAGATGTGCACCACTAGGAACCAGAGGCATCAGGACGTACATATGTCCCTATACCTAGCTTGCTGGTTGTCACTTGGACACATGTTGTATCATATTGAGTTTAATCTCGGAGACGGCTTTGAGAATGGTTAGTCGAGACATTGACAGAAGGGTTTGTTGCAAACGTATATAATTGGCAAATTCATTACTTTTTACCTTTTCTCTTTCGTAGATTACAGATTGATCCTAGCTTCTTTTAGATAATGGATATCAAATCCGGCCTCTACATCCAGAGATGACAGCCAAAAGTTACAAAAAGAGAGAAAAAACAAAAGAGAGAAAAGTCAGACTTATACATCGACCAGGACAATACAGCAAAACGATATAAATGCTTTGACCCTCTATTTGATCAACGAGAGGGCATCCTTGGCTTGCTCTTCATGCCACAGCTGAAGTCTCGAATGCCGAATCTGCAGGGGGCTTAGGAAGGCTTTCGTAAGGAAGGAAATTACAGTGACGCCTCCAAGGGGGAATATGACGCCAAATTCGTCATCGCCGCCGGTGAGCGGCCAGGCGGGGTTTTCACCGTGAATCCAAGTTCGTGCAAAAGCACATCCAAGCGAACCTACATACGACGATATGCCAGAGATGATCGGCAGAGTCTTCACCAGCTGATGAGGCAACCTTGATGTGGACGGCAGGTGATTCGAGCACGGGCGCCCTTTGATGGACGCCGGCCAGCTTTGCGGTTGCCCGGGTAGCAGCGTGGCGGTATTTCGGGGTCAAATGCGACCCCCGGATGCGGCCATTCACTGCTGCAATAGGGCCCTCCGCCAACACGTTAGGGTGGGCGCCGACGGCCGGTGGAGGGGGCAGCTGCCCCGAGTCCAGATCCGGGTCGCCCACCCGCCGGGTCCCTCCCCCCGTCCGAGAGGGCCGGTTTGCCGGAGTCGCCCAGCCACGCACGGAGGCCTCGCGAGGTGGAAATCCGCGATGAGCCCGCATTACCCGCATCGCGCGTTCCGGCCGGATCCGTGGCGGGGCGCGGATTCGCACTCCTAGGCCCTTCTTTAGCACGCCGCCAACGCCGCGGTGGCGGCCTAGATGCAGCCGGTCGTCACCTAGGCCGGTGGTCAGCAGGAGCGAGGCTCCCTCACGCCGGGCGCCCGCCCAGCGCCGGATCAAGGCCGGAAATTGCCGGATCCGATGACGGAGGGCATGGATCCACGCCTCGTGCCCGCCGCTCGTCGGCAGCCATCATCATCTTCGTACGCGGGAGAGGAGGGGAGATGGAGAGAGGGGGTGGGAGTGTGCTGTTGAGGGTAGGGCTGCCGCCACCGCCACCGGAGGGGCGGCGACGGGCGCCGAGGTGGTGGCCGGTGAGGGCTCTTGGCGGCGCTGTCGGTCGCTTCTCCCGAGTCGCCCCTCAGGAGGGGCCCCAGGAGGTACAGGTGTCCTTCACCGATTTGTCCTAGCTACCTACTTTCATTATCACATATTAAGTCATGCAAACAAATGTGTCCAACTTGCTGAGAAAAACTTTGGATTCTGCATATGCTGAGAATTCACGTTATATAAAGGACCCTTGCCACTGCATCTTTTTGTCTGATAGGCGCAAGCAGCTGGCACATCATAGCTCAAGGTGTCTAACATTACTCTGATTGGTTTAGTTTAATTTTTTATTGTATTTTTAAATTTAGCCAAACAAAACTATTGGCTTGAAGCTCCTACGACCAACCAGTTCAATATAAACTTGTGAATTGTGGTGTATAGTGTTGAACAGTACGAGAGGCCGAAAACCTGGTGCCACCAGGGCTCAGCCAAACTAACCCAAATTCTTTAATTTCTTCCACTTTTTATTTTAGACTAAGGAATAATCATTCCGTCCTTCACAATCACAATTGATGGCTTGAAGCCAAACATTACAAGAAAGTGACATAGCCCAGAATCCGCTAATTAAGCGGGTAATCCAGCAAAAGAACCTGCAGCCTTACATAATGACCGAAACAAAATTGGGACACAGCCCAGAGTTCGGCTCAGCGAGCAACCAAAACATAAACCTAGAATAAACCAAGACTGAGACGTGAAAGCTTAAACAGCCAATGATCAGCTAAGAGAACAAACAAGGCACAGACCTCAGAGCAACAGCGCTAACTCAGCAGACTGAAACCAGACCAAAAACAACAACTAACCCTAACGAGGCGGTTTTTACACCTAGGTGCACATGCACCCACACATGTGACCACATGATACGATTGTGATCCGTACTCAGCATACTTCTCAAAGCAGTGTGCATTGAAAAGTGTCTTAGCACGGATCACAATGCGTATGCGTATCATGTGATCCACAAAGTGGGTGCATGTGCACCTAGGTGTAAATTTAACTTTCCCCTAACTCTACATACCTATCCTCTTTTGATTATTCAAATCACAGGAACCGAAGATTCTTCCACTTCGCACATCTGAAGCTACGTGCTCAAAAGATTACAACATGCACATCCATGATTCTACGATTAACCAGGTTTTGTTGTGGAACTTCCAAATGACCGTGAATCAATCATTTAATTAAATCGGTTGTTTATAATGATCTATTACTAGAATAGGATTTACATGGAGATCAGTTGTTTTTTTCAGTGACAATGACTTTTATTCTTGCCTTTATCGACCGGCTTGTAGCCATATGGTCATTCCTGTCTTCAGTGAGCCACAATGAGCAATGAATGCATTAAGAAACGCTTTCCCGACCGAAACACAACTGATGTGTACAATGCCTACTACCAGCCTTTTAGTTCTAGTCATCAGTGAGATACATACTCAACTCATATTTGAAATTTGATTAAACATATTTCTTGTCCAACATATATATTAATCAAATATGATTTTTTTGGCATAATTTCAAATAGGAACTATTTTTTTGGCTCCAATTAATCGCCAGTTAACTACATAACTCTAGACCACATCCAGCATGCTATGCATGTTAATGCATACAACTTGGTCAAGATCCAACTGGGCGACCACTGCAATTATGCAAATCGGCAGAAGTTGTCTATAAGAAGAATAAATGTTCTAGATTGCAGCTCTGCTCTGAGATTATATATGTAGGCCTCAGTTTCACGACTCCAACAAGAAAAGAACAGATGACATAAATCATAGCTAGACACTCGCATTGCATTCACGTATATATAATACACCGCTCACTCTCCATGTTGTTCACCTTCCTCAAGTTTAATTCGCCATGCACACCTGTGCCGCCCCACATATACACTGACCACACTGACCGGCACAGAGCTTGTTGTAACTTGAAACTTGTATACGAATTAGAATCCATAAGCGGAAATGTGTGATGGTTGTAGAACTGGGATCACTTAGGTGTGAGATGCACCAGGAATTTATATGTGTCAAATGCCTATGGCACTATACTGCAGAGGCTCCTACTGGAAGAAGCAGTTGTGATCCAGATGAGTCTGATTCAAAGCATAGCCCCGCTGAAACAGTCAGGTGCCTAATGAACTATCCAATGTTGCAGCTGGACAAGCCTAGAGAGCAAGAACCCAGAGCTGCAACTACAAAACTATGTCTCCTCAAACTGGTACACCGGCTACATCATCCAGAAGACTCCACATGGGCGCACTTGGCGTGGTACTGAAGAAGACTCCGCATGGGCGCACCAGGATCTGTGTTCAACAACATTTCTCATTCTATGGTACAGAAGTCTGAAGAAACTTGTTAGCTGTGTTTATTGTGGGAAGGCAGTGGCTGAGTGCTTTGTAGCAATGATGCGTGCCCCTTCGTTGACAAATACCATGTCTTTACAGGTGATCAGGCCACATATACGGTTAGGAATATATACCCCAAATGAAGGGACCTTGAGAGAACTAACATTTTACACAAGTCATCCTTGTGGATGGGCCATACTATGCTGCAGCAGTGCTGGGGTTGTAATAAAAGTTATTAAACATTTTTCATAATCACTCTTAGTGAAGCTACTCGTGATGCTGTACACTAGTGCAGGCTTGTTTATGAAATTCCAACCAACGACCAGTTTAATATAACCTTGAGAATTGTGACTCCCGCACCTGAGATGGCATCTGGAGTTCCTGAGATTTGTTTACTCATATATCATCATTTCTGTCTTCCGTAAACCTCAATGAACAATGAATGCACTAGGATACGTGGCTCGATTTTACCGGCTCAAACAGAACTGAGGTGTTCCATGTTTACTAGCCCATTAGTTCTAGTCATCACTGAGACTCTTTAATTTCAACTCATATTTGAAATTTGAATTAAACATATTTCTTGTCCCACATAAATATTAATCAAAAATCCATTTTTGATCTAATTTCAAAAGGTGATACTATTTTTAGCTCCAATCGCCACTTAACTACATAACTCTACACCACACCCAGCATGCTATGCGGCGTTGTTGAACTCGTGAGTCCAGCAGGGTGTGTGGCCTCCACTCAGGCGATGCTCTGAGGGAGAATGAGGGAAATGGCTAAGTATGGAACACTGGTGATGAGAATGCCAAGACTCGCCTTGTATTAGAGCATATCTAAGAGCTTTTGACAAAAATAATTTGGCAATTTCCCTATTTACTAAATGTGAAATTCAAATGCCAAATTAAAAAAGAGTTTATCTGCAATAGTTTGGCATAATTCACTTGCCAAACTCTCGGATCTAATTTACATCAGGAACCCTAGAAGAGAAACAAAATTATGTTTCCACCTCTTGAAAACTTACCTCGGGAACCCTAAAGCGTAAAACAAAATTATGTGTCCTTCCACCTCTTCTAATACGCACGGATGTGCCGTGAATGCCAACGTCGTAGCGCGCGCATAAATGCGCGCAAATGGCCCCTGATTTGCCAACACTCACTAAATTGCCAACTCTAAATGCCAAACTGTTGGAGGGAGTTTTTGGAGCTTGCCAACACTCACTAAATTGCCAAACTCTAAATGCAAAATTTGAGAATGCCAAACACAAATGGCAAACTATTGGACTTTCTCCTAATAACCTCACCAACCGTCTTACATACGGGCCAAGACCCCCAATTTATAGTCTCCAAGTTACAAGAGATGTGACTTTTACAGTTCAGCCCATGGCAAAGGCTTCCTTCACGGACGGGGGTGGCGTGGTAATTCTTCCCGAAGGGTCCGTCGGCGCCCCGAGGGTCCTCACGCCCGAGCTTGAGGTTATGCCTTCTTGGACCTTCGGCCATCTGGCTCCGACGGCTAAAGAGGTGGAGGTCCGCGGATACCTCCGCCGCTTCAACCCGGAGCCTTCTCCTGTTACGCGATTTAGAGCGTAGCTTTCGTCTTTCACACGTCATTCCTTTCTCCACTGAACTTCGAGGCGCCGGAGGTTTTGGAGCTTCACCTTGGGGTCTTGCGGGTCCGCTATCAGAACATCCCGCAAACCATCTCCGAATTGGAGTCGGGTTTGTTAGTTTTCGCCGTTTCGAGGGTTAACCTCCTACCACCGCGAGGAACCGATAGTCCCAACACGCGTTAATACGTACAACTTGGTTGGGATCCAAAAGGGCCACCACTCCAATTATGCAAATCAGCAGAAGTTGTCTATAGTGACAATACATGTTCTGGATTGCAGCTCTGCACTGAGCTTCTCTGTAGTAGGCTGCACGACTCCAAAGGGAAAAGAACATACGAATAAATCATAGCAAGACACCTCACATTGCATCCTCATATATATACACCGGTCGCTCTCCATGTTGTCACCTTCCTCAAGGTTAATTCGCCATGCACACCTATGGCCTATATATTCACCGAATGGCACAGGGCTTGTTGTAACTTGCAACTTGACTAGGAATAGGAATGCATAAGCAGAGATCCATGATGGTTATAGAGTTGGGGTCACTTAGGAATGAGATGCACCTGGAATTTATATGTGTCAAATGGCTGTGGCATTATACTGCAGAGGCTTCTACATGAAGAAGCAGAAGGGACTCGAAAGAGTCTGATTCAAGCAAAGCCCCTGTGAAACAATGATAAGGATCACAACCTTGCCAATGCAGCAGCTGAGCAGACCACAATAGAACCTAGATCAGCTATCATCGAGCTCTTGCACAGGCCATGCAACAAACCAGGAGCTGACAAGTGTGAATGCTTCGAGCCTTGAAATCTGCTTGGCATCCTCATAAGAACACATAATGACAGGCCTTGTCCAATGCTAGGACGATGTAATTTTGCTTCAAATCAACCTACTGCTATACATTTTTTGTGATAAAATAAAATCACTTGTTATTATTATATTACAATACACTTATTGTTCGTTACTTCGTTGCCAGAAGAATTACTGGAAGCTATAAAGCTTTCCTTAGATTATAACATTGCAACAATTAATTATCTAATCCAACACCTAATCATAATGCATTTACAAAATTATTAATTTCAAGAAATTTAGAGTGCAAGCTCAGATTTTAGGATAACCGCTGATCATAATCGTAAAAGCTCAGTTTTCTAGTACGGACTTCTCAGCAGTCAGCACTTTAGACTAACAAGGTTCACTCTAGTTATATGAATAAATATTAATTAATTAATTTTGGCCTGATTTCAAAATGAGAAACTATTTTCAGCTCCAATCGCAAGCTATATATGTGTGTGTTAATGTGCAGATGTTTGACGATATAAAGTCATGCAATCAGCTGAAGTTATTTAAGTAGATCGAGTTATGTCAATTGCCTCTGCAGTAATGTTCTGGACTGCAGCTCTGCACAGAGCTTTTGTGTGGGCTCACGACATAAAAGAAAAGGAACAGATGATATAAATCATTCCTGAAAATTACTTGTGCACACCCATGCCCCCTATATATACCGAGTGACACAGCTTGTTGTAACTTGCAACTTCTATAGGAATACATAAGCAGAGATGCGTGATGGTTGGAGAGTTGGATCACTTAGGTATGAGAAGCACCTGGAATCTATATGTGTCAAATGCCTGTTGCATGATACTGCAGTGCCTTCTACGGGTTGAACCAGCAGTGCTTGAGAGGAGTCTGTTTCCAAGCATAGCCCAACTGAGAGAATCTTTTGGCTGACGACCTTCGCCAACAAGCAGATATACAAGGCTCAAAAGAAGACTGAGCTATCATCTCAGCAGGCCATGCACCAGAACATGCCCCAGAAGCAGACACGTTGTCAATGCTTCAAACCTTCAAATCAGCAATGTACACGTACTAGTTTGCCATCATTAATAGAACAGAGGAGATCAACACAATGATAATGTTCAGCCACACGGTGTAATTTTGTTTCAAATCAATGTGTCGCCATACATTGTTTTTATATAGAAACCTCATTTGTTATTATATAATTATCATGCAGTATTGTTCTTTACTTCGTTGCCAAAGATGCTCAATAAAATGAATTTCAGCATGGCTTGTAAAGTGCTTGGAATCGGCAACTTGTGTACAAATGAAAAGGAGAGAAATATGTATGGTGCTCTGCAATGTCCCGTTCAATCATCCACAAGGAGACAGCATTGACATCCATCTAGTGACGGAAGCCAGTAATCTATCTCTTTAGCAAAAGGGAAAGCAGCAACAATAAAATTGAGATAAGGTGGACACAGCCGTCTTAATTGTTTTCCATGACTAGCTCTCACATCATTATAAATATAGTATTCTTCTCAATGCATGTAATTCGAGCAGACTAGTAATTGATGATAGAATCATATACAATTACATGACTGAATCTGGCACACCTTAATTGTTTTCCATGACTAGCTAGGAACCACACTAGCTTCACTCCACTATGCCAAGATGAACGATACAAAAGTATGACACTGTACAAGGTCCAGGAGGATTGGACATGAGCTCCACTGCCCAGGGTATTGCGGCGCTTTGCTTTTGAACTCACCGGATGTGGCATCTGAATGTTATCACAATTAAGAATAAACAACCTATGACTTTGGCGACGATGTTTCGTCCGGCAAGTGACAAGATCTCTTGCGCGGGCTTTTTCCCTTGATGCGGCCCCCGGCAGGGGCGGCACCTGTAGGAGGTTCTTGTGTGCAGCTGTAGCCGCTTCTTTTCCCCTCCTCCAGTCGTGCAATAGTTTACCTTTTCCGTACAACTGTGCCGCACCGCCGTTTAAGCCGGCGATTCTTGTCTATGTGCTTTTGTGCAATGCGGCCAATTGTTTGGGCTAAAGTGTGCAACGTGTAAAACTCTATTTTCCCTTAATGTAATACATGCCAATGGGCACACGGGGGAAAAACCTACTTGGCAGGGACGTGTGAGAGCAGAAAGGAGTATGGTATTGACATACGAGCAGGTGAATCAAGAGATAGCACATCGACAATGGTGGACATAACTAGATCAGGACAAAATAAATGTCCATGCCCGCCCCATAACCAACCAGCAAAAATATATAATATCGGAGTTGGTGCATGGTAATTCCTCAGTGAACTAACTTTATTTATTTATTATGTCTATGGAAGGTCCTCTATAAAACACAAACATGTACAGGTCATTGTTCTCAAGTTCATCCGGTCCAGAACAAACAGATTCATGTACATGACAGGGTTTTGCAAGCACAGCTGGGTACGAGAGGCACCAGGAAATACCAATGCTGCTGTAGAAAAACGTGAAGTACATTGCATCTCGTTGCCATAGCACACAAAGGGATTCCCATAGTGCCTTTGAGACAACCATGCATGTTTTCACCCATTGTAGATACTCAACTTGTGGAGTCAAGCAGATGAGGTATGGGGTTTTGATCTGGAGGAGCTGTGCACAGGCAGAGTGGTAGCAGATGAGGAGGCACTCACGGCTCCGTTCTCTGAATCAGAAGCACTGGATGCAGTCAAGTCGATGAACTCCAACAGTGCACCAAGGCCCGATGGCATCGGCCCCAGCTTCTACAAGGCAGCATGGCGTACCATGAGCGGAGACATCATGTCCTTTATGTTTGCATACTATGAAGGGCAGGCTGAGGTCCAAAGAATCAACAGAGCTCACATTGTGTTGATACCCAAGAGCACAGGCGCGTCAACCCCTTCTGTGCGGTCAAGATTCTTACCAAGGTGCTCATGGCAGATTGCAAGCACAGGTGCAGAAGCTGATCGACATTGACCAAACGGGCTTCTTCCAGGGTCGTTCCATATCAGAATTTTTTTGTCTATGCCACAGAGCTTGTTCAGTTGTGTGGCCCATCCACCAACGATGGCGCCATATGGCCAGCCCCCCAAGCAATGGAATAATCATGGGGACCGGGTGGCACTGCTCATGGGCCTCATGATGAAAGGATGGTTGTTTTTTGACACAAATGAAGCGACCGTTGTTCTAAGGGTTCTGGGCAAAAGCTCATCCCAATTTTGCCGAGTGAGCGACGACGACACCTTGAGAGCCACACACCTTCTTGGAGACGCCGCTTCTGAACCATGTGCTTTTCTCGCATGAACATCGCCAAAATTTGGGCAAACATGACTCTATGGCCACCGACAATAGCGTCTAGGGTGTACCCTTGGACATCACCTCCTTCCCGAAGGCATTGCTGAAGAATCTCTTATGGTCCGTATTTTGTCTCCCATGTGTGGTCGCCGTCATTCGTGGTCCCCGTTGTTGGCTTCCGATAGATTTCCTTGTTGTACTTGTGTATGCCTTCACTCTATTCGCTTGGGTCTGTCCTACAGCTCTTGACTTGATGGTCGTCATCTGGCTCTTAGCGGATGCTTTTCCATCTTTGTCCCTTTGGTCTTCTCCCTGGCAGATACTTTGTTGCCAAGAGCACATGGACCCTCTACTTGGCAGATGCTTGGGCATCGTGGTCACTTTGGATCTCCTTGCCCCCCTCTCTCTCGGATGCTTTGCTGTCGAAAGTGTCTTGGCCTGCTTTCTAGCAGATGTTTTGCCATCGTGGTTGTTCAGTTTGGTGGCCAATGCTTTGCCATCGTGGTCGCTTCGGTTCATTGGCGGATGCTTTGCCACCATGGGCGCTCAGTTCTTTGGTGAATGCTTTGCCGTCATTTCTTCCGGATGCTCATTCGATCTCTAGGTGGATGCTTTGCCACCATGGTTTGGTCTTTGCATGAGGAACCTTTGCATTGACTTCCATTGCAGCTGTAGGTCTTGCTGTTGAGTATCTTTCTTTGTTCCTATATATATGTTTGTTCCAAGTTACTCACTATTGTCTTAGTGGTTTTAATAATCTGTGTTATGAGGGTTATCTCTTAACCGACTTGTAATTTTGATTAAACATATTTCTTGTCCCACATAAATGTTAATCAAATTTAATTTTTGGCCTAATTTCAAATAGGAAGCTTTTTTTCGCTCCATCGCTTTCATCCACCATGATATGTGTGTTAATGCATACAACTTGATTTGGATCCCACTGGGTCATGCACCACTCTAATTATGCAAATCAGCAGAAGTTGTGTATGGTGACAATAAATATTCACGATTACAGCTGTGCATTGAGATTATATGTAGGCCTCAGCCTCGCGACTCCAACAAAGAAAAGAACAGATGACACAAATCATTGCTAGACACCTCACATTGCATCCAAATATATATATAATACACAAGTCGCTCTTCATGCTGTTCACCTTCCTCAAGGTTATTTTGCCAATCCACACTTGTGCCCCACATATACACTGACCGGTGTAGAGCTTGTTCTAACTTGCAACTTCGATAGGAATTGGAAAGCAAAAGCAGAGATGCGTGATAGAGTTGGGATTACTTAGGTATGAGATGCACCAGGAATTTATATGTATCAAATGTCCGTGGCAATATACTGCAGAGGATCCTACTAGAACAGGCAGTTGTGGTCTAGATGAGTCAGATTCAAGCATAGCCCCGCAGAAACAGTCAGGTCGCTGATGAACTATCAAATGTAGCAGCTGGAACTGCCAAAGAAGAAGACTGAGGTAGCACGAAAGTCTTCAGGAGGACATGCTGCACCAGAACAGGCCTCAGAAGCAGACACATCATCAATGCTTTAAACCTTCAAATCAGTAACGCACACATACTAATCTTGTCACCGGTTCTAGAACAGAGGAGATAGATACAATGATATGGCATCCAGCAACAGGATGCAATTTTTCTTCAAATCAACCTGTCCCCATACATTTTTTTATAGGAACCTCATTTGTTATTATATTGTCATGCAATATTGTATGTTACTTCGTTGCCAATGATGCTCAATAAAAGGGATTTCCGCATGGATTGTATAGTGCTTGGAATTGGCAAGTTATGTACAAATGGAAAAGAAAGAAAGATGTATAGTGCTCTGCAATGTCCCGTCCACAGTCGTCCACAAGGAGACAGCATTAGCATCCTTCTAGTGACGGAAGCCAGTAATCTTTATTTATTTCATTAGAAAAGGGGAAGCAGCAATAATAAAATGGAGATAATGTGGACACAGTCGCCTTAAAATTGCTTTCCATAACTTGCACTGACATCATTGTAAATATAGCATCTTGTTCTGAATGCATGTAGTTCGAGCAGGCTAGTAATTGATGATAGAATCCAGTAAATGACTGAATGTGGCACCAGGAACCACTAGCTTCACTCCATTCATGCATACAATTTGATTTGAATCGAACTAGGCCACACCATTCTAATTATGAAAATCAGCAGAAGTTGTCTATGGTAGCAATAAATGTTCTGGATTGAGCCTCATGACTCCAAAAGGAAAAGAACATGTTGTTCACCTTCCTCAAGGACCTATGCCCTATATAGTTCGAGCACAGGGCTTGTTGTGTAACTTAAAAGTTGAATAAGAATAGGAATGCATAAGCAAAGATCCGTGATGGTTGTAGAGTTGGGCTCACAAAGGAATGAGATGCACCTGGAATTTATATGTGTCAAATGGTTGTGGCATTGTAAGCAGAGGCTTCTACTCGAAGAAGCAGAAGGGACTCCAAAGAGACTGATTTGAAGCAAAGCCCCTGTGAACCCAGAGCTATCATCGAGGTTGCACAGGCCATGCACCAAGCAAGGTGCAAACAAGTGTGGATGCTTCAAGCCTTGAAATCTGCTTGACATCCTCAGAAGAACACATAATGACAGGGCCTGTCCAACGCTAGGATGTAATTTTGCTTCAAATCAACCTATTGCTATACATTTTTCTGATAAAAAACTCACTTGTTATTGTATTACAATGCAGTGTATTGTTCGTTACTTCATTGCAAGAAGAATTACTGGAAGCTATAATGCTTTCTTTATAACAGTGATTATATCATTGCAACAATTTATTATCTAATCCAACACCTAATCATAATGCACTTAATTAGACTAAGTATTCATTTCAACAAATTTAGGTACAATCATAATCGATATCGCAAAAATTTAGAATGAGTTTAGGATAAGTTTAGGACAACCGCCAATCATAATCAATATCGCAAAAGCTCAGCTTTCTAGTAGGGACTTATCAGCACTTTAGAGTAACAAGGTTCACTAGCTATATGTATAAATATTCATTAATTAACTTTGGGCTGATTTCAATATGGGTAACTATTTTCAGCTCCAATCGCAAGCTATATATGTGTGTTAATGCGCAGAGAAGTTTGACGATATAAAGTGATGCAATCAGCTGAAGTTATTTAATTAGATCGAGTTATGTCAATTGCCTCTGCAGTAATGTTCTGGACTGCAGCTCTGCACTGAGCTTTTGGGTGGGCTCACGACATAAAACAAAAAGAACACATGATATAAATCACTGCTAGATAACTTGCAACTTCTATTGGAATACATAAGCAGAGATGCGTTGGAGAGTTGGATCACTTAGGTATGAGAAGCACCTGGAATCTATAGGTGTCAAATGCCTGTGGCAGTGTGGCATGATAGTGCAGTGGCTCCTACGGGAAGAAGCAGCAGTGCTTCAGAGGAGTCTGATTCGAAGCATAACCTGATTCGAGACAATCACCAGGCTGATGACCATGGCGAACAAGCAGCCTCATAAGCCAAGAAAGAAGACTGAGCTGTCATCAAGGTCTTCAGCAGGCCATGCACCAGAACAGGCTGTCAGGAGGTCTACACGTTGTCAATGCTATCAGCAATGCACACATACTGATTTTGTCAGGAGGTCAACACAACGGCAGTATCCAGTAACAGGATGTAATTTTGTTTGAGTAAATTGCATGGTGGGTACCTAAACTATTTAACATGTAACAGATAGGTAATCTAAGTAAAAAAACGTAACATTTGGGTACTTTCGAACTCTATTTTAGTAACTTCTGGATACTTCAACTAAAAAGCGTAACATCTAGGTACTGAAACTATGCTTACGTAACTTCTGGGTACTGTCTTTTTGTGAAAACCACCTTCCCAAATCTTTTTCTTATCTTGCCCGGAGCACCGCGACCTCACCGTCTGAAACCGCTGCCGCCCGCCGGCGCCATCATCATGCGCGCTGCCTCCCCTTGTGCGCTCGCCTTCGCCCCCTTTGCCGCCCGCTGCTTAGCCGCTTTTCGCCGCTGTTGCCACCATGAACCGCCTGCCAAAGTGCCGCGCCACCAGGACCGCTGCCCCGCTTCCCCATCGCTGGAGCCACCGCCGCACCGCAACCGCGCGCGTCGGGGCCTAGTCCCTGCCCCGATATCTTTGAGGCATCTTCTCCCTCTTTTGTCGCCCTTGTGTCGAACCTGCCGGACTGCCGGCCATGGAATCCTCGGAGACTCCAACCCACCCCCACTGCCTCCGGGCACAACACAAGCTAGCATCGATGCCACCGGGGCCATGCGCCGCGATCCGAGGCCTCCTCCGGCGAGGGTTCTTCACTGCGCGCCCGGCAAAGAGACAGGAAAGGAGATCAATCAATCAATCAGCATGTACGTACATGGAAGGCTGGAAGCAATCATCGCTACATACAAGCATGGCAGCTACGTACATGGAAGCAATCCGTCACGCCATGCATGGAAGCGAGCCGGCCCATGCACGCCTTGCAGCGCCCCTGCTGCTGCCGCCCGCCATGCTGCCTGCCCGCAGCTGGCCATGCGCACCATGCCGCGCCATTTGTTGCCGCCCGGCGTGCCATATGGCTGCGAACTTCCAGTCAGCGCCTCTTTGCCGCGCCGTCGGCCGGGCACGGCGACCCCATGAGCCCGCTGGCCAGCGTGCGGCCACCCCCGCACAAGCCTGCATCTCCCAGCGGCACCGACCTACCTTCCGCGCCATCGGCAACCGAGCGGCGCGCGACATAACGGAGGGCACGGCCATCCTCGGCTAGGGGCGCCTCCCTCCCCGATCATAGAGGCGGCGCCCTTCTCCCTATCCGCGGGCGGTGGCCGCTCCTCACGTCGTCTCCCCCCAGTGCCCTACACGAATCGGAATCGATATCCCGTGAGCAAACCGTTTCCGTGAGCTCGAGGCAAACCTCACGGAAAAAAACACGGAGGATATGAGCAACGGCGTGAACACATCACGGAAAGAATTGACCCGCGGGATAACCAATTTCCCGTGATGGAAACCTCACGGGATATCGATCGACCCTTTCCCGTGAGGAGGCGGCTCACGGGAAACGGCCGCGGCCGTCGGCCCGGCCCGCTCGTCACTCCGTCCACACTTTCCCGTGATAACTCCGTCAAGCTCACGGGATAGCTCTTTCCCGTGGAGGAGGCTTTCCGTGAAATTTGAACGGTGGGCCTCGCGGCAAGGGGACCCTTTCCCGTGAGCGCCACAACACTGCTCACGGGAAAGACGTTCACGGAAATATTTTTTTTGGATTTTGATCTCCAAACTTTTTCTACACTTGTTGCACATCATATGACACTCAATATTAAAGTTTGGTGAATTATTGACTTCATTTGATATATTTAGGTAATTATTCTCTTTTATGGGAATTTATGAAATGAGGCCAAATTTGAACTACAAGTGCTTCAATTTTTTGAAAAAATTTAGTAGAAAAATTTATATTCCTCATACTCAACACAATGTAAGGCCTTGCATTTAAAAAATAATGAAATCGGAACATCTTAGTACCGAAATCATCAACTCTAATCCCTGTTCGATTGGTCTACAAATTCTAGAAAATAAACCGATGTACAAAAAATCATGAAATTTGATAATCTATCATGATATCTTGTGCCGAGGCTATGATAAAAAACTTGGAACGTTTCGCACAAGTTGGCACGTACGATGTTCACAGGCTCCAACATCTACGTAGAAGCTTCATGTTTGTTGAGAGTGATCTAGTGTGATTTCATGTCAATGTGACGATCAAGTTGTGGTTTGGCTACGAAACTTTTTCTATATGCAATAGACCTCAAATATTGTGTCATGTCTATTTTCGAGAATTTTTTGGATTATTTTTTGTAATTATTATAATTTTTTGTTGCGATTTAAGTAAATGCAAATAGAGATAGAACCACATGAAATAATGGTCAATTTTTTGCGCAAGGATGAAATTAGGATTGGTGAGTGTATGTGGAAAGGTATTTATGAAGTTATCATGATCAAAATTTCAAAATATATATGCTAGAAAAAGAAAGAGATAGAAATAAAATTTATTTACGGAAAACTCCTTTCCCGTGAGTTGTTCACGGGAAATCTAAGATATTTCCGTGATCCCATTATGCGGATCGCGAGGGAAATCGTTAAGCGGACCCGTGGCGAGGATTAGGGTTCAACATTTTTTTTTTTTTACTCTTTCCCGTGATGGGATCGGGCCGCTCACGGGGAAAGGAATGAGATATCCCGTGAGCCGCTCACGGGGAAAGGATGGGTGGGACGGCCTTGCGGGTTACGTCGGTGGATATTTTTTGAAAAAACTTCATTTCCGTGATGGATCCGCCTAGGCTCACGGGAAATCCACCTCCTTTCCCGTCATCGCCCGGATCCATCACGGGAAAGGCCAATTTTTTTTTTAAAAAAAACAAAGTCAACCCACACACCACGGCTCTCACACTCACACACGCACACACGTGAACACACCTGCAGACACACACGCACGCGCCGCGGTCGGCCCGCGCCTCCAGGCCGCCCACCTCCCCGGCCGCGCCATGCGCCACCGGCCGCGCCCGCCGCCACCGTCCCCGGCGCGGTATTGCAGTGCCACCGAGCGCGTCGCGGCTGCCGACCCGCCCGGCCGCCAAGCCTCCCGCCCAGCGCGCCTCACCTCCAGATCATGCAGCTTCCCAGCCCGCGCCGCCGCCTGGCCGGCAGGCTTCTTACCCTGGGTTCAGGCCAGGGAGGAAGAAGAAGGAAGGCGAGAGGAGGAAGGAGGAGGAGGAGGCGGGAGAGGCGTGAAGAGGCCGACGAGAGAGGGAGAGGGAAGGAGGGAAGGAAGGGAGGGAGAGGAGGAGGGAGGAGGGGAGGAGGAAGGAGGGGAAGGGAGGAAGGGGGGAGGAAAGGAGGAAGGGAGAGGAGGAAGGAAAGGAGGAGGGGAGGAGGGAAGGAGGAGGAAGGGAGGAGAGGAGGAGGAGGGAAGGAGGAGGAAGGGAGGAGAAGGGAGGAGGGAAGGAAGGAGAAGGGAGGTCCCAACGTGTTAAATAACGCCTCGTTTGATATGCTAACGAACCGTCTCATTTTATTTATCCCCGAGCTTGAGCTTGCAGGCCTGAGACCGATCAGGGCATGCATCCCGAGCTCATACGGGTTGCCAATGGCTTTGAGACCGAGGGGTTAGGTCATTTACGGTTATGATGTGAATGGATATCGCTACCATACAACGAGCTATGAGCGAGAATCGACCAAACCGAAGAACCACAAATAGGAGTTTTCACTAAAGGTGATGATGGAACTAGCACTAAAGGTTATTATGGAAGAATTGAAGAAATATACGAGCTCCATTTCCCCGGCTCTAAACGGCTTGCTCTGTCGTGTTTAAGTGCCATTGGTTCGATCCTGAAATGACAAATTCGGACCTCGAACAACTTGGGATTGTTCGTGATTCGACAAGACTCCCGGATGGCGGAGATGATGTCTACATCGTGGCTCAACATGCCACACAAGTTTATTATCTCCCATGGTGTTGCTAGCACGACGGCGGCTTAAGGGTTGGGATGTTGTGCGAAGGTATTGCCACACGGTAGACTACCTGTCCCCAAACAGGGGACGATTACCATTTTAATGCAAACACATATGAGGGAGAGTTCTTCCAAGAAGATGGGCTACAAGGTAAATTTGTGATAGAAATAACCGGGCCCAACGAAATGGAAGTAGACAATGAAAGTGTTGTTGGTGATGAGGAGGGCGAGGAGGTTCGAGATGCGAAGGACTTACGATTACTTGAAAAATTACTTAAGGACAAATGCGGTGTTGGCGTCGTTCCTCCTCCCATGGATCCCTGCCAATCTTCATATGTTGGAAGCGTGAGACATGGATGATAGTGATCATGAGGATTATGATCCGGCGGTGCGAAATCATGACGAGGGATGAGGATTATTTCTAATACATGTAATACTATGCATCTCTTAATAATTATGTTTCGATTATTGGTTTTCAATCTCTTCATAATTACGTTCTATTTAATTTTGCATTTTTACTAATTATCTATATATGTATTTGCGAGGTCATTCAAAAAGATGCCTCGAGCGAATGTGTTCAAGAGAATGACCAGGAGGTTTGAAGTGTAGCCTCGCTAGGGCAAGGGGCGGGGGCGAAGGGGGGGCGTCGAGCCGGCACCACCGCCACGGGGTAGGGCGAGGGGCGGGGGCGTCGTGCACCCCGACCACCGTCGCCACCACCGGTGTGGTGCGGGAGGAGGAGGAGGAGGAGGTTGGCGTGGCGGAGGGCGAGGACCTCTCGGCGTCGCACCACGCGGAGACGCTCGGCGTCGCACCACGAGGAGGGGACCAGCCGGAGTACGGCGGAGGGGTTCCTCTTCCTGCAGGTCGAGGCGTGTCTACTTGCGAGGCCCCTCCGGACTCCGGATCGACAACCTCGTGAGGAGCGAAAACCGACCATAAGACCAACACGGCCAAGGTAATTTACTTTACACTTTAGCACTACTTTCTTATTTTTCAGGGTTTCAAAATCGTAATAGGAACTAATAGTTATTCTTGATCATTTGGGCGGAGGTTTTGTTGTCACCGCTTGAACTCGGTTCAGGGCGCCGACCCGCCCGGCATTCTTGGTGTTCTTGTGAGGAAGCACTACCCCGGCCTTATTAAAATCGACGAAGAAGAGTATCTTTGTCACGTCGTTCCACCAAGACGCTGAATTTACGGACAACTATGATGACGATGGCATTAAATATGCTAACAAAGGCTGTTTCGTGTGGTCAAAGAGTTTTGGGTAAGTCTATGTCGCACCGCATACAAATACATCGCTCCAAATTCTAATGTTAGAAATAATGACTTATTACATTGCTTCTATGTCCAGAAATACTTCAAGTGCGAGGAGGGATACGAGGCAGAGGCGGAGGAAGTGGCTCTAAACGCCTGTTTCAAGCATGTGGCGGACATGTGGTATGAGGCACGCCGCCAGGCCGTCGGGGCGTGGGTACGCGTTAAAGGAGAAAAGAAGGCTCGATAAGCATGAATGGAAAACGCTTTGAATCGACCAAAGAACAATACATGGAGGTAAATATTGAATGCTCATACTAAGTTTAATTATGCTTAATGTGATTTTTATAACTGTGTTATACTTGGTGTCTTGTAGGTGATTAGGAGTGGTGCTTGGTGCATAGGCGTTCTTTGGGAGCTTGGGGTGGACAAGTGGGTCGATCTGAGACTTTCGGGGACGTCCACAACGACTACGGGGACCAGGCGTGCCATGATGCAGTGTACCACACCATCAAGGCAACCTTAATCTCGCTACCTACCAAGCTAGATATGTAAGTGTTATCCAATTCCTATTTTATGATGTGCAACTCAATACTTTCTTACCATTCTAGCTACTTTTCTTTTTTTCTCACACGCAAAAAAAAGAGCGGACACATGGCACGCCCCGGCACGCTCGAGGCCTTTGCTAACTCCCACACGGGCGGGTATAAAGATCCCGCGGTCGTCTTCAACCCCGAGGTCGGGCGAAGCCTACACCAACCCGACCGCCCCACGAGAAGATCGGAGGTACACCGAAGTGGCGAGGAGCGGTATGGAGAAAGCTTCGATCCCCGCGGCCACGACATTGGGGGGACATCGCCATGATCGCCGAGGAGGAGGCAAGAAGCACGAGGCGGTACTATTTGGGTGATAGCGTTATCAACCCTCACAACACAAAGAAGCTATCGAGCTCGAACACGCTCGGGGGCCCGGTGATACGCGAGCGGCCAACCACTTACGGTGCTACGGTCTCCGGACTTAAGGTTTATTTATTTTTAATTAAGGTTCATTTATCGTTGAATACTATTTCTCCGTGTTCTAACTTTGTATTGAAATAGGCCGAGATAGAGAGGAAGAGAGGAAGCGGCGGGAGGAGGCCGAGGAGAGGGAGCGGGCAAGGGCTCAAGTGAGCAAGAGAGGGCTCGCCGAGGAGCAAGAGAGGGCTGGCGGCACGAGGAAGAGCATGGAAGCTCTCATGGCGTACCTCCGCCCGCGTTGGTGGCGGGTTGGTGTGCGGTACCGCCGCAGGAGATCGTCTTCCCGCCACCGCCCGTCTTCGTCCCATTTGCCCGTCGTCGTCCCACCGCCCCGTCTACGGTGGCCAGGCCGATCTTCCCTCCACCGCATGGAGCCTCTCTGTGAGTTTGTCTCCGTAACTTTCGAAATATGCATATATGAATGTGAATGGATATGATGCGAGTTTTGGATGCACCATGAGATGTGCACGTGGACATGTGGTTCTCGGCCATCGAGCCGTTGTTTTCTTGCGAGGTTGGAAAGCCCTCCGTGCGGGAGGTCTTGCCAAATTTCTAACTATTTCTCTTCTTTTTTCAAGTTAATAGATTCTACCTTCAATTTTGTCTCACAAATTTCTAACTATTTATCTTTACCTACGAGGGGAAAATTCTCATGCCTCTAACCCAACTCGAACCAATCTCAATAGGACGGCTTTGGGAACGCGGCCGGAAGGTTGGAGGCCGTGGTCGTAAATTTGTCATGATTTAGGTTCAAAACTTGTGCACTTGAACTTGTGAACTTGGATTTTATGTGAGTTTGTGAACTTGTGGTTGCACTATTGGACATGTGGTTGAACTTGTGACTTTGTTGGATATGATGTAATATATATGTGGTATTATGGATTTATCGAGCCATATATGTGGTATTATGGATATTATGAAATGCGTGTATGTATATATATATTTATATGTGCCAACAATGTCTTTGCAACAAAAAAAAAAAAAAAGGTCAATTTCCGTGAGCCACACACGGGAAATTGACCAAATATTTCCGTGAGTGGCACCGCTCACGGGAAATTGACCAAATATTTCCCGTGAGCGAACATTGACACACGGGAAAGGGAGAGGATATCCCGTGAGCCGCGACAGTTAAGCTCACGGGATACCTCTCAAAACGCCGTTTCATGCCACGAGGCCCACGTGAGGCCATAACGGGGTTTTACCTCCCCGTTGGCGGTGCCAAACCAACCCCACCCCGTTAAGTATATCCCGTGTGCTAAATGGGATCACGGGAAAGGATATCCCGTGGGTATGACACGTGTTCACGGGAAAGGGCAATTTCCGTCGATTTCGTTTCCGTCACGTCTATCCCGTGATTTACCGCGGGATAGGCTTTCGTGATGAAACGGGCTTTCCGTGTCGCGAAGACCTCCGCGGGAAATCGGCGGTTCGGTAGTGCTAGTTCTAGCCGAGAAAGCACGCGGCGAGGACCCGCATGGCGGCGGGCGGCTTCGCGCCCCGTAGAAAGGGCGATGCGGCGCACACGGCGGGCGTCCCTCCCGCCTCCACGCGTGGAATCCGGCGCTCCCGCCCGCTGGGAAGCGAGCCACGTCCAACGATGAGGGAGTGATTTTGGAGAGTTAGGATTAGATGAGGGGTTATCACAAAAATGACAAGATGCCGACGCTGGATGATGAGGTTAGTACCATTGGAGATCAAAACGTATAGTTCGAAAGTACCCGAAGTTACATTTTTAGTTAGAGTACCTATTTGTTATACGCTAAATAGTTTAGGTACCCACAAAGTGCAATTTACTCATTTTGTTTCAAATCAACTTTGTCGCATACATTTTTTATAGAAACCTCATGTGTTATTATATTATCATGGAGTATTGTTTATTACTTCCTTGCTAAAGATGATCATAAAATGAATTTCAAGCATGGCTTCTACAAGTGCTTGGAATTGGCGGATTGTGTACAAATGGAAAAGAGAGAAAGATGTATGGTGCTCGCAATGTTCCGTCTGGGTCATTTCAACGAGGCGGCATTGACATCCATCCGTGATGGAAGCCGATAATCTATCTCTTTAGCAAAAAGAAAGCGGCAATAGTAAAATTGAGATAAGGAGGACACGATCATCTTAATTGCTTTCCAAGACTTGCACCGACATCATTATAAATATAGTATCTTCTTCCTCAATTTGTTGAAAAGAACTAGGATTCCACACCAAGCACACTTAGGAGAGCCTCGGGACGCCTACGGAGGTTGCACACAACCCGAAAACGGTGAGAAACGCAATTGGCGTGGTCACCGCGATCCGATCAAAGAGACCGTTAGGGCCGATGTAGAGCTCATTTTCGACCAGGAAACCTCGAACACACCTCGGGAAGACCCGTCGGGAGGATGCACGCGTGAGGGGTGCCCTAGGATCGGCAAGGCCACCTAGAACGCCAAAGAAATTCGCGGAGAACGCTTGGGGACAGACGGTAGAGGGGTTGAGCGTAGATAATTAGGGTTTGGTAGTGTTGTTTGATCGATTGGATGTAGATGGGATTAAATCGCCATGAACCTCTCATTATATAGAGGGGGTGGTCTTATCCCTTAGGAACCTCCTTAGATGCGTTTCCAAGCCGCATGACCTTACAAAACCGATCTAAAATCGAATCGGTTCGGAAGCGGTCTCTTCCGCAGCGCGCCGTGAAGGGCGCGACGCAGATCGCAGAACTCCTCGCGAGGGAGCTCCGCCCGGACGCCGAACAAGGATGCTTGTGGGACGCCAAGACTTAGCCTCGGGCGCGGGGGGGACTAAGTCCATAGAGGGGCTGCGCCCCCGCGCGGTGCCGCCGGATGCGTTCGGGCGCCCGGCGCCTGTTATTTCGCACCTCGCCATCCTTTTCGTCAGATTTCTTGATGCCTTGACCTTTTGGCTTTTCTTGAACACACTAAAATTTGCGGTGACTTAGCACTTCATAGAATTGGCTAAGTCATGTTGTTCGAAAGCATGCTAGTAATTGATGATAGAATCATATACGAAAGTAAATGATGAATGTGGCACCGGGAACCACTAGCTTCACTCCATTATGCCAAGATGAATGATACAAAAAGTATGACAATCGTATAAGGTCTAGGAGGATTGGACATGAGCTCCACTTTGCCTGTGGTGTTGCGGCACATGCTTTTGAACTCATCGGATGCGGCATCACTGTTACATTCATGCGTATTGGCAATTGTGTGGCGAGGACGAAACGATAGGAGTGGATGATTGATCGATATGTCCTAATGCATTGCATCTAAATACGGATCCTACCATCTAATAGGTGAAGATAGGTCCTAATCCCACCGAGGATGCG
Source organism: Hyparrhenia diplandra (assembly GCA_015847255.1). NCBI lineage: Eukaryota > Viridiplantae > Streptophyta > Magnoliopsida > Poales > Poaceae > Hyparrhenia > Hyparrhenia diplandra. Next base: position 156,122 of record JADLZK010008375.1, read on the forward strand.
TAGATGAGGTCGGTTCCATGCTCTACTCTATCCGAGACGTAATTTGGTAGCACCTCCCGTTGTTCTCGAATCGGGGTTTTTAATTTCGAATTCGAAGCATGGCGAGAAAAGGAAATTCCCAAAATTAGAAATTTCGGCTCAAATTCAAATTAAATACAATTTTTTAAAAAGATTGACATGATTTCGCTATAAACTATGAATGGTTGATCATACACACAAATACATGAAAAAAACTTGACATAATTCCACATTTCTATGGGGCTACACGGGGGGCTCACGGTCGCGGAAGTGGTGCACCATCAGGAGCGCCCGCGCCCGCCAACGAGAGGACGATCGAGAGATAGGGAATAGAATGTGGATTTTGGGTGTGATTTTAGGGTCTTCTAGGGCTATATATACGGTGGGCCGGCGGGGAAGCCGATTTTGGACCATCTTGACGCTATTTGAGGATGGAAGATGAATTCACACGAAATTTTTTGTCCGGAAGAGGATTTCTTTCGGTACCCATTGAGAAAACCAAAATTTCCGAAATTCCGGAAAATTTCGGCCGAAATTGAAAACCCTGCTCCAAATACACGCCCCGACAGGAGATTGTGTATCGAAGAACAATGAGGGAGATGCCGCCAAAACTCGAATCAGGACGGGGAGTAGAACATGGAAACTAACCACATTTACACATCCTCTGGCCGTCCAAAAATGTGACAATTTGAAACAGATACGGTTATAGGTATGCAGAGATTTGCATAATTCCAACCGTATCTCTTTCGAACGGGGGACGCCTAACTGAGTTGTGCAATCTAGCTACGACCATGATACGGAAAGATGGGTTATACCTAGGGTCGCGGTGGAGTCGGGCTAGGCGGGGAAGACGATCGGGGCCACCAAGGCACTCCAGGCCGTAAGCCACTCGGCTCGGCCCGACCGGGCTCCACTCGCAAAAAAACACACGGGCTCGGCTAAAAAATTTGACATAACCTCCCCGCACGGTGAGGTTTCCAAAACTGCAAAAAGAAAAACTTACGGCACGATGGCCGACACACACCTATTCACATTCACATGGGTCGATGGCCGACAACTTGCGAGGCCGAAGACAAGGTCAAGGACGTCCGGGGGCGAAGTCGGTCGGACGGGGCGGCGGCGGGCGGTCCTCCTCCTCCCCCTCTCCTCCTCCTCCTCCTCCTCCTGCTCCTCCCTCCCCCTCCCACCTCTTACTTCCTCCTTCCTCCTACCCATTCTCCTTCCCTACTTTTCCCTCACGGCACCGCCGGGAGGGCCGTGTGGATCGGGGCACGGGGTGCCACGTTAGGGGCCCGGGCGGGCGGCGGTGGGCACCGCCCAGGGCATGGCCGCGTAGTCGGGGCGGGCGACATCGTAGGGAAAGAGAGAGCCGACCGGCATCGTTGGGCGGGGCCAGCTAGGTACCGGCGCGACGGCATCGCCCGGACGGCCGGCACGGCTACGGCGGGTCGGGGTGGCGGACGGCCTTGGCCCGGGCGCGTCGAACCGGGGCGGTGTCGGGCGGTGGGTCGGGGGTGCGGCCAAGGCTGCGAGGGCGCCGGCGTGATCGGGCGAGCGGGAGTGTGAGTGGGCGCGGCGCCACGCAAGTGGGAGCGGGAGGGAGGATAATGTGCGTGGTTTTGTTTTAAAAAGATATCCTGGGGCCTTTGCCGTGGGCGCTCGATCTCGCTCGGGGAAAGGTGTGCCCTTCCCCGTGAGCCACGGTGATCCCTCTCATGGCAAAGGTTTTAAAAATACAAATTCGCAAGCGGCCGCCGCCGAGGGATGGCCACACCTTTCCCGTGGAGTGGAGCCTAAAAAGCTCACGGCAAGAAGAGGCCCCATTTGTCGTGAGCAACGATAAATGCTCACAGAAACAATTTTTCGAGAAAAAAATTTTTTCTCTATGTCTTTCTTTTTTTATAGCATATATTTTCAAATTTTGATCGAGATTACTTCAAATATACCTTGTCCCATTCACTCACCCATACATAATTGATGCTTTAACGAAAAATTGACAATTTTTTTAATGCGGTTTTATCTTTATTTCTATTTATGTAATTACAACATAAAATTACAATGATTATCAAAATGATCATGAAAATAACCAAAAATTAACATGACATAATCTCTAATGTCCGGCCGCATATAGAAAAAGCTTCATAGGCAAAACCAAAACTTGTCCGCCACATCCACATCAAATCACACCGATCATTCTCAACAAACATGAAACTTCTACATAGATGTTGAAGTTTATGAACATCGTGTGTGACAACTAGTGCGAAACCTTTCCAATTTTTTATCATAGCCTCGGCATAAGATATCATGACATATTATCAAATTTCATGATTTTTTGCATATCAGTTGATTTTTCTAGAATTTTAAAACCACTCAAGCCGGGCTTAACGTTCATGTAGTTCGTATTAAGATGTTCCGATTTGGTTTTACTTTTATATGTAAGGCCTTACTTTGTGTTGAATAGCGAGGAATATAAATTTTTTACTATTATTTTCACTACAAGAATTCTCGCTAACTGCGTGATGAAAATTTTCTCATGCATTCATCGAAAATCCGTCGGCAAATAGGATGCGTGATGGTTTCGAAAATCATCACGGATTGAGCGTCATGGATTGACCTCGGTGGCCGGTTTGTCCAAATCCATCACAGATTAAGCGAATCGGTGACGGAACCAATCCGTCACCATAGAGCCCGAGACCCATTTAGTCCAAAACCCAAGCCCATTTCCCGTGACGAAAAATTACCGTCTGAGATGAATTGCCATGTCATCATAGTTGCTTATGTGGAGCATGACATGGATGGTGATGTGGGTGATGACATCACCATACGGACCCATTCATTAATAGCCCAACATTAGAGATGGGCCACTTTTTAACCTATTTTCGACCCATTTAGAATACGTTTCTCAAGCCCAATTGCAACTGCTGTTTCAACCCATTCGCAATGTGCTTTCAACCCATTTACATCTCCAGTTTCAACCCATTTTTCAATTTATTTTTTCAGCCAATTATTATAATACAAAAACATTCAAACCCATTATTAGGCGTACAACAAACATACGACCCACAAAGCTCATTTTCAATTTCATCGGAACTCAATCCAAAGATCGGTTTCTATTACATGGAGAATATTGAGGTCACAAAATGATAGATATTCAAAGTCCAACGATATGGCCCCTCCAACTACAGTTTCTACTTAAATTCAAGATAGTTGTAGGCACCTTTTGCGGTCCCTTGATGCATAAAAGAACTCGCCATTAAAGCAGACATAAATTTGTGGGGATCACTCCCCGCCCCTTAGCCTTCGCTCCCGGAGGGGGGAAAGGGGGCGAGGCTTCCCACAGGGTGAGTCGAGAACACAACGGGAGCGGAGCGGCCTCGGGCCCGCTCGACCTTGGAGTTGCCGAGGGTCGAGGCGGGCGTCGGGCGCCCGGCCCGGAAGGAGGAGGGATAAGACGATGCGTGAGGCGAGACGTGGGTGTAATAAAAACAGTAAATGGCACTTAAACCGCCAACAACCGGTCCCTTTCCTTGTGCCTGCATTCGGTATTTATAGGAATTCAAGGGGTCGAGGGGCCGGATTTACAATTTGGTACATGGTAGGTAGGAGAACACACGCTTACAACCGGGCCCTTACAAGGGCAAGCTAGTAACTATTCGTGCCGTGGTCAAGACGGAAATACACGCATGACTTCTCCCCGCACGGGGTGTAGGGTTTCCTCATGCCGGCCGCTGGGCGCGTGCATCCGGAGGGGCGGTTCGGGGACCCCTCCGCCGCCTTCCTGTTTTTGGGTTTGCGCTACTTGGGAGTCCCTCGCCGGCGTTCCCAGTCGCGCAGGGGTGATCCACGCTCCGGGCTTGAATGCCCGGCTCTCCTGCTCTCGCGGAGGGGGCGGTTCGACCCTCAGAAGGGACCCTCTCACGGGCCAGGCAGCTCAAATTTGTTTGGGAGACCCTCTTTCGCCTGGCGCTCCCACGCCGCGCAGGGGCCGGCCATGCCCCCGGGCCCCACTGCCCCTCCTCAGCCGCCCTCGACGGAGGCAAACGCCGCTGCCTGTCTTCGCGGAGGGTCCTCCGCTTGTCGATCCCGCAAGACCCCCGCAATATGTTAACGGAGATTAGTTCTTGGCCCCCTGTGGTGAGGCCGCGGGGCCGGGGGGGTGGCGAGGGTCGCCCTCCCCAGCAGCACCCCTCGAAGGTCCGTTCCCTCCGGGGGGGAAGCAAATAAAAACGTCCTTCAGGAGGGTCCCGCCGGGTGGTGTGCTTGCCCGCCCCATGGGCCTTGGCCGGGCGTCCCCCGCCGGCCGTGGGCTCGCGGAGGTGGGCCTCGGCCCTCCCGCTTCCCGGCGCGATTAGGGTTTGGCCGCCCTTTGGTCGGATCTTTGTTGGTTAGTTTGGGGAGTGACGCGGATCGGGGTGAACTGTGTTTGTTTAGGGGTGCGGCTGGTTGGTTTACTGCGTGGGGCGGATCGGAGGGCCCGGCGTTGTTTTTGGGATCCAGGGCCTCGTCTCAGGGTGGCTCGCCGCGTCCCGCTCGCCCCCCTCCTCCTCCCGGCCCTGGCCTATAAATACGCACGGTGGTGTGAGATTTAGGGTTTGTGCCCTCCTTTTTGCTTCCACGCTTTCGCTTTTCGCCTCCTTTTCACGCTTTCGCCTTCTTTTCGCCGGGCCGTCCTAAGTTCGCCCTTTGCTCTTTTAGCGGAGGGTCCCTTTCACCGCGGGGGTCCATCGATGGCTCGTACCCGGGGAGACCATGAGGCCCAAGACCGTCGTTGAGTGCTTCGAGGTTCCCTCGGAGTAAGATAACTCGACAAGTCCCCGAGGCGTTCGTAAGGAGCACGAAGCCTTCCACAAGAGGCGTTTCGCGCCTCGGAGGGCGAGTGCCGCTTCAAGCCCGGAGAAGTCATCGTCTTCGGAGTTCTTCCCACGGGGCTCCGTTTCCGTGTGCGAGCTCGTGCTGGGGTCGCTGCGGAGGTTCAACCTCCGCTTCCATCTACTCACTTGTCGTGCTTTCCACGCCCGATGACATATGCCCAGGCGTGCCGCTCGTCGGCGGAGCCGGCGGTGGGCTCTCTCTCATCACCTGAGCCCACACCGTGCATTATCGGCCCGGCGCACGGGGTCGAGCGGCGGAGGAGGAGGTCTCTCCGCGCCCGCATGGCGTGTGCAGTTTCATCCCCGCGGCGGGGTGGAGGCCCCGCCGCGCGCAACGAGAACAAGTGGGCGCCCGGCTCGACCTGGTTCTATTACGATTGAGGGCGCGGAGGGCGCCTGGGGGCGATCGGAGTCCACCGCCATCGCGAAGGTGAAACCGTGTGGACCCGGCCCGAGAGCATTTAGGGAGTGGGACGCCTTCGCGTCATGTCCCGCCACGCTGGCGCGGGACGGTGAGAGGAGTTCGCGCGCGGCGCGGTACAAGTCCCGTGGGCGGGGTGCCCCTGGATTGGTGCCATGGACTCGGCGGAGTATGCCCCAAAGGGGTGAAGGCGTTGAGGTTTGACTCGAGACGATCCCGGCCCGAGCGCTTGAGGCGGCGGGCGATAAGGTGGAGTTCGCCCCGGCCAGTGATGTGCGGAGGCCGCTGCTCCGACTTCCTTATTGGAAAGTTGGAAGCGGAGTCGGCGGATCCGCGCTGCCTGCCCGGCCGATCACGCCGGTGAATCGGGTCTTCGACTCGCCGGGTCTCATTTAGGATCTGGCGGCCAGGTCGTCTGCCGACGCCATGGATGCGGGGGAGGAAGAAGCGGTCCTCGCAAGGCCGCACGCAGCCTGGCCACCCGAGGCCCGGGCAGCTGAGTACCGTCCTCCGCCCCCCACCCACGCGCTCGGAGGCGGGTTCTTCGAGGGCCGGCGGGTCTCGGGTTGTCGACCTCTACCGTCTTCCCTTATCTCGACGATGAGGGGATGGGCGGGAGGAGGGGGGCCGCGGAGCGGACGCAGGCTGGGTCGAGGAGGCGCACGGTGAGAGCAGGAGGCCTCACCACGCGCTCCGACTATGGGAGGCGAGAGGAGCCGTGGCGGCGGGCCCTCCGATGAAGGGAGGAGGGGCGGTGGGGACGGCGGTGGCGAGGGGTGCGCGGCGGAGCAAGTCCGTTGTGACTCGCCGCACGAGGAAGCACGCTGGTGCCCGCCTGCTATCGGCGGTGCCACGTGTGGGCGGCGGGTGAGATTTTGACGACCCTCCGAGGGTCCTCGGGAGTGGAAGGCCCTTTGGGAGCGGAGGCCTCCTCGCTGCCTTATGTGGCGGAGGCGATCGGCATCGATGATGTCGACGATGGGCCGCACACGGGCATCGACCTCGACACCCCCTTCGCCAAACTCGGAGGTTGAGCGGAGGATGATTGGGCGCGTCTTCGATCGCGTCTTTGCCGGAGAGGCGTAGATGCAGTGGCGAACTCCTCCCTCGCCGATATCCCATGAGGATATCAAGGTGAGCCTCGGGTTGCTAGTGTTGGGCGCGGGCGGCCATCGTGGCCCCGGGACTCCCGTCGACCAGCGGGCGCGGAAGGAGGCCTCAGCGAGCTCAGGAGGCGCGGGAGGCCCGGGAGGCTGGCGGCCATTGATGAGCGGGCGCCTCGGAGGGTGGCGGACCTCAAGGAGGGTGAAGGTTCTCCGGCGGGAGGAGGTGGCGCTGGCCGTCGGGGGCGTGAGGAGGTCAGCGCGGCGGGGGGCGGAGGTGGCGGCTTCGCGAAGAGGCTCAATGATCTTGCCCCCATCTGGTATCTCTGCGGAGGCGGAGGCCTTCAAGGCGGCGCTTGTAGCGTTCTTGGCGGTCGGGGCGCTTCTTCGGCGCTCTGCGGAACCGGACCACGCCACTGTTAGGCGCCCTAGAATGGCCGGGAGGTGGGGGGCTGCTTAGAAGGTGGTGGCTGCGGCGGACTTGAACCCGGCCGCCGCGGTGGTCGCCGGGGGCCCCCCGCCATACGGGTTGCCGTCGGGAGCCGTTGTCGAGGCCCGGACCGCCTCATTTCACGGCCCCAGACGGGGTTAGGGCCTGGGGCGGAGGGCGGGGCGTGGGCGCTGCGGACGGCCTTCATCAAGCGACGGTGCGCGAAGGAGGGCGGGGCTTGCTCTGGGTTTTGGCGTACGGCGGGAAGGTGGGTCCTTGTTTGCTTTGTTGTGCGTTCGCGGCTTCTTTTCCTCTTTGTTTTGGCACTGTATTTGTCTTGTGTGCGACTTGGTGTCGTTCTAGGTCGACTGCTGCTGTTTGCTTGACGGCGGAGGGCTCCAGGCTCTCGGAGGGATACAAGCCGGCCGGACGGGTTGAGGTGCAGGGGTCGCTTAGGGGCGTACGTTGCCTCCGTGGCGGCCGGGTTGTCGGGCGCCATCCCGGCTCCTCGGCCCCGCCTCAGGGCCCGCGGCTTCTCCTCTCTCCGCGCATCTCAGGCAGGCGCCTCGCCTGTAGGAGCCCTCGGAACTGCTCGGCTCCCACCATGCCTCAGGGACCCCTCTCAGGCTGGCCGATGTGCAGCTGCGACCTCAGACCTTGAGGAGGTAACTAGGGCTCTTAGGTGCGCGGAGTTTATTCTTTCCTAGGCGAGACAATCATGTGGTGTGAAACTTCTTGGCCTTCGGGCTTTTTAAGTTGAATGATGAATTGAAGTTTTAGGGGAGCCGCTACATTACGTTGTTACTTGATTTGTGCGTTTCCGTTGTGTTCGTGCACCTTCGTAGCTTGATCGCGTTGGGGTTGGGGCTAACCGCGTTTGATGATTGCGTTGGTCGCGCGGTACCGGTGGGGCCTGGCGGAGGGTGCTGCGTGGTTCCGTGATGATGAATCGCCAAGATGTGTTCATTTGAGGGGAGACTTGGGTTCATGCCATGCGGCGGTTCCCGGTGCCCTTGGCGGTTTGGTGGGGCGGGTTCGGAAGTCTGATGTAGCCAATCGGGCCTCGGAGGCCTTCTCGGCGGTCCCATGACTTGACAAGCCGTCAAGTGGAGACGGGTTTTCGGGAGGCCGTGCGGTAGCGGCCTTGGCGGAGGATGATATTGAGGGCGATGAAGCCCGTAGCCATCGCACTTGGGCAAGCGGCTTGTTGGGTCGATCGCGGAGGCGAGTCGTTGTTCCGCGGGAGGATGTGGGCTTGGTGGGCGACATGCGGAGGGTATCCGGCATCGGTGCTCGCACGGGGTGAACTCCGCTTGTTCTTTGAACTGTGATACGGGAGCCGCAGCGACTCTGGCTGAAGAGCCGGCGGTGGAGGTGGTGGATGTAGAGGAGTTTGTGGGCGTGTAGCGAAGGTGTTGGTTAAGGCCATCTTGTATGGGGTCGTGGCCTCTGTGGGCGGATGATGTGTGCGGAGGAGGCTCACGGGCTTTCCTGGCAGCGGAGGCCGTGTAACTCCTCGTAATGTAATGGATGCGGTATGTTTGCAAAGAGTTGTTTTGCGTTGCATGTACCAAGTGGTAGTGGTGCTCTTGGTAATCGCGTGGCGGCGGTGTCCCTATTTTCTTGGCGCGATGCTTTCGTAGCGTTTTTGGTGGCCGCGATAAACGTGGCGTCCCCTATTTCACTTAGTGCGAGACTTCGCGGCGTTTGCGAAAGGTAATGCGGTGGAAGCGGTGGCGTCCCTGTTTTCCTTAGTCGCGAGACTTCGTTTTTGGCGAAATAGCCGGCGACCGACGGCGGCGCCCTGATTTTCACTTAGTGCGAGACTTCAGCGTTTTGCGAAAATGCGCCGCGCGATGGCGTCGTCTGTTTTCGCGATGCGAGACTTCGGCGTTTGCGGTAACGCGATAGGCGTGGCGTCCCCATTTTCCTTAGTGCGAGACTTTGCGGCGTTTTGCGAGTAGCGCGATAAACGTGGCGCCCTGTTTTCCATAGTCTGCGAGACTTCGCGTTTTCGCGAGGTTTGCTTGACCAAGTAGTACTCGTTGATTTTTATTGCGAGGTCTTCGTTACAAAGTTCTTTTGGGGCCGGAGGGTCCCCGCTCCGCAGGGGTTCCCTGTTGAAGCATGAGATTGGTGCGAGGTGCGCCCTTGTGATTCAGCGGGCGCCACGACTCATCGTTCGGAGACTTGGGTGCGGACGGTCCCCTGGGCTTAGTGGGACTCTTGCGAGAGGTGGCTTGCGGGGGTGGGTCCCTGCGCCCGTGCACGCCCATCCTTGTTGAATGGCGGTCTTGCGGGTTGTCCTTGATTTCGCCGCCTTTTCGCGTTCGTGTTGGGGCTGCGCCCTACCGCCGGGACTTTGATTCCTTTGGTGGAGTTGCCCACGGGAGGATGTTACATTCTCCATTGTGGTATCCCCTTCTCGGGAGTCAGCGCTCCGAGTTGGTGGGTCCCGCGAGGTGCTCTGGGGCGGGTGGCGTGGGGGGTTGCGAGTACCGAAATGCTCTAGTTTGTGCGCATTTGGTCTTTGTTGGTTTGCGGGGTTTGGATGTTTATTTGCCTCGGGGCATCTCAGTATTTGTTGCTCTTCATTGCACTTTGCGGGTTTGCCTCGGGGTCGGGGTCCGTTTACATTTTCCATTGTGGTGCCTTATTTGGGTTGGGAGGTCGTGGGTTTCGGAGGTATCCGGCATCCGCTCTATAGGATCGGGGTTTGGCTATGGGTGTTAGCATGGTGGCGTATGTGGCGATGGGCTTTCACTTCCTAACATGGGATTCGTGGGGGGGGGAGGTTTGGTTTTATAGTGCTTCTTGGGGCGAGGGGTGCTCCGGCGTTGGGCGGATGTCATAAGTGCTTCTTTGTGATTATGGTTTGTACGGGCGGAGGTCTTGTCCTTGGTGGGTGGTGGTGTTAAAGGCATGCAGGCGGAGGTCTTGTCGTTGGTAGGTGGTGGTATTTTTGTTCTTGAGCCCACGGCGAAGGCTACTGTCCTCACGTTTGCATCGTGCCCCGTGGGGCCGGGACCGGCGTGGCGGAAGTACTGGCTGCGAGCCCACAGGCGGAGGTGCGGGGCCAGGCTTTGTGCCTCCAGCGTGTCTCATGGAGAGCGTGGGGTGTCTTTGTTGCGAGCCCCAGGCGGGGAGGTGCGGGCGCGACTCTTGTGCGCCTCAGCCGGGTCTCATGCTTTCGGAGGCGCGGGCGTCTTCGTGCGAGCCCGGCGGGCGGTGCGGGCGCCCGGCACCTGCGCCTCCGCGGGTCTCATGTCGGAGACGCGGGGCATCTTCGTGCGAGGCCTGACGGAGGTGCGGGCGCGGACTTTGTGCGCCTCCGCCGGGTCTCATGCTCGGAGGGCGCGGGCGTCTTCATTGCGAGGCCTGGCGGAGGTGTGCGGGCGCCGGGCTTTGTGCGCCTCCGCGGGTCTCATGCTCGGAGGGCGCGGGCGTCTTCATTGCGAGCCACTGGCGAGGTGCGGGCGCCCCGGCTTTTTGTGCGCCTCAGCGGGTCTCATACTCAGGGAGCGCGGGCGTCTTCATTGCGGCCCTCGGGCGGAGGTGCCGGGCGCCGGCTTAACATAATTTAGAGTAGGAGTGTTTTGTTGGTTTTGGAAGCCGGGGTGCGACCTTTGCGTTGCCCTCAGGCGTGGGCAATCGATTACCTTCGCTTGGCGATGAGGGGAGTGGTTGGCGCCCCACCCCTTCGGTCTTTGTACTTGCGTTGCACCTTTCTGTGTGGGGGTAACTAACCCGCATATATTAGATATTGGTGCTTGCCTCGTTAAAACCTCGCGCCGCAAAGGAAAAAAAGAGTGCAAGCCCCGCATTGTTCATGATCTTAAGTTTAGGAAGAGAAAAAATGAAATGGCAAAATGAGCGGAGCTAGCCACAACTCCAGCGAGTGCACAGTACATTGCACCGCTAGGGGTAGTACTTTGCGGAGGTCGTCGACGTTCCATGTGTGGGGAGATCATGGCCTTCGAGATCTTGCGGTGGTGGAAGGAGGCGGGTCTTGTGGACTTAGTGACGAGGTATGGGCCCGTCCACTTGGCCATGAACTTACCCGACCATCTTCGCGTTACGCTTCGTCGGGGCGAAGTCTCCGACGGAGATCGTCGCGGAGGCCGAGCTTCTTGTTCCTCCATCTTGTGGTCTCCTCTGGTATGCGTGGAGGTTGAGGGCGGCCATGTTTTCGTTTCTTCGAGGAGGTCCTTGCGGCGCCTCTTCTTTGAGGGGGACCCCATTTGGTGACCCTTAGCGGCAGCGTGCTTGGTTCTTCGGGAGGGCGGCCTCTTCTCGAGCGGAGCTTGAAGGCGTGAATTTGGTCGCAAGACGGCTTTTCGGAGGTGTTATGTGACCATACCACCGGGAGTGAGCTCCCTCGCCCATTTTTTCCTCTTGGTTTTGCGCGTGGACCTTCAAGGCCTGATACCTGCGGGGATTATGCCATTGGCCCTTTCGGCAGGCCGTTTGATTGGGGGTGCCTCACGGAGGCGAAAGTGTATCTTGGTGCCTATTTGATGGCGGAAACTGTTTTGAAGCCTTCGCTATCAAACCGGGTGCCGTTATCGTATTATGCTCCGCGGGTTTCGGCGGCGGGACGATCTCTTTGCCCGTAAGAACTTTTGTCTTGGTGAGAGGTTATGCTTGCGAGAGGGGCGGGCTTCGATCCATTTGGTGAAGTATTCGGACGCCACTCTTGCGTGGCGAAGGTTCCCTGAGCGGCGGCATTGGACCGATAAGGTCTATCCCCGGCATTGAAGGGGGCCATGGGGCGGATGAGGGTTGCTCGGAGCCCGGCTTTGTTGGAGTGGTGGGTTTGTCACCGGGCATCCTTCGCGATGCTTGACCCGGTTCAGGTGGCGTCGTTGAGTGCGGTGGGCCAATAGATCCTTTTACTGAACACCTTTCCCACTAACGCGCGGGGCCGTTGTGCGAGCCGCGGATGCCTTCGTGGATCTCCGCTAGGATGGCGCGACCTTCTCGCCCGTAGATATGCATTTTAGCCATGGAGCGATTACGGATGCCTTGTACGGCTTGTTGTCAACTAGGCGGTAGCCTCGGACCTTACGCTCAACCCTTTTTTTGTTCTTCCTTGGATTGGGGCTCGAAAGAGGCCTTTGATGAATGCAATGGGGGGGCTCTCAATCTTCGCTATGAATGGCGCCGACCGATTTCGGGGTGGGTCGCCATCTTGAATCGCGGGGCTACGCAGTATTTCGAAGAACACGCCTGTGGGAGTTGCTCCGCTTCGGGGCGCGCCCAGCGAGCTCGTCGGCCGCCGTTGTCCCTACCGGATATGGTCTTGGTTGTGATGCCGAGAAAGAAGCCCTCCGTTTTTCCTTAGCCTTGCGAGGTATTTTTTGCGGCTCCGGGTGCTTGGCTTTGTTGTCCTTCGGCTTGTTTGAGACCACCTCGAAGTCGGTTTTGATGATGGCCCTTCGTCTTGACATGGCGGGAGCTTGTTTAGTGCCAAAAGCACCTTTGCCTCTGCCGTGTTGTTTGTGCCTGCGGAATTCTAGCCCTGGCAAAGATATCTCGGCTTGACTCGGAGGGTGAAGTGATGATGGCCGCGATGCCGGCTCAGCGTGCCCCGTGGCTCCGTCGGTGTGTCTTTGTCCAAATCGGGTCCAAGTTCTTTGCTTGGTTGTATGTGTCGTGTCCGATCCGCTAGGAAATCTGCTGGGGCACGTGACTTGATGGCGTTCTGGCCGACGAATCTGATTGCGTGGTCTCCGATCTCGGTCGCCCGCCGCTATTACGCCCACCGACTCGGGGGTTTCTGAATATGTTGTCGAGGGGAAAGCTCGAAGGTATGGTGACCTCATGTGCACGGAAGTAGTGCTTGAGTTTTTTATTTGCCATGACCCAGCTGCGTAGGCTACCTTTCGGCTACGTGTAATTTAGCTTGGGCCCTTCGAGGGGTTTCGGAGACATAGTAGACGGGGATTTGCACGGGTGGGTGCCCTTCGTTCACTTCTTTGACGAGCACCGCTTGTGACGGCATGTGGCGCGCGCGGCGGCGTAGAGAAGGAGTCCTTCGCCTGGTTCGGTGTGGCGGGTGGTAAGGTTTTTGAGTACCGCTTGAGGTCTTGAAGGCTTCTTGTTGCGAGGCCCCCGGTGAATGGGTCACATTTCCTTTAGAGTTTGGAAGAATGGTAACCCTCGCTGGCGACACGGAGATGAACACGCTAAGGGCGCGGCGTCCAGCTAGTCTCGGACCGATTTTACGTTCCTCGGAGGTTCCATCGCGGTGATTGCTGCGATCTTGAAGGGTTGGCCTCTATTCCTTTTACGGATCTGAGGCAGCCTAGTAACTTGCCCTTGCTTACTCCAAATACACACTTGGCGGGGTTGAGTTTGAGCCCGGCTTCGCGAGTTTGTGAAGGTCCTTTGGAGGTCCGTGATGTGGTCTTCCTTTAACTTACTTTGGACTACCAAGTCGTCGGCGTAGGGCCGAGATGGCGCCGTTGTCGTCTCCGAACACCTCCCGTCATTCGTGCGAAGGGCGGGCGCGGCGTTGCGGAGGCCTTCGGCCATTCTCACGAAGCGATGGGTTCGAAGGGGTTATGAAACTTGTCTTGTCTTCATCCGCCTGGTTCATCCAAATTTGGTGGTATCACGAGAAACTTGATCCGGGAGGGACAACCTTTCACGGCCTTCTTGGCTGCGTCGACTAGAGGGTCGATTCGGGAGGGAAAATCGTCATTCGGGCATGCTTTGTTCATTTGGTGAAATCCACACATCCTCCATCGGTGGGCTCCGCCTTGTCTTTGCTAAGGCTTGCTTTTTTTCACCATGACAACGTTGGATAACCAAGTGGGGTACTTGACCAAGGCGGATGACCTCGCGTCTAGAAAGCGGTTTACCTGCACTGCTGTATTTGCTACTCTTCTCTCGTCGACATTTTTGCGCGAAGCTTTCGCTACGGGAGTGGCGTCTGGGTCTTATGTTGAGGTGGTGCTCGATGAGGTCGCGGCTAACACCCGTAAAATCTTAGCGGACCGGGCAAACACATGTCGGAGTTCTCTCGGAGGCCTTTGCAAAGCTGCGCGCCTCGGAGGTGCAGTCGAGGAGTGCGGATATGGTTACTTCTCTATCGGGATCAAAGCTAAAAAGCGACTTTCTTCGTTTCTTCTGGCTGGTAGTGCTCGCGGGAGCTCAGCGCCGCCTGGTACATCTCTCTTGGCCTGTAGTTCTTGTTCTAGGTTGTATGCGTTGCGCCCGGTGCGGCGACCCCCTCGCGTTTCTTCTTTGCGGTGCGGTCTCAACACGGCAATTATGCCGTGAAACGGAGGGCATCTTCATGCGAGATAACTTTCGGGTGGAGGACCGCGTCGAATGCGTTGGTGACTCAGCGGCGAAAATGGCGTTGTAGGCGTAGTGCCGGTCGACCACGTCGAAGGTTATGTTTTGATCGGTGAATGGGCTCTTTCGAAGGAGGCCGTCAAAGGTGATTTTCCCGATGGTCCCAACTTGCGGCCTCCGGCCGAAGAGGGGATTACTGGCTGGTTGTAACATGTTCCGCCCGGGCCCATTTTTGTCGAAGGTGGATGCGAACAAGATGTCTGCGAGCTGCGTGTCTACTAGGATCACCGTAACGATCAGCCTCCGATGTTGGTGTCAATGACCATCGCATCCGACGGTGTGAGGGTAGTCTCCCGAGCTTCATGTTGGCATTGAAGGTGATCGGAATGTGGGACCGTGGTTGTTTACGTGAGGCCCCTCCGTACCCACATGATGGACCCTCAGATAAGTGCTCCTTTTATTCGCTGTTTGTTGCCGTGGTCCTCGTTGGAGCCCCCCAGTGATAGCGAGGATGACCCCGTAAGATGAGTTGGGCTTGCTTGCCGACAATTGTGCGGATTTCTTGCTTGGCCAGGGTGTTCTTTGGGTCGAAGGTGGTGCTTGGTGGCGGAGGTGGAGGTGGTAGGGCTTGGTTGTGATAGTTTGGTTCGCGGAGGCTCGGGGGTGTGAAACCGTATACTCTTCTTTGGTAATAACTTGCTAGTTTGGTTATTTGAAGGTCTTTGGAGTGGAAAATTTGGGTAGTGGAAGCTGGATGTCTTTGGGATTCCATAGTCGAAGGGGGTGAAAGTGTAGTGGTTGGAGTGGGTGCTTCTTTGGTTTTCTTGTGTGGTTAACTTGCCTCTGCGGGCTTTGCGAAGTGAGCTCCACGTCCATCGCCTCTTTCCCCTTGGCGAAATATGGGCATTGTTTGGTGTAATGGCCTTTGCCCTCCTTGATAATGGCGATAGGGTTGTTTTTGCGGAGGCCTCATGTTGGTGTGCAGGTTGATCGGGGGTTCTTGGTGGGTAGTTTTGCCTAGGGGGTGGTTGGTGGGTTTTTCTTTTTGTAGAGGGGGTTGTTGGCGATGGTGCCGGCTCGACGGCCTCCGGTCTTGGGTGGTTGTGCATGCGTGGTGGTCGTTGTGGTAGGTGGCGATATGGCGGAGGGTCGAAAAGCCTCTATCTTCGGCTTTGTGGGCATTATCGACTCTGCGTGCTGTCCATTATCTGTGTAGCTCCGCTAGGGTCTTGGTTGCCTCAAGCTCAATCTTTGAATGACATGGGCCTGGGCGGATGCAGAGACCTTTGCCATAATGACCTCTGGTCGGAGACCCCTCGGTCCCTCGCCTTGGTTTTGGAGAAACCTCGCCACCACTCTTGTAGGGGCTCATTTGGCTTCTCGCACCACGTCAAACAACTTCGGTCTTTGTTGATGAGTTCGAGTCAACTCCCTTGAAATTTGCGAAGGGCGTCGCGAAGGTCGGACCAGCTCCGGATTGAGTTGGGGCGTGCGTGCAAAGGCCAGGACGAGCCACTCCTCTTGCGATGATCACAAATGACTTGGCCATTGTGGGTGATCTCCTCCTGCGGCTTCCACAAGCGGCTTCGTAGCTCATAATGGAACGTTCGGGGTCGGAGGCCCCGTTGTATCTTGGCAAGTGCTGGTGGCTGTATCTGGGAGGCCATTCCGCGATCTGAAGGGCGTAGGGAGCGGGGATTTGGGGTCGTAATGATGATTTTTGCGGAGGCTGCGCCTGGCGTGGCGGCCGGTGCCGTCCCCGATGGGCATGGAGGGTACGGTTGGCTTATGCGGAGGGTTGAGGATTGCGGGTGTTACTGGTGGTTGATTCTGTTGAGGTGGTGGTGGGGTTGGCGGAGGTGGGGCTTGCCTGGGGCGGGGTTCGCGGATGATTCTTTGGCTGCGGCTGCCCTCCCAGTGACTTCTTACCTTTGCCTCGGCTGGCTGGTTGATCCATGCCGGCTCGGTCTGGCGACTTCGGCCTGTTCCACCGGCGTCGCGGCGGCGTTGCCTCCCGATCTAGGGCTGCGGACAACCTCCTTTTACGCGTCACGGGCTTGGAGGGGGCCTCTAGTGCTGCTCGCCTTGCTCGGTTTCCTCCTCTTCATCTTACGTAGCACTTTCGGGGAGCCCTCCCGGCGGATCCGTAGGGTTCGCTCGGCGGAGGAGACATCTTCAAGGCCGGTTCTTGGACCACGGCCCGTCGGCCTGCGGGCGCCCGCCTTGGCAGGGCGTCATGGCCTTCTTCCTAGTGACCTCAGGAATGCTCATCGGGATGGCCGGGGTCGGGATGGCGGGGCCCTCCGGCTCCCGCCCGCCCCGAGCGCGGGCTGGTGGGTGCGTGGTGGCGCATGCCGCCTTGATGGGTTTGATCACGGGGGTCCCCCTGCCGGGCGGAGTTGTTCGGCTGCGCGACGGGCAGTTTCGTGGTGTGGCATGGCTTTGGGCTTTTTGTGTCGGTCCCCCACGGCGGCGCCAGCGTGGGATCCCTCCGCCCTAGCCCAGCGCCGGCTCCGGGCGGGAAGAGGCTCCCACGGGGTGAGTCGAGAACACAAGCGGGGGCGGGCGGCCTCCGATCCGCTCGACCTTATTTGGAGTTCTTGGGGTCGAGGGCGATCGGAGGCGCCAGGCCTCGAAGGAGGAGGGATAAGGCGATGCGTGAGGGCGAGGCGTGGGTGTAATAAAAGCGAGTAAATGGCACTTAAACGGCCAACAACCGATCCCTTTCCTTGTGCCCGTGCAGGATATTTATAGAAATTCAAAGGGTCGAGGGGGTGATTGCAATTTGGTACATGGTAGTGAGGAGAACACACGCTTATAAGCGGGCCCTTACAAGGGCAAGCTTCAGTAACTATTCGTACAGGGTCGAGTCTGGGAAATACACGCATGACTTCTCCCGCTGAGGGTGTGGGGTTTCCTCATGCCAGCCCGCCGGTTCCGTGCATCTGCGGAGGGGGCGGTTCGGGACCCCCCTCCGCCGGCCTTTCTGTTGCTTGGGTTTGCGCTACTTGGGAGTCCCCTTCGCCTGGCGTTCCCCCGTCGCGTAGGGGGGTCACGCCCCGGCTTCGAATGCCTGCTCTCCGGTGCACTGCGGAGGGCGGTTCGAAGGGGACCTCCGCTGGCCCTCCCCAGCGGCTTGGGCTCGCGTTGCGAGGGGAGACCCCTTCGCCGGCGCTCCCCACGTCGCGTGGGGGGCCGTCATGCTCCCGGCCGAATGCCCGCCGGGGGCCGCCCTCGACGGAGAGGTGACGCCGCCGTTCGTGTCTTCGCGGAGGGTCCTCCGCTTGCTAATCCCGCAAGACTTCGCAATATGTTAACGGAGATTAGTTCTTGGCCCCCTCGCGTGGTGAGGCCAGCGAAGGCTGCCGGGTCGGGCGAGGGTCGCCCTCCCCAACAAAATTCAAATTCGTTTCAAGAGATGAGCACTAAATTAAACTTCTGTTGGAACCTACAGGTTGTCAACAAAGATAAAACGTTATTTTTATACTGTACTAAAACAAGTCCATGAGTACTCTGTTAATTCAGACTGCTTTATTGATTCATGACAGAACATAAAAATACTGTTCTTGTGAGAAGCAATTCAATAATAGATTGCTAAAGTAAAAAGCAACAGCCAGTTACCATAATGTTATGCAGTCCTAACAAAATGTTTTCTCCAATCCCAATACAATTTAATAGAAAAACTATCACCAGAATAACGTATACCTTATGAATGGTTTTAGTGCCACAGGCACCCGCTCTGAAGCTCCTTCTCCCATGAATTCAAATGGGACCAGATTTCTGCAATGCACAAGAAGTAGCAGATACGTACAACTTCTAAACAGAATCAATGGGGCTAGTACATCTTGTGTTTTGTAAACTGAAGAAAACACTATGTGTCTGAACAAAAGGGAAGTCTTGCATAAAAATACATTTGCGAAATCACTTTGCACGATAGTCTGTTTATACCTTCATTTGATGGAACTGCCGCTGCTCTCACATCTCCTGATTGGTGGATCTATGTGTCTGAGCAAAGCAAAAAGGAACTCTTATAGTGCGAAGCCAGCAATTATATCCATTGAACTTTATATCATGGCAAGGCAATACGTCTAGATGGGCCAGACCTGCGGCATCGGGCACGCACGAGCCGCTCCTTGGCGAGGAGCCGTTGCCGCACAACGAAGTAGAGGCCCTCGGCAGAGCACAGCACCGACATGTCCTCCATGCCCAGCTCGCAGATCCGACAGCTCGTGCCGCCGCCTGCTGAGAATACGAGAGCGAGAGTGAGTTTAGGGAAATACAAAAAAAACAGAGACCGAGATCTGACAGGAACTCACTATAACTCGATGGCAGCGTGATGTCCTGGACAAGAAGATCCGTTGGCCATCAGTTTTGCCCTCGTTGGATCCTCCTCAGCACATGCGACATCTTTGGTGCCCATGCCCATGGCCGGGCTCCTCCGTGCCGCGACCGGAACTCATGGGACATCTTTGGTGCACATGTCCATGCCCGGGATCCTCCGTGCCGCGACCGGAAGCAGGCTGAGCCCACGGCCGGATTCCTCCGCGCCGCCGGATTCGAATCAGAGAGAGGAAGGTGCGGAGGAGCTCTGAGGAAACCGCCTGAGCTGCAGAGTGCGGCCGCGGCTGCGCGGGCAGAGGGAAAGGAGAATGGAGATAGGGTTTAGAGGAGCCAAACTTATATATATGATGTGGGGATGGATCTTGTCCGTCAATTCAATCGGACGGTTGATGACGAGCCAGGTTCAATTTGGGCTGTGTGACTTACTGGGCTGGGCTTCTTTGTCATATTTAGGCTGAGTTCTTTGACCTATTCCAATTTAGTCATTATTATTTATTCTTTGTTTCATTTGCACGTTAAACAACAAAATAAATATAAGTTTCGAATCCTATCACGAAGTAATTCTGTGACAATGTATGCTTCTTTGTATAATTCTAGTTTCTAAAATGTAAATGATTTTATGTATGCTTTTGGAAATTAACTCGATCTGCGTTGAATCGCAAGTCGTAATATAATAATGTTGTCTTAACAATCTCTATTCTTCCAAAACAATATATTAGTTAACATAAACTAGAATACATGTCATATCTAATAAAGTAAGTTTGGGACTGCAAAGCGCACATGCCACACAATCATTAGAAACCCAAGTATATGGATAGGGTTCGGCGAAAGGTTCCATATACCATTTGTGAAGCACATCTCGCTCTGCCTATGTCCAAACTTTCTCAATTTTTTTGTATGGTCATTTACACCCAAAATATGGCCCCACGCAAAATCTTAAGTTTTTTTAGTCATTTTTTAAATTACTATATTTTTCTCCGTCGGCCGTGCGACCAAATATGGTGAATTACACTTTGAAAACACAATAATTTCGCACCGGCCTCCACAAGTTTTGCCTCCTAGGGCACAAGAGACCTTGCGGCAAAGTTTGGCTACGTTTCAGATCTTTCGGGGGGTGGTCGCAGTTCAATGTATAATTAGGGAGAAGTCGCAGCGGTAATTAAAATAATCGAAAGAAAAATACCAAACAATTCCGGAAAATTCACAAACTTGGCGGTGCCTTCGCACATGCCATGTAGAAACCTCGAGAAAAAGTTTGAGGCCGATAACACACTACAAAGCACATAGGCCACACAAACCATGAGAAACTTAAGTCTATGGATAGGGTTCAATTGAAAGGTTCCATATACCACCGTGAAGCATGTCCTGTTCGCCTATGTCCAAACTTCCTTAATTTTTTTGTGGTCATTTACACCCAAAATATAACCCCACGCAAAAATCCTAGGTTTTTTTTTTAGTCATTTTTGGAATTATTGTATTTTTCTTCGCGCTGCCGTGTGCGATCAAATATGGTGAATTACACTTTGAAAACACAATAATTTCACACCGACCTCCACAAGTTTTGCCTCCTAGGGCATAAGAGACCTTGCGGCAAAAGCTTGACACCGTTTCAGTGTTTTTTTCGTGGGTGGTCGCAGTTCAATGTATAATTAGGGGGAGAAGTCGCGCGGTAATTAAAATAATCGAGAGAAAAATACCAAACAATTCAGAAAAATTCACAAACTTGGCGGTGCCCCGCACATGCCATGTAGAAGCCTCAAAAAGTTTGAGGCCGATAACACACTACAAAGCACATAGGCCACACAACCATGAGAAACCTATGTCTATGGATAGGGTTCAAAGTGAAAGGTTCCATGTTCCATATACTTTGTGAAGCATGTATCTGCTCCGCTTTATGTCCAAACTTCCTTATTTTTTTTTTTGGTCATTTACACCCAAAATATAACCCCACGCAAAATCCTAGGTTTTTAGTCATTTATGGAATTATCTTGTATTTTTCTTCATGCCGTGCGATCAAATAGGGTGAATTACACTTTGAAAACACAATAATTTCACACCGACCTCCACAAGTTTTTCCTCCTAGGGCATAAGAGACCTTGCGGCAAAGCTTGACACCGTTTCAGGTCTTTTCGTGGGTGGTCGTGATTCAACGTATAATTGGAGGAAGAAGTCGATGCGGTAATTAAAATAATAAGAGAAAATTACCAAACAATTACGGAAAATTCTCAAACTTGGTGGTGCCTTCACACATGCCATTTAGAAATCTCAGAAAAGTTTAAGGCTCATAGCACACTCGCAAAGCGCACAAGCCGGATCTAGAGGGTGCCGGAGGTTGGGGACGACCCTGATGGGTGTGTCCCAGCTGACAGTGAGAGTGAGGGAGGAGCACGTACGTGGGGTCAGCAAAGTGGTCCAATTGGCAGCAAACTTTGTTGGCTGTCGCGGGAGGTGGCTTTGCTAGACAACGACAACGCATCCTTTGCCTAATCTCGCCGTCAGCGACATACCAAAGTCCGTGACTGAGAAAACCTTGTTCTACATAATAAAAGTTGAAAAAAAACATTGCTAATGTATTCTGCGCGCTAGTGCAATGGTAAGTCTGGTTTTTGAACTTCACACGTGCTAGGTTCGACCCCCGTTTTCTGTATTTTATTTTTCAATTTATTTACAATTTCATTGTTGGGCCAAGCTGATGGGCGACGTTGGTGGGTGACATTTGGGGTGCTCCACCCACGAAGAGCACAGTCTTTTTTTTTCGATTTATTTACATTTCAAATGGGCCACGTTGATAGAATGGGCCACGATGTAGCCAGTTGGGCACACACCAGCAGGCTCACAGCAACAAAAATGAGATGTTAGGCCATGCGGTGGGCTGACACTAGCAGCAAGACAGCAAATTAATAAAAGTGTTTAAGTGCAAATTTTATCACATAGAAAAAGTAACCTAGTTGTAAGGCAAGTTGCTAGTTAAGTTGGGGGTACTGGATTTGGTTCCTACATGTTGCAATTTTCCCCATCTGCACCGTATATATACGCAAAATATTCTTAGTTCTACCGTATGCACCATATACATGCAACAACGTAATTTAATTAAAAAATTGTCTTATAGGCTTGACATTTTTGCAATCATATTTTTTATTTTTCTTTATGCTAAATATTATAGTGGGGCTATTGTTTGGGCTAACTAGTGTGTGGCAAATTTTTAAATCATAAACCATGACGGTACTAATAAAACATCCACGAGTTAGTGGGTTGTGAATATCCAATGGGCTCATCTCGTGACGGAAAACAAAATATCATCACAGATTACGCCCGTCGCTGACGGTCTCAGAATCTGTCATCGAGAATCCGTCACGGATTAGCAAATTTCTTGTAGTGTTTTCAAAATTTCAATCACTTGTAGTTCAAATTTGGCTTCATTTCAAAAATTGTTGTAAAAGAGAATAATTACCTAAATATATTAAATAAAGTAAAACATTCACCAAAGTTGAACATATAGTGCCATATGATGTATAGGAAGTGTAGAAACGGTTTGGAGACCAAAAACAAAAAATAATAATAAAAAGGTACAACCTTGCCGTGGCGCAAAGAACCCCCCGCCACGACAAGTGGGGGCGAGGGGGGGTTCTTTGCCTAGGGTTGGCATTTGATCACGCCAATGGGGACTTAGGGAAAAGCCTTTCCCATGAGCTGGACGGAGAGCAGATGGCAAAGGGTGACGGAGCACCGATGGCCTCCCGCCGTGGCCTTTCTCGTGAGCTCCCCTCATGGCAAAGGGGTGTGGCCTTCCCCGTGAGCTGATCCTCATGGTAAAGGCGCATTGCCATGAGTGTGGCCTTTGCCGTGAGCCCCCTTGTGCGCCACGGGAAAGCAGGGGAGTCTTTCGTGCGCTCCTCACGGGAAACCTTTCCCACATGGGAAAGGCCCCGATTCCAATAGTGCTACTTTCATAAACGTATGCATATATCATTTTTCATAAATATTTTTAGAATAACAAGAGATCAAAGTAGTGTTTTAGAGACTGTGGTTGTTGTCCTAAACATCATGTTTTGTGAGTACAGAGGGAGTAGTGTGCTTCCAAATAACAAAAGTTCCCTTGCCTTCTACAATTGGGAGAGACTTGCCTCAAAAAACACAGTCGGGAGACACCATTACTCAAGCAAGGATACCATATGTGTTGGGACACGGATCCCAAATGGGCCGGCTGGCGGAGGCAAGCTTGGATGGAGAAAGCAAGCACGACGGCCTGTACTAACGATCGGGTTCCGCTATCTTCCGCCATCCTTTCAGGTAAAGCGGGCGGCAAAGGATCTCGCCGCCAGGGGGGCGGAGGTCCGCACCTTCGCCCCGGTGGAGGAGCTCCCCGGGACCAAAACGACTTTCGCTTGTCGCGGTGTTAACCGGCGGGGTCGCCACCTTCGCTTGTTTGCGGTGTTAACCGGGCGGAGGTCGTCACCTTCGCCGCTCTCGAGCTGAATGCCCGGGGGGAACTAAGAGGCCGGACTCGTCGCGAAACTCCGACGGATCGTGGCGGGAAACCGGGGCGGAGGTCCGTGATTGGGTCCCGACCTAACGTGCCGAACAAGTCTTGGGAAAGGGCGGTGCAGCATTGTATAAGTACGCGAAGAGCCAGGTGCCATGTCAACAAGGAAGGAATATGCTAGGAATATTAGGGGGCAAAGTTGTAATCTCATGTTTCGGGCAATTGTAAAACTATAAATAGAGGGACGACCTCCCCCTTAGAGGAGGTTGGTGAATACCATTTATGGACCATTACTATTCACTTCTGCCTCAAGCTCCCAAAACCTCGCCTATACTTCCTCAGGGCACTTTGCCTCGAACGGAGATCCTACCCCGTGTTGAGAACCCCAAGTTCAACATTGGCGCCCACCGTGGGGCTCGAACAAACAAACCATGGCTCCACAGAAGAGAAAGAAAGCTCCCGCAAGAGTGAAAGCCCCAGCAAGGAACAACCGACCAAAGCGCAGGTGCAAGAAGCACATACACAACGTAGGGGGACCCCTGCGCTTAACGAAAAGATAAAAGAGAGGGAAAGGCGCCAATGAAGAGGAGGAAGCCGCCGCACTGGCCGACGGGACCTCCGTCAAGGCCCAGGAAACCACCTCCGCCCCCCACCTCTGCCAAGGCCCGTGAAACCATCTCCACCCCACCTCCGCTGGGGCTCTCACCCAAAGCGCTCCCCTAGTAAGCACATGCCCGGGACCTCCGCAACTACTATTTGTAAAGCCACCTCATGCGAACTATAAGCGGAGGATGGCTATAAGTTTACCGTCTTCAAAAATAGCAGTAGAAACTACGCCAGATAAGGCCCAAAACGAGGCAAAGCTAATGTAAAATCCTCCGTAATACGAAGAGGAAGTCTCCCCAAGACAGAGAATAAAGCAAAAAATCGAAAGTGACTAGCAACACGGTCACATAATTCGACAAAGGTAAAGAAATACTCGAGAGGACATTTCATGGATGGAACGCGGAGGTTCCAACCCCAAAATGACCTCCAGAAAACCAACCATAGGACTCTAAAAATCCTCGAAAAAGTCCTACCCAAAGCGTAGGCGTCGAGGTGGCGCGAATGTACGCCGAAAACAAAAGGTGAAAAAAAAAGACACATCCCACATCGGGCATCGACACCTCGCGCCAAAAAAGGCCGTAGGAAGGATAACTACCAAAATAATAAAGTACCCAACATATTTCTATTTTTGCAAATCATATTTAAAGTTACACAGGTACTCAAAGTCGTACCAAAAGAACTGCGAACATCCTCATGAGAAGATGGTATAGTGGTAGCGGAGGCCACAATCAAAAAGAAAGATCAACCACGCCTCCACGCTAGACATCAGCTTAAGTTCGAAGACACGAAGGCAGCTCCGCCAAAGATCAACGTCTCAGCCCGCTAATCCAATAGGCCGCCACACGAATCACCGATAGTAAAGAAGCTCCGCCAGTAGGGTGAACCCTAGACCCGAAGCTGTCTGAGCGGAGATAGGGCTAAAACAACCGGACTACAACTCCAACCAAATCACTGCTATCATCATGCCAGCACACCGCTAAGAATTGATAGCTCATGGATAAGAGTTAATAGAACAATACTGTTTTAGTCTGTACTTCCAGCCAACGAATAGTAGGCCACCCCACCCAAAAAAACCTCCAAATCAACATACGAATCCTTATGCGGTGCCAAGAGTTAGAGTGACAGCCCATCACTAGACTCACACATTATTGGGATAACCGCCTAAGAAAGGGGCGGAGTGAAACGTATGTTATATACTAACCCAACCCACCTGACACAACTACCAAAGGACAATATCAACAAGTCATCATAATGAAAGCCAACCCTATAAAAGGAAATCCCCCTTCTCGCGACCTAGACAATTAGACGAGGACCAGATACAAAGTCAGGATTGGTCACCACACAAAAAGAGCATGGACGTCAACCTCCGCCACAAACAAGCCAAGCAAAGAGGAACCGCATAAAGACTCATAATGGCCTTCGCATAAGGATACATTAAGGGGGAGACCGCGAAAAGATTCGTAACATCCCCCGGAGCCCAAAAATCTAAAAGATATCCAAATGCTAGATCCACGCCGAAGACCCGCGATGGTGAGGTGCAACAAGCACCATTCTCGCGGGTACCGAGGCATGTCTCAAGAAAAGCAACTTCCACGCCGGTAGTTCGCGCGGGAAGGAAGCTAATCGGGCGCCGCAAAACAAGCGACCAACTACCGCTATCAAACCCACAAGCGAAGGCCTACGTCTGGTCATGGAAAAACGAAAAGAAAACGCAAGGAATGTAACGCAAACTAGTCAAATAAAAATTGTCTTTATTTGATAACCACTTATAAAGGTTACAAGATTCTCCTATAAGGAGAAGGTTCCCTACTCGGACCCAAAGCGGAGGTCCCTCCCAAGATCTGAGAATTAGTAAACGTCATCCACGCGTCCCCTAAGTCAAATAGTACATCTTCGTACATCTCGTCTACTCTAGGAACGGCAAAAGTCTCCCTCCAAAATTCCCAAAAGACTCGCGTCGAAATATACCCCGTCTCGGTAAAAACATAAAGGATCCACCCCTGCGCAGGCTCCTTAGCAGGGATCTGCGCAGGAAGTCATCGATATGAATAAAATATTAGATTTCTATTTCATAATAGTCCAAAAAGTTGTACAAGCGGAGATAGACATCTGCGCAAAAAACAAAAGCTACACTAAGAGCCCTAAGCATCTAAGATCTCCGCGTCATTAGTATCCGGAGGTGGCGCCCTATCCGCGCTCGAGGCAGTTGGCGGAGGAGCTTCCCCCGGCAGCACCATCCTCGACCGCTGTTGGCTCCACAGGAACCTCCGACGAAGGAACGACCTGCGCAGAGAATAACAGTTAGCACAGAATCAACGCAAAGACGCACAATCTAAAAACGAGAAGAGAGAAAGCAACAAGCGCAGAACTAACCAGGAGAAGAGAGCGAGCGAGAGATGCAGCCTCCGCGCGCCCGTGAACAGCCCAGAACCTCTTCATAAAGGAGCCCACGAATTTCAGGGCACCGCTGCCAAGCTCTGCCAGACTCGACAGATGATGCGAGTCCTTCACGCGGAGCCGCTCGACATGCTCGCAACCATCCGTCACGAGGATGCGAGTTAGGTTCGTCGCGGTCGCCCGGGCTCCAAAATCGGAGATGCCTTGCAACACCCCTGGAAGCTTCGCGAAGTTATTTGACATCCACGACAAGATGCCGGCGCTACCCCCATCTTTGGGAAAGGGGGTAGTCACCGCCCCAAAGGAGGTAATAGCCTGGGCATACGCGTGGGCAGCGGAGACACAGGAGGCATGAACGGCTACAGTATCTCTAAAGATCATAGTGGGCAAATGTGTGTAGTGAATGGTTTAACACACACTACAGCACTAACATGAGTCAGTCACAGTGGTTAGCATAATGCATTGACATTGACATTGACAGAGACATGGGGTACGGACGTACGGTCGTCCTGTTTCTCTTTGGTATACGTACACCACAGCCGTATATACCTCGTGAAGATAAATATCTCCAACTATCTATTCGTTGCATATACAAACCAGCTTTCACACTCAATAGTTTTTACTCCAAATGAAGTGAATTTATTGAGAATTAGCATTTTAGATCAGTTATCATTTGTGGAAGGGTCATACCATGCTGCACTAGTACTTGGGTTGGTTCCCAATCTTTATACCATTGTGAAATTCTAATTGGATCTTAATTACAAATATGCGAACCCTGCCAAACTAAATGTCATAATTTCACATCTTTGTTTTAGCTTGTCCCTTAACTTTTTATTTTCAAACCCGATACCCACATTGTTACTCTGTACTCTTGTATATATATCTAGTTTCGAAATTTGCATCCTTGCCTTGTTTGTTAGCTCAATGTGTCCAGTATTTGAGGCTGATGCTCTCAGCAGAGATAGGGCTAGCTAGAAATATGGCACCAGAGGCAGCAGGAGCAGTCAGCTCAAGAGAGGAGAGTGCCATCACTTTTCTTGTGTGTCACTAGTTTGTTTGATGATTACTTGATAGTAGAAATGCACATGCCTTTCTTGCAACTATTACTTCATAGTATACGCACACACCGTTCATTTCCTACAACTATTTCTTCGTAGTATACCCACACGGTGTCAGACAAGTATTATGTTGTAGAAGAAATGATATGGTCGACATCTAATTTTGTTACACTAAGTAGAGAAGAAATAACAAGCAATAATCGGTCAATGATTGTTCAGCTGTCAGCTATTCACATGAAACCATTGATTTGATTGAATTCAAGACCTCCCTGATCGAGTACAACACAGCATTTTAATTGCGTAGCATGATCAGAGGGAAGATCGATCACACTGCAGTTTATAGTAGTGTTCTGCAAAAACATGAGCAAAGAGTCTTAGTGCTAGTCAATTTGTAGGAAGAGAAGAAAAAAAAATAAATGAAAGAAGTGACGCCACGACAATGGCCTACGAGCAGCCTTCCAGCAGTGATGGACCACCGCCCATCCGACCATCGCCTTGCAGCCGCCTCTGTTCGACTGTACACTGATACCGGATTGTGTGACGTCCTCCATCACAGCCTCCGTGCGCCACATACTTCTTCATAGGCTTGGGCTGAGCTTGGATAGGGCCAGACCCTCGGTAAACCCATGAAGGAATAATAATTAAAATTAATTGCAGGCTTCTTTAAAATTCATGCAAACTTGTTTTTACGGAACATCAGAGCAAAACTCATGACTTTATGAATTATTAATAGTCTGGAAATACAAAATGTGATAGTACTTCAGAAAAATAAACATTGTAAAAAATCTCTTATGACGAAAATGTACAATGATTAGGATGTAGGTAGATGGTCTTCTAGACCCTCTAGCTCATAATATATGGGTTCTATTGTGCTTGACGCTAGAAACTCAAGGTGAGAAGTGTCTAGGGCATCCCCTTTATTTATTTTTTTTAGATAATGGAATTAACATTCCGGCCTCGTGGTAACGCACACAGCTTAATGCCTCTACGTGACCACACACAGTCAAACCTATTACAAAAATTAAGAATAAAAAAACTTTAGTACATGAAGATATATGTACTAAAGATCTACTACATCCAAAAGAAGAAAAGAATTGAGTTTACTACTCAAGACAGTGCTAAAGATATCGATGTCACTTCATGGCGGTCTTCGAATCAGTCACCACACCTTGAACGATATGCACCAAAATGAACTTGAAAGAAACTCATTGGATGTAGACAACCTCCATTGCAGCTGGCAAATGCCCTCACCGTTGCCCCTCCACCTTGATGTATCGGTGGCATTCGGGATAGCCATAATCGATCTTTTGGCGTTCGGGATAGCCATAATCGATCTTTTGTCGTCTTGCACACCCGGTGGTGACCACCGGGGTAAAGGGCGTCACGCCGGCATGGACCGGGAGTCGGCACACCAGCGCGTGCAGGGGCCCTCGCCAACCATCTCCATGGGCGCCGTCCTCCGTAGAATGGAGGATGCACACCGCCGCCTCAGCCATGGGAAGGCCAGATCCGGAGAGGGCGGGGTGGGTGTTGGCGGCGCACGTCTTGAGCTGGGAGGCGGAGGTCGTGAGGCGGCGACATGGAATTGCTCACCGGTACCCAATTTTTACCCCTCGGTGAGGCAGCGCGGCCGGTCTTTCTTCGCGGCTGGTGGGTCGCAGGCGGACGGAGACAAAGACACGGGCATGAGCTCGGCGTGGGACGAGATCAACGTGGAGACAGAGGCCGATGTGGAATAGACGGCCTCCTCCCGCGACGCCCAAGGACGGATCCGGGGAGCTCCATCCGAGCTCCACCCGCCGGAGCCCATCGTCGCAGATCGGAGAGGTTGCGCGACAAGAAGAACCCATCCGTCACGCCGGCAGCAAGGGCCGCAAGGCCCCCGGGACGAATGTTCCCCGGCGAGGTCGGGCGACCCGTCGGCAAGGAAGCCGCGCGGCCAGCGACGCAGCCCGGGCTACGATCGCCCCCAGGATCGCGCCCGTCCCGAGAAGACCGGCTTCACTTCAGGATCGCCCGTCACCGGCTTTGCATGTCGCGCGACGGTGGCGAGATCGGCGTCCGCGCGCTCGACCGGCACGCGCGACGCGGGACGATTCGTCGGGCTAGCGCCATGGAGATCGACATCCGCTGAAGGAAGCCCTTGCCGGTGGACACCTCGGCGGCGATGGTGGAAGCGAAGCCCGACCATGGCGGCACGGCCGAGCCAGACGTCGGCTCCGCCGCCCCCCGCTTGGCGCCTGCTCGAGGCGGGAAGGAGAGCGACCGGGCAGCGGCCCCGGAGGAGACGGGCCTCCTCTTGATGGAGGTGACGACGGCGGTGCGGATGCACGAGCAGCAGCGGCAACGTGGATCCCGGTCGGGGGAAGCCGGATCTGAGCAGCAAGGATCCATCGGCCCGCCGCCGCCCGGACGAAGCCCGGCCGACGCAGTGGAAGAGGCCCCCCCGCCGCCTTCATTGCGCCCGCCACGGACTTCCGGCGGCGTGCTCTGGCGGCGGCGAGGAAGAGGAGGAGGACCACGGTCCGCGTAGCCGCACCTGCGCCCTCGCCTAGCGCACAGGTGTTACGCCGCCGATCCTACAAAACTTAGAGTTGCCACCGATAGTAATGGTAAGTTGTATATATTAATAGGATGTATATTTGGTAGATTCTCATAATTATTATTACTAAACTAATATTTTATCCTAGAACTACATTTCAACATGGAACTTTATAGACAACTTGTATATTTTTCTAAGTCCTGTAATTACAGACACGTTGGTTTAATCATTGTTGGACGTGAAATATGGTCACACTGTGTAATCCTGGGTGCATGTGCCCAAATGCCCATGTTAATTAACACAATATGTTCTAGGTGGTATGCAACAATTTATCTTGAATTCGCCGGGCATATGTTCTTTGTTATTTAAATCCTTATTCGTATTGCACAAATATCTGGATATGATTCTTTATAAATATTTGTTTGTACATGCTTTTCATCAGACCCTTTCGGAAGTGTTTTATGAACTCTTTTGGAAGAACAGTGATATCACCTCACCCACGGTGGCACCAATAGATGGCCAAACAGGCCACCCGGCATGGCCCTGGCCCACGCCCTATTAGGCCTGGCCCTATAGGGCCCGGTCCTATGAGGCCCCGACGGGCTCTCTTGGGCGTGCCTACCGGGCCAGCGGACCAAAGATCAAGCCCGGGCATGGCCCTATGTACACTTAGCCGGGCGGGCGGGCCTTGTGGCCCGGCGGTACGCGGCAAAGTGCGAGGGCCAGCCCGGGCACTAAAATCGAGAGACAACTCAAATCATTCACTAAGTAGCATACCTTACCTTCTTACCTTTGACAACCATGAAGATCTTCTTGATATCAAGCCAGACAAGGGAGGTTGAGGGATGAGCGCTTGGCGGTGTTCTCGCCGTCTTCAAGTTCGTCGTCGTTCCTGCCAGCACCTTCTTCACGGTCGCCGTCGTCGACCTCGATGGGGAGCCCTGGATCAAGCGCACAAAAAAGCTCCTTGGCGTCCTCGTCCTCGTCACCGGCCAACCCGCTGACAGACGCCGCTCCTCGTTGGCGTCCACCTCCACGCTATCACCATCAGAGCCACGGTCACCAGATCCTGCCGCCATACTCACTCGTTGCCGGCCGCCGAGGTAGGAAAGGCGAGGTTAGGGTTAGGGGTTTAACCGCGCCACCCGCGTCGACAAATTTGGGGAAGGGAGGGAATAGATTAGGGTTGGGAAGGAATGAGGACCCCTAAGCGCCGCGCCTGGTTTTATAGGGAGGAAATCGATTAGGGTTGGGATGGACGGTAGGATCTTGTGGCGGTGTCAATCGGACGGCCAGGATTCGTGCCTTAGTCCGGCGGCCTGTTTAGCTGTGTCGTTCTTGGGCTAGCATTATTTGCCGGATTGCTGGCCTTGGCATGGGCACGGTGCCGGGCCGGGCCAGGCACGAGCACGGATGTGTACGGTCCAGGTCGTTCTTCTGCCGGGCTTTCTAGTGACGTGCTGGGGCTGGCTCACTGGACTCAGGCCAAATGGAAATCTATAGTGGCACCTGCCGAAACCAACACAAAACTCTCCTCACAAACATGAGACAACGATCATATGAATATAGTGGTATGTTTTATCTAGCAGCGTTTCTCAGGGGTAGGGTCCTTTGGACAGATAATCTCATTTGATGTGTGTGCATAAATATATATTCAGAATAGTTAAGATATGGCTATTTCATCTTTTTATTCCGATGCTATTTTTCTGTTCAAAATTAAAAGACAAAGAGTTCTCTAGCATTAAAGTAAGGCAAAATGAGTTGGTCCTTTTGTCTGGCATTATGACTGCTCGACGTCTAGCCTACAAATAGATGGCTGCCTTTTGTTCTCATGCTGATCGGCCAGACTAGTAGAGATGCGTCCATATGCGAGAAAACCGATAGGTATGGGAGGAACCAGGAACTACCACTCTTGATAAACGAATTGAGGAAGAACCATACTGTATCAGCAACGGTGCCAGATGTTAGGTGCCTAAGGTCTGATGACGATACCACGCACCAATTGTGCATGAGATCTAGCATCCTTATCGGTTGACTTTCAAGCAATATTGTCCATATATATGGCATGCGTGTACGGCATGGAGATGCTTCTGTAAATTTATTAGTTTTTTTTTTTGCTTATTAGGTGGTACTAATATACATTTTAATGTAAATTTATTCATTTAAATTGTTTCCAAAGATGATTTTGAATTTACAGCTGCATTGGGCAATTGGCCAAGAATATATAATAAATCGTCAACACAACGGCCATTGAATAGAAGCAAAATTATATTCACACAAGAATAGTGGCAACACCATTATTGAAATGGTTGGACTGTGTGCGACGGTGCAATCATGGTACCCTAATTACGGCGGCAGTTCTGCCTACTATTGTTGTGACAAAGGCACGTAGTAAGACATGGTAATTAGGTTATAAAATACCTAGTTCACCATGGATGCTACAGTCTAGGTTGGGAAGCCACTATAAATTTGTTAAAACCTCAAGAGCATGATTGTACAATGTACTTTGTAAAATTGGTGTGCATACTTGTACTGTATCTTCTTCAAAGGTGTTCTCCAAACTCTTAGAATACTCCACCATATAATACAATGTTGACTTCTAGCCAAAACATGAGTCTCTAGTTAGCAATTCCCTCACTGTGTTTTTGTTCAGGGCAAATGTTCATTGCCCTAAAATGCAGCAGCCATAAATTAAAAATAGTGGATACAACTTTTGTAAAGCCTGCATCTAGCTAAGATTATTATAGATGTTCATAGCTTCGTGTTCACAACATGAATGGAGCTCCAGTACTCTAAATAGATACATGACCTAATCTTATGAGCACAACTTGGTACGAGAAGCAGCAGGAACAAGAACCAATGCGGCTGTTGGAGGACTTGTGTCAGAAAACAATGACCCAATGATATGAGGCTGGCTAAGCTATGATCGAGTTGTTCTAAATCTTGTTTATGCAGAACCAGTCCTTCCCTTGCATAAGGCAATATTTAACCGCAAATGTGCATTTCTATATATATACTGGCTTGTAGTCATATATTTAACCGCAAATGTGCACAAAAAGATACATAGCTCGATTATAGCCTTCTAGTTTTATTCATGAGCAAGACTGTATAATTTCAACTCGTATTAAAAAAAAGATTTCTTGTCCTGTACGTAAATATTAATTCAATTTCATTTTTGGCCTAATTTCAAAATGGAAAAATATTTCCAGCACCAACTGCCACCAAAAGTTTTGCCATATGTACATATATATATTAACCATTTACCTCAAGAATCACATCCAGCATGCTATGCACATTAATGCGTACATTTGATTACAAACCAACTGGCCTCCACGATAATTCTGCAAATCAACGGAACCTGTTTATGTAAAGTTATGTGAAGTTAAATGGGGACAATAAATGTTCTGATTGCAGCTCACACTGAGCTTCTATGTAGGCCCTCATGACTAGCCGGTGATATAAATCATGTAGACTCACATTGCATGCATGTATATGCTTGTTGATAGGGTCACTCTAGGTTGTTCTCCTGCTTTGTTTGTCAAGGTTAATTCGCCATGCACAATATGCAGAAATGTAAATGATTGTTGGAGAGTTGATCTCTTGGGTATGAGATGCACCTGGAATCTATTTGTGCCAAATGCCCGTGGCATTATACGTACTAATATTATAGTCTTCAGAAGAGAAGACGAGAATGACAACACGATCTCCTTCAATGTTGGTCCTTTGGCAGAAGAATTATTGGCACATATAAGGCTTTCCTTTTAATAGTGATTATGTAAATCCAACATTTGTCTAATTCGCCGCTAATTACATGGCATTTAGAATATGTTTTCTCAAAGAAAAAAAATCATGAACTAATAAAACTTTGTCGCAAGCTAAACTAAAAAATCTAAACGAAGCCAAAACAGCTCAGTAAACAAAGAAAGGAAATGAGCCTAAGGCATTGCTTAATTAGACTCTGGATCCATTGATCGAATGTGACTAGCTTTGACCCATATGGAGACTAATCTTACTTCTATGAAGAACAATATTAGCAAAGGGGAAATAGAAATAATAATAATAACATTGAGATAATAAGGTGGACACATGGACTGACAACATTATAAATACTGCATCTTCTTTGCTTTCCATGACTTCCACTGACAATATTATAGATATAGCATCTTCTTCTGAACGGCATGTGGTTTGAGAAGGTTAGAAATTAAAGAAATAATCATATATGAGTATATGACTGAATAAGGCAGAAGGAACCACCACCTTCACTCGACAATGCCAAGATGAACGATAAAAAAGTATGACACAAAGCTCCAATACTGCAGTGTGTTGGGGTGCCTGCTTTTGGACTTGTCGGATGTGGTGGCGTTCATCAGCTGTTTTCTTCATGCATATTATTACCATTTGTGTGGCAGTGGACGAAATAATAGTAATTGGATTGATCGAATGAGGCCAGTTTAGATGAAACTTTCCTATGGTCTTGGCCATCTCCCTTTAGTTTCATGTGTTGCTGAATTTTGACTCATGGAAGCATTTCTGCTTGTAATTGTGCCCAAAGTTTAGTCATGGAGATTACTGCTTATTCATCCATCAAAGTCTGCTTCCTGAGAATTTACATGCGTGTTACATGCTAGTGGCATGTGTTTAGTTGAGTGCTTTGATCACTAGATGAAACATCATGTTGGTATTCATTGTTTATATTAGCCATAATGATAACATTGATCCATTTCGACAATGGGTGTTGCTAGTTGTTGATGTTAATTGCATGCCTAGACTTGTTTATTTGCGTAATGTTCTTCATCAGTTTTCAATTCGGTCTTCTGATGGCCGGCACGGCAGTTCACGTCGGGGGGTCTCTACTGTGACACTATCTAGCTAATTTCACTTACACCCGTGTGGCTTGCTTTTTCCCTTCTGTACAATAAAGTGGGAAGATCACTGCAAACGACGAGAGTGTCTTCATTTATAGCTTCTGATGCTCATCTACAAATAGAACTTCCATCCATCATATATATCCCCATGTCCACCGGTCAGGACCCAGGAACAGTATGAATGAAACAAAACCGCACGGGACAGGATGAGCTACCATTGCTTGTTGGGTACGAGAGGCACCAGGAACTGCCAGCTTTGCTCTCCACATTCCAAATCGACATCCTTTCCCTTTAGGTCTGATATCCAGGAAGCTTGTTGCGTCCGTTTATGGAGGGAAGGCAGTAGCTGAGTGGATTCTCGCAGTAGTGATGCACGCGCCTTTGTTGACAAATAAGCAGTGGATAAGCAAGGGCTACGAACTTGAAGCTTGTGCTGCAGTGTTTGTGCCATCATAGATGAAACGTCGCGAGATCATAGTGGTGTTGACAATAAAAGATGAGGCTATAGGCCAACGATCATATGTGTGTCATGAATGGTGTAACACGTACGCTACTGCACTCACCTAGAGTCCGTCCTTTCGAGGATTTTTTTTTGTTTCTTAATCGCTTTCTCACTAGACCGATCGGCAGTCTTTCGCTAGAATTGTGCACGTCACCTGTGCTTTGGGCGGCCTTTACACAATTTGGTGTGAGATGAGCTGCGCCTAGGCCATTGTGTCAGTTCTTTCATTTATTTTTTTCTTCTCTTCCTCCAAATCTTCTAGCACTAAGACGCTTTGCAGATGTTTTTGCAGCCCACTACTCTAAACTGCAGCCCGATTGATCTTCCCTCCGGTCATGTTACCCAAACCAAATGCTGTGTTCTACTCTGTCAGCGACCGGTTCTTCAGGAGCCCGTTAGCTAGCATAGGATCCATCCTTCTCCCGTTGTAACTTAGTCTTCAGCTGATCCAAGCATGTAGGGGTTAGTTAGCATTGCTTGGCTATAGGACATCGGCACTTATATATGTACCTGTACACCGCACAATGAATGGATTGAGCGTTTCAGTAACTTACATGGTATCAGCTCTCTGTCGATCCCAACCTCTTGCTTCCGCTCCCACTCGACATGGCGAGTCCCAGCTCCTCCCAAGCCACTCCCGTGTCCAGTCCTGCCTCCTCCAATCCCTTCGCCGGACCTGCTGATCCCGCTCCACCCGCTGCCTCCACCCTTGTCCTTCTTAATATCCGCAATCATGTTCCGTCGTACTCTCTTCCGATGACAGCCTCTTCCAAGGCGACATGGGCATCGCCGAGTACTGCAGGCGTCTCAAGCGCCTCGCTGACACCCTCTATGCCCTGTGGAGCCGCCGTGTCCGATCCGGCTCGTCATCAACACCCTCGCGTGGCCTGAACAACAAGTTCAGTCAGGCCATCGCAGTCCTCTCCACCATGACCCCGCCGCCAACCTTCCTCTACACCAAATCCTACCTTCTGTAGGAAGAACACGGATGCGGCACTCCCACAAGATGGAGACGCAGAGGCGGCTCTCCTTGCGGCGGGCTCGACCACCACCACGTCCAAGCCCTCGGCACCAGCACCGCCACCGCATGCCACCCAAAGTGGCTCTGGGGATCGTCGCAAGAAGCGTAAAGCCGACGGCCGCTGTCGCGACAACAACGGGGGGGGCAAGGTACCTCCACCGGTGGCCCTCCTGTCCCCGTCGCCGGTGGACCACAACCGCCATGGGCCCCTGTTCACAACCCGTGGTAGGGCATGGTCCATTCATGGCCCATGAATGGGTGGCAGCCCAGCATTCTCGGTTCCAGACCCGGCGTGAGTCCCCCGCAAGCCATGGCGGCGCTCTCGGCTCCGCAAGCTCCACCCGACGCGGCCTACTACGCTGGCGCCTCCGGGTCCCTGCCGGCCGGCCTCTACTCCGCACTCAACAACATGTCCATCAACAGCCCCGGCGGCGGTGGCAACGACTGGTTCCTTGATACGGGCGCCACAGCACACATGGGCTCAAATCCTGGTATCCTCAGTTCCTCTCCTACACCTACTACTATTCCTCGTCATATTGTTGTCGGCAATGGCCAGTTCCTCTCAGCCCAATGCACCGGCAACGCCTCCATTCCCACCACCTCTACTCCTTTACAACTTCGAAATATTCTCATTGCTCCTCAACTTGTCAAGAATCTTATTTCTGTTCGTGCCCTAACCCGTGATAATTCAGTTTCTGTTGAATTTGACCCCTGGGGTTTTTCTATTAAGGATCTTCACACTGGGACGGCTCTGCTCCAATGTGATTCATCCGGGGACCTCTACCCTCTCCGCCAGCTCTCCACCACACCAGCAAGCTCCCCGACGACCCTTCTTGCCTCCCACGACAGCACCCTATGGCATGCTCCAACGCATGTCCAGATCCATTGGTTTTGCATGTTCAAAGTCCACTCCGCACACCTGTGATGCATGTCGCCGCGGCAAATATGTACGGTTGCCCTTTAGCAAGTCCAACAAAATTTCCAGTTTTCCCTTTCAGCTTTTGCATTGTGATGTATGGACCTCACCAATAATGAGCAATTCTGGATTCAAATTCTATCTTGTCATCTTGGATGATTATTCTCATTATGTCTGGTCCTTCCCTTGCGTCACAAATCAGATGTTCTACCCACTCTTATTTCCTTCCATGCGTTTGTACATACACAGTTTCAGGTCCCCATAATGTGTTTCCAAACTGACAATGGCAAAGAGTTTGACAACTTCGGCGCCACGCCGCGTTCTTCGTCACACACGGCATTGCTCTTCGCCTCACTTGCCCATACACATCACAACAGAATGGACGCGCCCGACGCCTGGCGTTCTCCGCACCCTCAACGGCGGCGTCTGCACCTTGCTGTTTCAGGCCTCCATCCCACCGAGCTTCTGGCGGATCGCCATGCGGCGTCAGATGCTTTCGCGGCGTCCCACGTACCTGCTCATCACCGCACAGCGTCAAACTCGACACCACATGCCTGCGTGCAGCTTCGCGTCGCGGCTCCTGCCACATGCCACACGAGCACAGGCCCTCACTCGGCTGAGGTCCCCTTGCCCGCAAGTGCACGCTGTACGGCGCCCTCCAGCGATGTGCCACCAGCAGCGGCCACGCCGCCCCGCTGAGCGCCTTGAGCCGCCACCGCGGAACCATCACCGGCTTCCTCCCGCAACACCGGCCACAGCACCTGTGGCGGCCCCAACTAATGCAAACTCCTCGACATCCAATGACCACACGTGCGCGCGATGGGATTCACATGCCCAATCCCCAAACGCGCACATGTGGCCACTACTGCTGCACCATCACCACCACCAACATCTGTGCGTGCTGCACCCGCGATCAGAGTGGCTGGCTCAGGTCGATTCGATGCGCTGCGAGCAACAACACGTGGACACTCGTGCCAAGACCTGCAGGTGCCAACATCATCACTGGAAAATGGTTGTTCAAGAACAAGTTGCACCCGGCGGCAGCCTGGGCGCCCGAAAGGCCCGATGGGTCGTCGCGGGGTTTTCTCGAAACGCCCGGCGTCGACTTCCACGGACATTCTCACGGTGATCAAGCCGGCGACTATCAGGATGGTGCTTCACCGGCGGCAACTTCGACGCTGGCGGTTCACCGGCTCGACATCAAAAACGCTTTCCTCCACGGCGACCTCGCCCGAACGCGTCTTGCCATCAACCTGCCCGGCTTCATCAACAAGAACCACCCGACCCGTGCGCTTTACTCATCAAGTCCCTATACGGACTTAAGCGGCGCCCGGGCGTGGTTTTGCGCCTCTACAACCACCTTCTCACCATGGGCTTCACCGCGTCGGCTCGGCAGCTCCTGTTCCTCTACAAAAATGGGGCGCATATGGCGTATCTTCGGTGTATGCGTTGGCGACATCATCCTCACCGCGTCGTCCACCACACTTCTACGACACGTCGTCGATCCTTTCGACAAGCTTTTCGCGCTCAAGGACCTTGGTGAGCTACATTTCTTCCTCGTACAGGTCGGCGTGATGCTGCTGGTTTCCACCTCAACCAAGCCCGATTACCCGAAGACAACGGGCAGGCATGGCGAATTGCAAACCTGCCACCACTCTGTTGAAGTCAAGCCCAAGCTGTCCATAGCGATGGAGAAGGCTGCGCCGCCGGCGGCACGCTCTATCGCAGCATCACCCGGCGCTCGATTACCTCCTCTCTCGCGCCGGATATGCGCCTATAAAGCGTGAACCGGCGTGCCTTCATATGCATGCACCACGCGGCGTGCTTGGAACCTCGTCAAGCACATCACGAGATATCTCCGGGGCACCATCAACCGCGGTATCACCATCCGCCACTCGCCGACAACACTGAAAGCCTACTCAGATGCTGATTGGGCGGCTGTCGGACACCCCGGGTCGGCGTCCGCTACTGCGTATTCCTTGGTGACTTCGCTCGTATCATGGTCATCCAAACGACGGACCCGCGATATCGCGATCAAGTGCCGAGGCTGAATACCGTCGCGGTAGCCAACGCCGCTGCGGAGTGCTGCTGGCTACGCAATCTGCCCGAGCTCCACGCCGCCGTCGACAAAGCCCCTTTGTCATCTACTGCGACAATGTGTGCTGCGGTATACCTCTCGAGAATCCAGTACACCATCGGACAAAGCATGTTGAGCTTGACATACACTTTGTGCGTGAGAAGGTGGCACTAGGGCAATTCAAAGGTGCTGCACATTACCCACACGGTACCAGTTTGCAGACATCATGACAAAGGGGCTACCGGCGCCATTGTTCAACGAGTTCAGGGACAGTTTGTGTATTCGATCACACGCGAAGCTACAACTGCGGGGGTGTCGGCGACGGTTCTTCAGGAGCCCGTTAGCTAGCATAGGATCCATCCTTCTCCCGTTGTAACTTAGTCTTCAGCTGATCCAAGCATGTAGGGGGTTAGTTAGCATTGCTTGGCTATAGGACATCGGCACTTGTATATGTACCTGTACACCGCACAATGAATGGATTGAGCGTTTCAGTAACTTACATACTCGATCAGGGAGCTCTTGAATTCAATCAAATCAATGGTTTGATGTGAATAGCTGCCAACTGAACCAATGAATGTCCAATTATTGGTTGTTACTTCTCTACTTAGTGTAACAAAATGTCAAAGATAGCATTTCTTCTCCAATATAATACTGTTCGACACCGTGCGTATACTATAAAGAAATAGTTGCAAGAAAAGGCTGTGATGAAATGGCCCTTCATTCCTCCATTAGACGTGCATTTCTACTATCAAGTCAACATCAAATTAACAAACAAGTGCCACACAAGAAAAGTAAAGGCAGATTTTGCATCCATGAAAGAAGAGAACTTCGTCATGGCGAGTTATATATAATAAAATAGACGGTGTTTTGTAGATCTATTTATTATTACTAGACTAATATTTTAGCCTAGAACTACATGTTAAGACTAGGAACTTTATAGACAACTTGTATACTTTTTTCTAATACCTGCAATTACAGACACGTTCATGACATTGTTTTAATCATTGTTGGACATGAAATAAAATATTGTCACATTGCAGTCCAAGGTTCAAGTGCCCAAATGCCCACATTAATTAACGCAATATGTTCTAGGTGGTATGCAACAATTTATCTTGAATTTGCAGGGCATATATATCTTCTTTGTTATTTAAATCCTTATTCGTATTGCAGATCTTTCTGCATCATGATTTTATAAATATCTGCCTGTACATTCTTCACGGACTTTTGGAAGTGTTTTATAAACTCTTTTGGAAGAACAGTGACATCACCTCACCCTCCGTGGCATCTGCCGAAGCCAACACAAAATTTCTCCTCAGAAACATGACACAATGATCATTAAAATATAGTGGGTTTTATCTAGCAGCGTTTCTCAAGGGTACGCTCCTATTGACAGATAAACTCATTTGACGTGTGTGTGTATATATATTCAGAATAGTCACGACATTACTATTTATTTTTTATTCCCATGTTATTTTTCTTTTCAAATTTGAAACACAGAGCTCTCTAGTATTAATTAAAGTAATGCAAAAAGAGTTGGTCCTTTTAATTTGTCTACCATTATGGCTGCTCCAGGTCTAGCCAACAAATATATATAGCTGCTTTTTGTTCTCGTGTTGATCGGCCGGACCAGTAGAGATGCGTCCATCTGCCAGAGTATACTGATAGGTATGAGAGGCACCAGGAACAGCCTCTCTAGATAAACCAGTTGAGGAAGAACCATGCACTGATGACAACTATTCCAGACGTTAGGTGCCTGACGTGCGACTCTACTTCCGCGTGCCTTTGATGCTTGAGCTCTAGCATCGTGATGCTGAGCAGCGCGCTGTACCATATTGGTGGGATTTCAAGCAATACTGTCCATATATGGCATGCCTGTACGGTGTTACATTGTGGTGAAAAGACAATTTTACCCTGATGCCATGGAGATGCTTCTATATATTTTCTAAGTGTTTTTGATTATTAGGTGCTAGTAATATACATTTGTGATGTAGATGTATCATTTAAATTGTTTCCAAAGATACTTTTGAGTTTACAGATCCATTGGGCAATTGGCCAAGAATCTATTGCACGTAAATCGTCAACGCAAAGGCCATTTTGAAGTAACAAAATTATATTCGAGTAGTTATGAAACCAAATTATTTGGCAAATAATATGAATGAGTCAGTGCTGCTACATATATACTTCGTACAAATACTAGTCTTACATTGAGTGTATCTGTGTATGCATTACAATTTCTGGTTGCGTAACAAAAAAAAAAAAAAAAAGTAAATGTTACAGAAGGATATTTAATGGATGAAAGTGGCACTTTTGTTCTTCAAACAAATTTTGGCATGCACTACGGACACAGGCTCTTTGTTGAGTGCCACAAATACTCGGCAAAGTCCCTTATACACTTTCGGCCGTAAAGAGCACTCGGCAAAACGGACTCGGGCGAAGGGCCTCTTTGCCGAGTGTTTTTTTTTATGCGGGCACTCAGCAAAGAGAAAATGCTAAAACCCCAAAAATAATAGCAATTTCTTTTTTTTCGGGAAGACCCCCACCAGCCATCCATAGCCAACCACCATCTAACTCAATTTTTTCCAACATTTTTCACAGACGTGCGGCCAGCGGAATCGGCGAAGTGCCTCTTTGCCTAGTGCATTTTTTGTCGCTCAGTGTTTCTTGCTAAAGAGGACTTCCATTCCTGCC
This sequence comes from Hyparrhenia diplandra, assembly GCA_015847255.1. NCBI lineage: Eukaryota > Viridiplantae > Streptophyta > Magnoliopsida > Poales > Poaceae > Hyparrhenia > Hyparrhenia diplandra. The sequence goes on from JADLZK010008375.1 coordinate 197,766, forward strand.
TTCAACGACCGACTGGCTTGTAGTCATATATGTAATTATTTACTTTATGTCTTCGCTCAGCCATAACGAGCAATAAGTGCACAAATATACTTAACTTGATTTTACCTGCCGAAACAGAACTGATGTGTTCCATGTGTACCAGCCTTGAAGTTCTATTCCTCAGCAAGACTCTTTGATTTTAACTGGTATTTAAAATTTATTTTATATAGATTTCTTGTCCCATATGTAAATATTAATTAAATTGCATTTTTTTTTGTCTAATATCAAAAAGAAAAAGAATTTCATGCACCAATCGCCACCATGTTTTGCCATATGTACATATATATTAACCAATTAACTCAAGAATCACATCCAGCATGCTATGTGCATTAATGCGTACATTTGATTACAAACCAACTGGCCTCCACTCTAATTCTGCAAATCAGAAGAAGTTGTTTATGTAAAGTTATGTGAAGTTAAACGGTGACAATATATGTTTTGAATTGTAGCTCGCACAGAGCTTCTGTGCAAGCCCTAACGACTAATGGGTGATATAAGTCATGGCTAGACAAACTCACATTGCATCCATGTATATATGCTTACTGATAGGGTAACTCTCCAGGTTGTTCTCCTGGTTTGTTTGTAAAGGTTAATTCCCCAAGCACGATAAGCAGAGATCCATATGGTTGTTGGAGAGTTGATCCCTTAGGTATGAGATGCACCTGGAATCTGTTTGTGTCAAATGCGTGTGGCATTATAGTGCAGAGGCACTTACTGGAAGAAGCAGTAATGATTCAGATCAGTCTTATTTGAAGCATAGCCTCGCTGAAACAACCAGAAGGCTGACGAACCAGGCAATGTAGCAACTGAACTAGACTCACAAGAACCCGGAGCTATCATCGAGGTCTTGTACAGTTCATGCAACAGAACAGTGTACAGTTCATGCAACAGAACAGTCAGAAGGTGACACATCGTCAGTTTTTCAAGCCTTCAAATCAGCAATGCACGCGTACTAATATTATAGTCTTCAGCAGAGAAGACGAGAACGACAACACGAGCTACTTCAATGTTGGTTCTTTGGCAGAAGAATTATTGGCACATATAAGGCTTTCCTTATAATAGTGATTATGTAAATCCAACATTGTCTAATTCCGCTAATTACATGGCATTTAGAATATGTATCTCAAAAAAAAAAAAAATCATGGACTAAAAAACTTTGTCGCAAGCTAACCTAAAAAATCTAAACGAAGCCAAAACAGCTCAGGAAACAAAGAAAGGAAATGAGCCTAAGGCATTGTTTAATTAGACTCTGGATCCATTGATTGAATGTGACTAGCTTTGGCCCATATGGAGACTAGTCTTAGTTCTATGAAGAAAAGATCTTTTTTTTTTTTCTTCAATATTAGCAAAAGGGGAAATAGAAATAATAATAATAACATTGAGATAATAAGGTGGACACATGGACTGACAGCATTATAAATATTGCATCTTATTTGCTTTCCATGACTTCCACTGACAATATTATAGATATAGCATCTTCTTCTGAATGGCATGTGGTTTGAGCAGGCTAGAAATTAAAGAAATAATCATATATGAGTATATGACTGAATGAGGCAGAAGGTGCACCACCTTCAGTCGACTATGCCAAGATCGATGAGCGATAAAAAGTACGACACAAAGCTCCAGTACTGCAGTGTGTTGGGGCATGCTTTTAGACTCGTCGGATGTGTTGGCATTCATCAGCTGTTTTCTTCATGCATATTACCAATCGTGTGGCAGTGGGACGAAATAATAGTAGCTGCATTGATCGAATGTCGCCAGTTTAGTTTTGTCAAAAAAATATTTGTATGGTTGTTTTTAATTTCTTCATAATGATTTATAAAGCTCTATCACCAGAGGGGGTGGGAATTCGAGGTCTCATGAACATGTTTTTTTTTTTTTTTTTTTTTTTTTGTGGACAAAAATACTTTTGGTCGGACCTATGGTAGGTCTAAGTCTCATTTTTTTTATGACATTTTCCACTGGATTTTTCACGATGATATTCTTGGATAGCAACTTATATTATGGAGCTGGGTCTCCACACCTCATTTTGCAGCTTCTTTGCTCTAATCCTTATCACTTTTTCGATACATAGGCGAACCATTTAAATAACCGGCCTCTGTAAACTATTTTCGAAGGCGGATCCGTTACCTCTTCTCTGCAAAGGAATGATTTGCACAAAACTTTTTGGCGTAGATGGCATCCAAAACTGCCTCCGTGAGGCAGTTCTGACTGCCTCTACGAATCACATAAGTTGGATAGGAACAGGTTTTGCAGTATGCTCTGAATTCTAATGTAAGTACTGTAGGGGACGCCTCAAGGGCCTGCGGTTCAGGATATGTTAAGTACCAGATTTGTTTACACATTGGACTTCAGTCCATGCGTCCTATAAATATATCTTGTAAGCCGCATGCTTAAGAGTATGGAGATAACTCATGGCATCCCTACGTTTTGTAATCTATCCTCACATATTGAGATCCCTTGTTGGCACCCATGGTTTTCTTGCTAGGGTTTTATCCTCATGAAAATATATGTCTTGTGTTTGATCTTTATTTGCATTATTTGCTCACCGTAGGATCAGTTGATTATAATCATGTGCAAGTGTGGGGTGGGATACTGAGGACATAAAGGGCCTATTCGGGTCCCCCTCTGCTCTTTTTTTTCCTTTTTGGCTCTACTCTACCAATTCTACCATGGAGAAGCTCCATTGTGGAGTTTTTGGAGCGTGCCTGTGTTTGGCAAGTTGTTGTGCTTCAACTTTGGTGACCAGAGGTTTTGGCGGGCAGCACCGATACAAAGGGCTTGACGAGTAATCCAAGGATTACCAGCGGAGCCGCCGACACACCTAAAACAAACAACAAGCAAGAATACATGGGGAGGGAGAAATGCACGAACAGTTGAATATGCATTTAGCCATGTTCCCAAAATTGAAATGCACAAACAGTAGCAGCGATGAAATTTCTTCCCCGTTCCTTTAATATATATAACATTTTGGTTTCCAATTTTTTCCTCTCATATATATAGTTATTTTTTAGTTTCCAAGCCTGATCTAATAGGTGAACAGATGAAAATTACATCTGTATGTATATCCACCTAAAGAAAGCTACTTAGCATGCTCTCGCCCCTGGTGGTACAATATCATTTGAAGTGTCAAATGTTCCTGGTGGTGAATAAATGACTGTGTGTATAATCGCATATGCATAGTTAGTAAGCATTCAAGTTATTCAATGAAATTGTCATATTATACCTTTTACCACTACCCTCCGTATGACTGAGAAATGCAAAACATAGTTTTCGCAACCGAAGGAGTAGTAATGGGTTCGTGGAACTGTGTGGGAAAGAAGAATCGCTGATGCAATCAAAGAAAACTCGGCGTAATATAATGTCATTCCTGTATAACTACTCACTGCATAAATTAAATTTCAACTTCAATGCATTTTGAGCTGAATATGAATATGGAAATAGTTAGCATGTCCTTTTCTCTGCCACCATCAATGACATTAAAAATTTAAACCACCATTATGTACTAGGGATGACAAGACTTCCGCGGCATAAATATATGGATCAAGCATGGTCATTACAATGCATATGCCCATGAATTGCACCTTAGGATTGTAGTGCTTATCCGTTTGGATATCTCCTCAAACAGAGCACCTGATGATATAAAGATGACATATAACAGAGAGGCGTTCTTGTGTTCCTCCTCGTTAGTATGAAATAGGAGACCACACAAGGATTCAATATGCATTACATACTGAGTAGTGAGAGCAATTGGGCCTGAGAGTTATTAGGAACAAATTGCTATCAGAAATAGATGGTCGAGCTCTGTAGTTAACTTCTGTCTGCTCAGTGTTAAGTCGACCATCTCACAGAAGTTTTGTCTGGTCTATCTCCCACTGCATCCTCAGTGCTACTTTCTTGTGGTCGTCGACAATATTCTCAATTCTGCTTCAATTGCCTCTTCCATGCTCTACGTACTCGGAGCTGTTTTGATTTCATCGATGCTTCTTTGAGCATATATGGATGACACCTGGAGATCAAGGAGCAAGAGCCCGCAGCACGACTTCAGTTGAGCTTTTCGGCTCAAACCACGTGGGGCCAGTGTTCTAGGGACTAGACTTGTATGCGTCCTGCCTCTTGCCTCTGTACATCGATGCTTGTTCGCACATTGTTCCATGTGAGATACTAGTGTAAAAACTTTATCTGGCATCCTCACAAAACAAATAAGAGCTTGTGTCTTGAGATAGAGGGATGGCATACATGTTGCAGCCAAGGAACATATATATATGTATAAAGTTAAGAAAAACATATATGTATTGGCTTTCTCGCAAATTTTCTATTTGTTACACGTTATGCAATTTGGGGACTGATGATCAACTGTGTATGAAAGTCACCGATAAACATCTCTCGGAGTATCAAGGTCTTGGTTCCATATGTACTCCCTCAGTGTGTGTCACGTTCTTGGCGTACTGTGCTTCTTCGTAGCAGTTTGTGGGGATCAAGGAGAATCTCACGTTTGTCTGGTGTATGCAACCTTATTACTCTCGGTTCCAGGAGTACATGGAGCGGTAAAAAATGGAAGACGAGACAAGTATATGGGGTGCTGCTCGTTCTAACAGGGGCAAATTGAAGTGGAAGAATATGTACTTTTTTTTTTCACATAAAGGCCATTGAAAATTAGAACCACCATTCTGTACTAGTCACGACTTGACTTGAATAAATGTGATGGTCAAGCATGGTAATTACACTGCATATATAATCCCATGCATTGCACTTTAGAATTGTAGTGCCTCAAAGAACAGAGAGAAACATATATAAATATGGTTTGCTATATGTTCTCTTTAGAAACGTTTTTTCTGTTCCTAGTTATTTTATATATAAGGTGCTTCCAAAGATTAAAAGTTCCCGTTCCTCTTTCTAGTTTCTACAATCCTCTAGACCATTATTCAAGCAAGGATATGATATGCACTATGCACTGATGAATAATAGGGTATGCGATGAAGGATCTAGGATCACTAATCAAGGATATATCACGGTGGCTAACCTAGAACACAAGATCAAAGTGAATGAACACAGCTAGAACACAAAATGAGATCGAACTGGCGGCTGTCAACAGGGTTTTGACGGTGCCCCTTTTCACTGGCTTAAACAAAGAGTATGAATCACGATTACAAGTGTCCAAGCAACTGCTACGTAGTGTGGTACCTAGGCTTTATATCCAGCCATTACAAACCGCACACTTACACACACACGATTTTACTAAAACATGGATACAAGGCGACTACTTTGCAAGTGCTGCTGCACCACGTCGTCGTGGGCGCGTCCACCGCGCACCGCGTGCTCCTCCCTTTCAAATTTGGCGTCTCCCGCCCAACCAGCTGCTCAGGTGTTACACCATCATACTGTACACGCTGGATTAGCCCAACATTCTCCCCTAAGCCAGCTGTGTCGCGACATCTCGAATACTGTCCGGTCGGCTTCATGACCGAGTTTCCCAACAGCCATAGGCTTAGTCAATAAATCAGCCTTACGCTCATCAGTACTCACCCTCCTCACCTCAATCTGCCCTCGCTCTATGCATTCTCTGATAAAGTGGTGCTTGGTATCTATGTGCTTACTGCGCCCGTGAAGCACCGGATTCTTCATCAATGCTCTAGCAGAGTTGTTGTCAACAAACAATGTCACAACCTTCCTTGGGGTGGACGTGAGTTCGGCGGTAATCTTTCGAGCGAGTGCTGCATTGCAGCTACTGATTGGAAGCCATGTACTCAGCTTCACAGGATGACAAAGCCACTGTCTTCTGCTTTTGTGAACCCCATGTTATCAAACAATTGTTGAGATAGAATACCATGCCAGCGGTGCTTCTTCTCCCCCCGATTAATCGGTTGCATGATCACCGTCGGTATGCTACTAACAATTCGGATCACCTCCTCTTGTATACACTAGACCATGCCCAAGACTTCCCTGCACATACCTGAGTATTTGCTTTACAGCATTCTTGTGCATTGTAGTGGGCCTTTTCATAAACCTGCTTGCTATTCCAACTGAATATGCAAGATCAGGTCTAGTGTGTAGTAGATACCTCAGACAACCTATCACACTTACGTGATACGTGACATCAACACATGTTCCTTTCTTATCTTCATCCAATCTGACTCCAGGGTTCATTGGAGTCTTGGTAGCATTGCAATCTTCCATCCCAAATCTTGCAAGAATTTTCTTAGCATAACACGCCTGTTTTTGAGTAATGAAGTCTTCATCTTTGTTCAACCTCTATACCCGGATAGTATGGCCGGCAACCCCAAATCACTCATCTCAAATTCTGCATTCATCTATTGTTTGAATTTTTTAATCTCCTGTGAATCATTTCCAGTAACCAGCAGATCATCAACATATACCCCCAATATGATGGTAGCTTCTCCAGCCTCTCTCTCGTATACTGGCTGGTTCCTTTGGGGCATTTAACAAACCCCAATTTCTTCAAGCTTCCATCCGGCTTGATGTTCCGAACTCTAGGAGCACATTTTAAGACCATAGAGTGACTTACTCGGCTTCAAGACATGTTGCTCTTTCCCTTTAAGCGCATAACCTTCAGGTTGGTGACATACACCTCTTCCTCCAAATCACCATTCAGAAAGGCAGTCTTTACATCAAGATGATGTATCTTCCAACCTCTGTTAGCAGCTAATGCCAGAACCAACTTTACTGTATCAAGTCCGCAGCGAGGAGCAAACACCTCATCATAGTCAATTCCATGTTCTTGTACATAGCCTTTGGCCACCAACCTGGCCTTGTGCTTCACAATCTTGCCATCAGCATCTTTCTTGAGTTTGAAAACCCATTTTAAACCAATAGCTTTATGACCAGCAGGTAGCTTTGTCAGTTCCCAGGTCTTGTTCTTCTCTATAGACCTTATCTCAGCGTCCATAGCTTTCTCCCACTCGGATCACCCGCTGCTTCGGATATTTAGCGAGGTTCATCGACTCGGCAAGCGAGTGCCACACTCTCATCCGAGTGCGCTAAATCCTCATCTTACGAATACGCTAACTCCACCACATCCGTGGTATCATAAATTTCATTCAAATTCACGAAATCTTTGTGGCTCTTCATCAGATAAGTCATCTTCTGAATGATTTTGATTTGATTGCTCCCCCATATTGGTTACATTTCCACTCCCATGCACTTTGGACTACCATCTCCACCAAATTGGTTGCTGGTGATTTGTAGCTCATCGGCACCTTTACTGAACTACCTGTTGGCAGATTCTCATCAGGTTGGTTTGTGTTTTCTCCACTTTCTTCCACACTCACTGTATCCCAGTTAGTGTTATCCACAAACACCTCTCCATCAACCTGAAAATCTGCTGTCTCACCATCTGATGGCTCATTCCACTTCCAGCTCACTCCTTCTTCAAAAACTGTGTCTCTGCTGACCACAATTCTTTTGTGCGCGGGATCATGTCTGCGTGAGCCTTGCTCCCTTCTTCCACACCTAGATACACCAGCTTCTGACTCCTGTCATCCAGCTTCTTCAGGTGTGGTGCTGTTTGTTTTGCATGTCCCAAACAGCCAAAAACCTTCAAATGCCCAAGATGAGGTTTCCATCCATGCATTGCTTCAAATGGAGTCTTCTCCCCCATGGGCCTAGTTGGCAATCTGTTGAGCAGATAAACAGAATGTCTGACAGCTTCTCCCCAAAACTTCCCTGGCACTTTCATGCTCTTCATCATGGATCTTGCCATATCCATGACTGATCTGTTTCTTCTTTCCACCACTCCATTTTGTTGTGGTGTGAAAGGAGCTGTCATCTGCCTCTTTATCCTAGCTTCTTCACAAACACCAGCAAAGAGCTTTGACAGAAATTCTCCACCTCTGTCAGATCTCAACATTTTGATCTTCTCACCAGTTTGGTTCTGCATTTCAGCTTTGTATTTCACAAATACATCCACAGCTTGATCTTTACTCTTGAGCATAAAAGCATTCATCCATCTACTATGATCATCAACCAGTAGCATAAAGTATCTATTCCCTGATGGTGTAGGAGGACTAATGGGGCCACACAAATCAACATACACAAGTTGCAATGTTTTTTCGGATCGTAACTTGTGGCCTTTGAAAAGATAACTTTGGTTTGCTTCCCTGCTAGACAACCATGACAAATCTGTTCAGGATGTTTTAGCATTGGCACTCCAGCTGCCATCTTCTTCTCTGCTAGCATTCTCATTGATTTGAAATTAACATGCCCCCACTGGCATGCCACAACCATCTTTGGTTCTTCCATGCTCCCCAACAAACACACAGGTTCAGCTAGTTTTAATTCTATCACATACAACTTTGTTAATAGCCCTCTCTATTCTCATCACCCGTTTTTTCGACATCTTATCAACCACCTCCAGATAATCATCATCAAGAACTATTCTATGCCCAATCTCTGTAAGCTGGCCTAAACTCACCAGATTACTCTTTAGCTTTGGAATGTAATAGACATTATGCAACAACCATTGACTCTTATCTTTGCCTTTGAAGCAAAGATCGATCCCTTCCCCATGATCTCTCTTGTTGAGCCATCCCCAAATCTAACTTTTACCGGTTACATTTCTATCAAGCTCCTTAAACTTAGCAAGATCACCGGTCATGTGATTAGGCGCACCATTATCTAGGTACCGGGGAATTACGGTCTTTGGATCCACCGGGCGGTGAGATGAAGCTTCGGGGAAGACACGTTCCTCCTTCAGTTTCTGACTTGTCGCCGTGGGTACGGGCATTTGCTTTCGGCGATTGCGGCTCCTCAAAGAAGCTGCGAGCATCAATGCCGGCTCGTACCTCTCCACCCGAGCATGGTGTGCTTCCTCTCTGCGCCATCTCCACCTTTCTTCTCACGGACACCGATTAGCGTAGTGTCCGTACTCTTTGCAGCGAAAACACTTGATGTGCTCCTTGCCTTTTCGCCGGCGCCCTCGCGCGCCCGGGCGCCTCGCCACGCCCTAAACGCGACCGCGTCCTCGCCCCGACCCACGACCGCGGCCTCGGCCACCACCACCATCCGGTCCATGCCCTCCTCGAGCCTTCCCCACCGGACTTCTTTTGCCTCGCCTCCCACTTTCGGCAGGTTAACGGCAGCTGACCGCTCTTGTCACCGATTTGGCACCTTCCCGGTACCCTTCTTCACTCTTTCTTGAGCGTCTTCAACCCGACCCACGACATCATCAAATTTGAGAGTCTTGAGATCATGGTTCTGCTCGAGACTCGCCACCAACCTGGATGAACTTCTCGGGCACCGTGTTGAACACCTTCTTCACCATCGCCTGGTCGTCTAACTGCCCACCCAAGCTCGCATACCTCACTGACATTGCTGTCAGTTTTGCGGCGTAGGTGTCGACTGTCTCATCAGACCTCATCCTCAACGCATCAAATTCGCTCATCAGGTTCTGCAACCTCGCCTCCATCACCCGCGTCTCCCCCACAAACCTCGTCTTCAGCGAATCCCAAACCTCCTTCCCGGTTTTCTTCGCCGCGACCTGCATCAGCAGATCATCCGACAGGCATTGGAGCAGGTGCGCCCGCGCCTTCGTGTCCTTCGCCTTCCGCTTTGCAATCGCGTCCGGATTCGAGCCAAGGCCTCACCGGTTGGCTCCACCACCTCCCAGACTCCTTGATCCTCCATGATCGCCTGAGTGCGGATCGCCCAGCTTGTGTAGTTGGACGCCGTGAGCTGCGGATACCGCAACCGCTCACCATCGCCGCCTCCCTTCTCCGACATGATGGAACAAGAACTCAACGCAACCCTTGATTAGCGGCTCCGATACTAGAATGAAGGATCTAGGATCACTAATCAAGGATATATCACGGTGGCTAACCTAGAACACAAGATCAAAGTGAATGAACACAGCTAGAACACAAAATGAGATCGAACTGGCGGCTGTCAACAGGGTTTGACAGTGCCCCTTTTCACTGGCTTAAACAAAGAGTATGAATCACGATTACAAGTGTCCAAGCAACTGCTACGTAGTGTGGTACCTAGGCTTTATATCCAGCCATTACAAACCGCACACTTACACACACGATTTTACTAAAACATGGATACAAGACGACTACTTTGCAAGTGCTGCTGCACCACGTCGTCGTGGGCGCGTCCACCGCGCACCGCGTGCTCCTCCTTTCAAATTTGGCGTCTCCCGCCCAACCAGCTGCTCCAGGTGTTACACCATCATACTGTACACGCTGGATTAGCCCAACATGCGAGTCATCAGGAATCAACTTCGCTCGAAGTTGGACATTTCAGCGCACTGTACGTGGAAGTAGGTGCTTTGTGCACATCTGTGTCATCAGCCAGCCAGGCCTCAAGGCGTCGGACATCAAGCTGCTAACTCTGCTGATGGTGGAGTGACGTCGTCTATCATTTGGGCTTGGGCCGGTGTTGAAGTCTTAGCGGGCAAGTTATTGGTTTAGGCAGTTGGTGTTTGGGCAAGCATATAAGCCCTTGTAACGAGCGGATATGGTATTGAAGAACTGAAACTCTGAAACCCGCCTATGCCTTGATCTGAACTTCCTTGTATTCTTCTCAATTCCTATCCAAATTCCTGCTGAAACCTACCTCAACCTCTAATTGATTCTAGTTATCAACTGTGATTCCGTTGGGATCATAACAATCTGCCCCAGCAATCTCGTTGCGACATTTTCTCTATGCTCCATTGCTTCTGAGTGGGGACATTCAAGTTCTCCCATGGGTGTGTGTGTCAATAGAAAGCACGGCTACGGATGAGGTGAGGTTCTTGCATCACAAACTGCTGGCAAGGCAGTGAAAATGCATTAAATCTAATATCTGGAAGCACATCAAGTGCATTTCTCCTCTGCATTGAATCTAGGATCAACCTTTGTGAAAATGCTGTTTGTAGGCATTATACGTGCCTTGTTGCTTCCTGTAGTTCCCGTATATTCAGTTGGGGCTGGATATCGAGCCAACTCGGCTCGTTAGTGGCTTGGCTCGTTATAGCTCGGCTCGTTAGTGGCTCGGCTCGTTATGGCTCATTTTATAACGAGCCAAAAGGCTAGCTTCGGCTCGGCTCGTTAGCGAGCTCGAGCTGGCTTCGTTGGCTCAAGCGTGCCAAAGCATAAAATGCATACACACAAAGATTTAAACTGTAAATCAAAGAAAAACACATCACATGCATATATAAAATGAATAAACAAAATACATATAATTTTGCAATGAGAAATATAATTATGTTATAGTTTATGACCATGATACATTGTCCTCTGTTGATCGATTATATTGATCTATACAATATTTGTTATTTATCTTGGCTCGTTATGGCTCGCGAGCAGCTCGCGAGCCAGCTCGAGCTAGCTCGTTATAAAACGAGCTGGCTCATTACAAAACAAGTTGGCTTGTTATAAAACGAGTCGAACTCGAGCCGAGCCATTAACGAGCGAAGTCGGCGAGCTAGCGAAGTTACGAGTTTTTCGTCCAGCCTTATATTCAGTGGTGCCTGGATTGTTAGATGTAACACTATGCTTACTCAATTGTAAATGTCTTCGTTTTTAGGAATGGTCACCCGCATGTAGAGCTTCTGTAAGTATCACTGCTAAACAGGTGACTCTTCTTACTTCATACTCCTGAACTGATGAAACATCGTACTATAGCTTAGGATTCTTCGCTTCCATCTTTTTAGCAGCATGAGAAACCAAATACAAGACTAAAACAAGGGTAATGATGTTTCGTTTCAGCGATTACTTAAACTAGTCATCGGTCCGTGTAGTACTTAGGCCAGTCTTAATGGGAGTTTCATGAGTGTTTCATGCACATTAGATACAGCGCCACATCAGCAAAATTTCACTTTTTGCATGAAACTCCTAGGAGAGAGAAGGAAAGAGTTTCACCATGGTGAAATCTTTGGGCACAGTTTCACATGCGTTGGAAACGGTGTGAAACCCCCATTGAGACACAAATAGTGTTTCATCATAGAACTATGCAATTAAATCATGCAATGAGAGAGAGTTTGTGGGACCCTTAAGCCAATGAAACTGTGCAATGAAACTATGCATTGAGGGAGATGCCTATTTCATACCAAAGTTTCATATCTTGAAACCGGGAGGTGAAACTCTCCATTGAGACTGGCCTTATTAGCAAGTTTGCGAGATATTTATTATTAATATTTTTCTTAGATTTAATTCCATTTAGAATTATCTACTACACCTATGTTTGTAAGACCCACTAAGGAGTTCTCTGGGCTGTGGTGAAGCCACATCATCAGCGGGTCCCACAGCTCTGCTGCCGTACGGAAGCCGCCCGTCCCCCGCCCACCGCGCGCATCCTCGAGCCGATTTGTTCGCCTCTCACGGCTGTCCACATTCCAAGGGGGATGGCAGAACTCGAAGAGACACCGTCGCACCATTCATGAGCATTCAGGCATGCGGCTAATGACAATAGTATTTATATGTTGCATTCCTATGGACCGAAGACACACGCTGCACGAATTCTGGATGGAGTTTTGTTGGGCAGGCGAACAAGAACGGCAGACCTTCGGCTCGACGATGCCTGGCCGGAGATGCTGCCGTCAGCCTATGACGGACATGACGCGTGTTGTGGCCTCGCCGGCGTCTGCCTCGAGGTTGCGCTTAGCCGGCGTCTGCGTACGGCGTACCCTGCCGGATCGGGGGAGCAGCCTCGCCCACGGCAGAGGCCGCATCGCCGATGCCAGCCAGCACACCATCGCCGCCATCTGTCCAAGCCGCCCATGGCAGCCCGCATCGGGTGCGGGAGCAGCCTTGCCTCCGTGATGTCTTTCTTTCTCCCCGGTGGAGAGCCCCGGCCGCGCCGACGCGGGCGTTGCAGGGACCTGGAGCCTCGCGCAGCTCGGCATCCTGGAGCAGGCCTCCTCGGGTGCCAAGGTCAGGGCCGGCGGCGGTGTCGCAGCTCGACTCCAGGCCACGGCGGGCTTCTTCAGATCAACATCGCCGGTAGTAGAAATCTTCATACCTTCACACAATCGCCGGCCACGGCAACACTTCCTGCCGTCTGCAGCCATGGCTACGCAGGGGGTGAGATTTGGAAGAGAAGGGGAAGATAGATTTTGCTATTGTGCTGGGTGTGTCAAGGGAAGAGAGAGTAAAGGGGACGAGGGGCACCGAGGGAGCAGTCCGCTTGGGTGAGGCTCGGTGGGGAACGGATGATTCCAACGAGTGGACGAGAGCAATCAGACTCCAGATTCCATCGGGTTTTCTTTGTTTAAAAAAAAATTACGATCGTTTCGCTCAATCATGATTCACCCGATCGCATGAGAGATACTTTGTTTTAGGCCGGGTGTACGGGATTCTAATACAATCTGAGCCATGCGACGGGTTTTAGATTGCTCTTCAGTCTTCCTCTCTATTTTCACGCCCTAGGTTTATGGATCCTGATTAGGATTGTTAATTGTTGGAGCATCTAGAAATTTATCCACAATATACTTCGTCGTCATTCGTTTGCTAGCAAGGTCATTATTTGATTGTATATCAGTAAGTTTTTATATCTATATCTATCAATATTTTCTCTTGCATACCCCAGCAACGCAAGGGGATTCTTCTAGTAACATATATAGTTAGGTGATTGAGTTATGTGGATTACACAGTGCCGGAGGGCCGTAACAGCATATGTGGTTGCATCCGCGCGTGAGGCTGGTGGCCTGCTTGTTTCCAGGGACTGACGGATACAGGAGAGGAAGGAGGATCAGGAAGCTGGCCCACGCTCGGTGGAGCTGCCGCTCCAGCCGGTCGGCCCCGTACATGTTTTAGGGACTGCTGGTAGATGCATGGATGCGTTTGCGTGCGAGCGGTTGTGCTTGGTCCTCATGCTACAAGCCCAAAACATGAATAGCACGGTGAGTCTGTGACGTGCCTAAGAACGAAAGCTTCAACTGTCATCCATTCTTTACTGGTTGTTTGTGCAAAAACTACTGTTACAAAAAAAATCAAATCGATGTGTAAATTTATCTCAACTTATTCATTTTTACCCTATTTATTTGTAGTTGGGACAAATGCGCATGTCCTTTCTTTCTTTCATCTCCCAAGATAGCTCATCAAGGCCATCAAGACTGGAATGGAACCACTGCATTAGTGCATTATATATACGTTGTGCATAGGGAGCTTGGTTTGCACCAGATACGTTGCCCTTATATATACGACCGGCGAACATGAATATATATGTAGATCAATCAAGGCCATCTGAGCATGGCCACAATGCATATGGCATATACACAGCATGTGGACAACACAGATGGTTCGATGAGCAACTGGACATGAGAGTCATCAGGAACAACCTTTTCTCTTTCTTTGGCTTCACCGGCTCTATGGAACAACAGAGCAGGGAGAAAAAAAGGATCTTGTGATCAATTATGCACAGTTCTTCTCTCTACTTTGTGAGTTCTGGGTCATTGTTGTCGTCTCTTCTACAGAAGCAAGTTTCAGAGAAGCTCCTCTATCCTTACTTTTTTTCTAGATACGGCTGTAACAAGAACAGGCTCTAAAAAATGTTTTCAGAGGTCTTCAGTTTTGAGAAATAAGTTTTAGAGAAGCCACACGTGACCACGTGAAGCTTGAGGGCTTTAGTTTAATTGCATGAGTCACAATTGTTTGTCTTTTGTGCAAAAACCTTATCACTATCTTTTGCTACTTTTTATGATTCATTTTGTTTGCTAGTGGTTGGATTGTGTTATGTAATAGTGTGTAGTCTATTTTCATTTTGTTTTTTTTCGGTTCTTGAGCTTGGGGCAACGCATTGGTCCATCTTTATTGTGGTTGATCTTTTTTCAAAGAGTCAATGGTCGTTGATTGTGATCCAAATTCAAAAAGCAATATATTTAATTATACTTAGTCGTGCGAAATTCAAGTTCGTCCAATTTGTCCGAAAACACTAATGAAGGTACTAAGGAGGTGATATTCTTGCAGCAATGTTTATTTTTAAATGGTACCTTAGTTTCCATGGTAAAAGAAGTATAAAATCTACATGACCTACGGATAAAGGTGACTGGTGATTTCTGCCCCAAATTGAATTTGGGCACGGGCAAGGGTCCTTTCCATCTCATAATGAAATCCATCACCCACCATGATGGTATGCTCATGAGGATTCATTTGTAAATTGTTGGGACTTGGTGCCTGCAGTAGGCCGGAGGTTAGCCCTTGAAATGGCAAGAACTAACAAACTGACTTAGATTCGGAGATGTTTTGCAGGTTGTTTTGACCATGAGTCCATAGGGCCAGCGAAGGTTCCATGGCGAAGCTCCAAAACCTCTCGGGCGCCTTGAAGCTCCGCAGAGAGAGGGATGTCGTCACGAAGGACAAAGGCTCCGCTCTTGATCGCGTAACAGGCGAAAGCCCCGCCGAGCCTGAAGGCCGAAGGTCCAGGAAGACATAACCTCAGGCTCAGGGCGCGAGGACCTTCGAGATGCCAACGGATACCGGGTAGATTACCACACCGCTGCCATTCGTGAAGGAGGCCTTAGGGAAAATTCTTGGGATATGCCATGGGCAAAAATGTAAAGTCGCACTTCTTGTAACCAAAGACTATAAATAGAGAGCCTCGGCCTTCATGTAAAACGGTTGGTATTCCGAAATAATATGAGTCAGTTCACTTGGAGGGTCCTCAATACTTAGCCATTCTACCAACTCACTACTCCTCCGGAGCACCGCCCGGGCGGAACCTACAACCCCGGCTGAACCCCAAAGTTCAACATAAATCAATGTATGCCCACCACAATCACCTACGCCCCCCAACATATAATCACACTGGTCGCGGCGTCATTCCCAATGACCCTTGCGTTCCAAGCTGCCTGGTCAGTCATTTCCGTTCTAACCAGAGAGTGTCTGCCGTTCAATCTGGTTGCCGTTCTTTCTAGGCTTTGGTACTCGGGGTCAAGCAGCATGGACGCCCGTTCTGGATGTCCTGGAGAAATTAGTGTGCGGTGCATATCCTAGGCCATTTCCATCTCTTAATACTGAAGCTGATGTCAGTACAATAGAAGTTGTTGACAGAACCAATGGTAGTGCCACTGCGACAATTAAAATAGTCCCAGGGCTAAATAACAATGAAGAAATTTTTAACTTAATTTTGCTGTGTTGAAGAAAATGCCTGCAGCTGTACATGGTCTATATATAAAATACAGAAAACCGTTGCCCTGAATTGATTTTTGCATGTTCATGAAACTTTTCATCTCATCATGATAGCCACTTATATTTATAGCCACTGTTCTGTAGCTGTGACGATTTAGCTCAAAAAGATCAATACGTCGATCATCAATGCATGCTCCAACTGTCCCCACCTCCACACACATCATATATACTCAGACATTGTCCCTTGGATAGGAGCTCAGTAGCAGTTTGGGTATCCGAAAGGAAACAACAAAGAAAGAAAATCTGATAAAGAGATGGTTACACAACAGAGGCATTTCTATGATCATATTGTACTTTGTGTCCAACGTTGCTTCTTCTTGTTCCAATTGGATGAAGCATCCAATGGATAGGCAATTAGGTATGTGAGTCATTGGGAATAGAATTTTATCAACTCGTCGTGCTCTGGCTCCATAAGTTCTCCATCAGTCAATTTCTTCATTTATTCCAGTTTGAAACAATAAGACATGCTGCCCTACCAAGTCAAGATCGTCAACTGAACGCCGCATGCACAACACTCAAGCTTGCAAAACTATGTCCCGCTAGTTAATGAGATATTTTTGTTTTGTTACTGTAATATTTCTTTTTGAAGATTAGTTTTATTAAGATAGTTGTGTGCAAAAATGCAATCAGCATATATTATTTTGGGGCCAACTACACATTTATAAGATTTACTGTGGAACAGCTTATGATATATTGGCGTAGCTTACACGACATTTTAAGAAGACTAAAATGAGTCATATATTTGATCTCGAGTAGGTCACTTCATGAGAGAATCAGAACTCTGTTTATGTTGGAACCTATTTTTGGCTTGGAGATACATTAATTCTTAAAATAAGTCTACTAAAGGAAACTTACACTAGTACCCAAAACATTTTAAGTGGCGGGCACTTTCAGTTTTACGTGGCGGGCAAGCGTGCCCGTCACTAACGTGAGGTCACGGTTAATGATGACCTCACCGTGGCGGGCACAGGTGCCCGCCACGCGCTTAATCTTCTCACCGTGGCGGGCGTTTTACAATGCCCGTCACGGTTAATATTTTCGAAAAAAAAAATCGAAAAACAGCCTAGGCCCGCCGGCCCATCGTCGGGCCCGCCGAGCCCCGGGCTGGGGTGCCGCCCGCCCGCCACCGCAGATGCGGGAGGAGACCCACGCCGCCGCCCCGGGGCTGGCAGCGGGCGTCGTCACGTTGTGGGAGGGAGCTCGTCGCCGGAGGAGGACACCGAGGATGAACCCGTCGCGGATGAAGGCCGCCGTCGTCGATCCGTCGCGGATGAAGGCCGCCCGCCGACCGCCGCAGCGGATGAAGGTCGCCGCCGTCGATCTACGACGCCATCGCCGCCGGATCCCGCCGCCGAGCTCGCCGTCGTGTAGGATCTCGCGGAGAAGGAGGACGTAGCGCGGATCTCCACCGTCGCCGTCTCGGCGCCTCGGGATCCATCAGGTCGCCGCTCCGCCGTCGCCGCGCGCCTCGCCCGAGCCGATCCGCTGCGGGTCGCGACGCCGCCACTCACCGCGCAAGGTCGTCATCGAGGACTCGTCGCCGAGGCCGCGGGCCGCCCGCGCGCCTAGGGAGCCGGCAGGGGAGCAGCTCACGCCGCGGGAGGGGGAGGTGAGCGCGCCGGCATGGGAGGAGGGGAAGGGAGCCGCGGTCTCGGAATGGCGCGTGGGAGGGGAAGGAGCCGCGGTCGGGAGGGCTCGGTGAGGAGGGCGCGCTTTGGTCCGTGGCCGAAAAACCCTAAGTCGCCAATTTATATGAACCACGCTTATTGGGCCTCGCCCTGGGCCATTTGGGCCTCTGCATATACGCTGACGGGCGTTTAAAGGTGCCCCGCCACGGAAAGATTTTTTTCGCGGGCGGGCACTTTAACACGCCCGCCACGCAAAAGATTTTATTTTTTGCGTGGCGTGCGTGTTAAGGTGCCCGCCACGCAAAAAAATCTTTCCCCGTGACGGGCAAAAACGCCCGCCACGTAAAAAAAAGCTGGGCGTGGCGGGTATTTTTCCGTGGACGGGCAAAAAGTGCCCGCCACGAAAAGATTTTGCAAGTGCTCGCAAAAATCATTTCGTTACTAGTGTTAATTTGATCTCTATACTGCACATACATTATTTTTCATAGCTGGTTAACTAGCGTGGAATATTCTACAACTATTGATTGCTATAGGAAAGGAAGGGTCCAGATGGAAGAAGCTAACTAACAACCTGGCAGTTCTCCCAGAACATATTTTTGTGCACACAGCTCTTCCATGTCCTGCTAGTCCTCATGAGTTGGATTTTCCAAGATTTCGTAATGTATGGGCAGTGTTTGGCTTCCTGCTCAAGACAGGTTCCAGATGAAGTCCCCTCAAGAATCATCGGTCCTCAGCATCTTTGAGCATGGGGCAGCAATGGTCCATGTGCATAGCTGTTGATCGTGACCAAAATTCCAAAAAAAACATGCATATTATATAGTAATAGTTGTAGTATATTTATACCTAGTTGATTAGGTAATTCAAAAAACATCCATATATAGTAATACCAAAAAACACACCAAGCAGCAAGCAGAAAGACATCCATGAAAAAGGGCCAGCTGAAATGTTGCTTAGCCAAATATATCTTGTGACGAATATTAACATTTTCATCCCAAACAATGCCCAACGCAAACCATCTTCTGGCAGCTGAGGGACAGTCAAAAACAGATGCTCCAAGGATTCTTCATTGTCAACATGACACATCACACCATTATATCCGTCCTCATGGAATTTGTTTCTTCTTCTCAACATGTTTCCTTGTGTTAAGTCTATCATTCAGGAGCAACCAAGCAAAAAATTCAATTTGGTAGGTAGGCTGCTCTGGACATAGGAATTCTGAAACATACCAACAACGGCATAGCACTTCCCAGAGAGAAATATGGGGATCCTTCACAAAAGAGAACAGGTTGGGGGAAAAGAATAATGAAGGTTCAAAGGTGGTATTCTTGCAGTACTGTTTATTTTTAAATGTGAAATAAAACTTCATGGTGAAACTGGGTGAACAGGAAAGAAGATGTGCGGTTCGATGCAATCATACAGAAGTC
Source organism: Hyparrhenia diplandra (assembly GCA_015847255.1). Classification (NCBI taxonomy): domain Eukaryota; kingdom Viridiplantae; phylum Streptophyta; class Magnoliopsida; order Poales; family Poaceae; genus Hyparrhenia; species Hyparrhenia diplandra. The sequence goes on from JADLZK010008375.1 coordinate 216,981, forward strand.
TATGTATTGTATTTATGACTGCATCAGTGGTAAATTAAATTTCAACTTCAATGCATTTTGAGCCAAGAAAGAATTTGGAAATATTAAGCACATGCTTTTCCATCCCAACATAAATGCCACTGAAAATTGGAACTATCATTCTGAGTCACGGGGATAAATGTATTGACCAAACATGGTCATTACACTTCATTTGTGTACCCATGCAAGTCTCACTATTCGGATATATATATCTATCCTGAAACCAAGAGCATGATATAGAGATGACATATATCAGAGTGGCATTACACATGTTGCTGCGCTCCCCGATATGAAATAGGAGACCAGTAAGGATTCAGAATGGATTACAGAGTGATGATCAATTGGGCATGAGAGATGTTAGGAACATACTTCTCTCGGAGGTTGAGGTTCTTAGCTCTGCATGTAACTTTTCCACGCCTAGCACACCAACGTCCTACAGATGTTTCCTCAGTTCTCTCCATCTTGTTGACAACTTTCTCCAGCTCAGTGGTGGCTACCCTCTTGTCGACAATTTGCTCAACTCTGCATCAACTGCCTCCTCCATGCTTTGCTGGGAGTTGTTCTGCTCGTGCTTCATCACATGTTGAGGAAACTTCACTGTTACTTCTTTGACATTTGGTGGAGCTGACTGCTCTGGTCAACTAGGTGCGGCCAGTGTTCTAGGTACTGGTCCTGCCGGTATGGGTTCTGCCCCTAGCCTCTGCATATTATTGATGCGTGTGATTTGTAGTTCTGCCCCTATCCCCTAGCCTCTGCATATTGTTGTATGTCTTTTTTTTTAGATAAGGGAACAAAGTTCCAGCCTCTACCATATTGAATGGTACACAGCTGAGTGTGACGATACAAAGTGCCATAAGGCTACAAATCCAAATAGGAAACAAAGAGAGTTTGGCTCAACTAGTGAGCTCAAAGACAAAAGGGAAACTCTAAACACCAATACGGTTTATGAAGTTCCAACCATACTTCGCAAAAACGGACATGATCAACGTCTCCCATCTTCTGCATATTGTTGTATGTACGACTGCATATGCTTCTGAGCTGGAATAGTAGGATAATAACATACAAGTTACAACAAAGGAACATATATAATGTATTGGTTTATTATGCTTTCTCGCAAATGTTCTTGTTCCACGTTATGCAATCCGAGGACAGATGATCAATTGGGTATGAAAGTCATCAGGATACGTATCTCTGAGGATATCAAGGTGTTGGTCCCATATGTACTCCCTCAGTGTGTCACGTTCTTGGCGTGTGCTTTATAGCAGTTTTTGATGATCAAGGAAGCATGCCGAAGATATTTATCTGGTGCATGGAAGCTTAATAATCGCTTCCAGGAGTGCATGAAATGCTTAAAAATGGGATACGAGACAAGTATATGGGGTGAAGCTAAACGTTCAACTCTTCCCAAGTAAAATGTCAATGTTCTGTGCAATGTCTTCAGCTTCATAATTGTTGAATTTAGTTGAACTAGCAAGTTGTTTCTCCCTCCCCTTCGTATAATATAGCTATGTTTGAGTTCCCAAGTCTGATTTAATTGGTAAACAGATGAAAAATACTGTTCTATGTATCTTCCAAAAAAGCCAAAGCCAACTGTTCTCAAGGCAGTAAAATGTAAGATTGGAATATTCAACAACTATTGATTGCTATAGGAAAGGAAGGGTCCAGATGGAAGAAGCTAACTAACAACCTGGTAGTTCTCCGATCATAGCTACCTCATGAGTTGTGCACACAGCTCTTCCAGAACATATTTTTTTGTGCACACAGCTCTTCCATGACCTGCTAGTCCTCATGAGTTGGATTTTCCAAGATTTCATAATGTATGGGTAGTGTTTGGCTTCCTGCTCAAGACAGGTTCCAGATGAAGTCCCCTCAAGAATCATCGGTCCTCAGCATCTTTGAGCATGGGGCAGCAATGGTCCATGTGCATAGCTGTTTATCGTGACCAAAATTCCAAAAAAACATGCATATTATATAGCAATAGTTGTAGTATATTTATACCTAGTTGATTAGGTAATTCCAAAAACATCCATATATAGTAATACCAAAAACACACCGGAAATGAGGTCCCGAGATCCCGACCGGGCCGCCCCCACGCTGGGCGGCTCCGGCGGGAAACCCTAGCCGCCCGCCCCGCTCTCCTCCCCTCCTCCCTGCGCCGCCGCCGCTAGAGCGGCCGCCCGGTAAGGCCGCGTGGCTGGCCGGGATGGCGGCGGCGGGGTGTCTCGTCTGGTGGCGTGGCGGCGCGGTGAGGACGCTGATGCCGGGCGGGGCGCCGCCTTGCTAGGTCCGCGTGGGGCAAAAGCAAGGCTGCATCGGGCGGGCTGCGCCGGCGTCGGCCGGTGGGTTGTGCGGCCCGTGGGGTGGCGGCGGCGGCGTGGGTTCTTCTTCTACCCCATCGCCGCCCCTTCTTCTCCTTCGCATGGTGCCGCCACCGGTGCCCGGCTCGGCTGCGGGCCCGGGCGGCCGGATCCGTGCCCCGGTGGCTGGATTCGGTGCCCCCACGCCGGGGACGCCACTGGTGGTGGTCAGCAATGGAGGTCGGCAGCGGGGTCTCGGAGGCGATCCGGAGACGATGCGGACGACACGGTGATGGCTGTGGAGCACGTGGCTGTGGGCGGAGCAGCGACCGAATCCCCATGGTGGCGTAGCCCGACCGCCCATATCCGGGCGCCGGAGAACCCGGGGCGGGCTGATCCGCGACCCCGGAATGGGCGCCGCAAGTACATCGACCATGGCAGCGGTGTTTTTCGGACGGTGGCGACGGTGAAGCAGTTTGGTTGGCCAGATCCGGGGATTAACCGGTGGCCGGGTCATGGGGTGGCTTCCACAGCGTTCGTCAAGGTGGAGGAGTCGTGGAGAGGGACGACGAGGAGGGCAGTGGACGTCGGCTTTTGTTTTCAAGATCTGTTTTTCAGCGATGGTGCACGTCGCCGGCCGTTGGCATAACGACATGGCCCCAGGGGACATGGCAATGGCCGCTCACTATCTACGACGGCGGTGACGCCGAGGGCGCCACTTTCCCTCGCATTTGAGGCGTCGTGCATTCAAGTGGATCTCTACGGTGAAAATCAACACCAGTTGGGTGGGCGGCGATGGAGTCTTTGGATGGCATTTTTCGTTGGAGACGCCGCTGGTGGAAGATCCTTTGGATGTCGGCCGACGCCGGCATCAAGGTGGCGGTTCATCGCACACGCTTATGGGGCCTTATGTTGTTGCCAGGTTATAGAATCCGGAGTCTCCAGTGGTGGATGGGTTTCAGTTGTTTTTCTTTTAGTGCACCAGTGTTTTCGGGTGACCTTTGTCTTACATGTAACACTGTCTCTCAGTTGTATTTTTGTTGGCCTGATGCATCCTCGGATGACTGAAGCCGGAAATATAATTTCCATTATCTAAAAAAAACCAAAAACACACCACGCAGCAAGCAGAAAGACATCATGAAAAAGGGCCAGCTGAAATGTTGCTTAGCCAAATATATCTTGTGATGAATATTAACATTCTCATCCCAAACAATGCCCAAAGCAAACCATCTTCTGGCAGCTGAGGGACAGTCAAAAAAACAGATGCTCCAAGGATTCTTCATTGTCATTATGACACATCACACAATTATATCCGTCCTCATGGAATTTGTTTCTTCTTCTCAACATGTTCCTTGTGTTAAGTCTATCATTGAGGAGCAACCAAGCAAAAATTCAATTTTCGGGACACATTTGGTTTCCCAAATCCATGTGACAGACCTGTGGGGCATAAGAGCCCTGAAGTGATGGCGGTAGAATTTGCTAGAAGAATAGTTATGATGCCCCCAAATGAAAACCCACTTATCGCCCTCTTCATGGATGACATTAGGCATAGCAGCCAGCTCAGATTGGAGAATCAACATTCCAATATAGGCTGCTCTGGACATAGGAATTCTGAAACAATCCAGTAATGGCATACCACTTCTCATCTTCCAGAGAGAAATATGGGGATCCTTCACTAAAGAGAACAGGTTGGGGAAATGAATAATGAAGGTTAAAAGGGTGGTATTCTTTCAGTACTGTTTATTTTTAAATGTGAAATAAAACTTCATGGTGAAGCTGGGTGAACAGGAAAGAAGATGTGCTGTTCGATGCATGCATACAGAAGTCTATGTATTGTATGTATGACTGCATCAGTGGTAAATCAAATTTCAACTTCAATGCATTTTGAGCCAAGACGAATTTGGAAATATTAAGCACATGCTTTTCCATCCCAACATAAATGCCACTGAAAGTTGGAACTATCATTCTGAGTCACGGGGATAAATGTATTAATTGACCAAACATGGTCATTACACTTCATTTGTGTACCCATGCAAGTCTCACTATTCGGATATATATATCCTGAAACCAAGAGCATGATATAGATATGACATATATCAGAGTGGCATTACACATGTTGTTGCTCCTCGTTATGAAATAGGAGACCACTAAGGATTCTGTATGCATTACAGAGTGATGAGCAATTGGGCATGAGAGATATTAGGAACATACTTCTCTCGGAGGTTGAGGTTCTTTGCTCTGCATGTAACTTTTGCACGCCTAGCACACCAACGTCCTAGAGATGTTTCCTCAGTTCTCTCCATCTTGTTGACAACTTTCTCCAGCTCAGTGCTGGCTACCCTCTTGTCGACAATTTTCTCAACTCTGCATCAACTGCCTCCTCCATGCTTTGCTGGGAGTTGTTCTGCTCGTGCTTCATCACATGTTGAGGAAACTTCACTGTTACTTCTTTGACATTTGGTGGAGCTGACCGCTCTGGTCAACTAGGTGCGGCCAGTGTTCTAGGTACTGGTCCTGCCGGTATGGGTTCTGCCCCTAGCCTCTGCATATTATTGATGCGTGTGATTTGTAATTCTGCCCCTAGCCTCTGCATATTATTGTATGTATGACTGCATATGCTTCTGAGCTGAAATAGTGGGATAATAACATACAAGTTACAATAAAGGAACAAATATAATGTATTGCTTTATTGTGCTTTCTCGCAAATGTTCTTGTTCCATGTTATGCAATCTGTGGACAGATGATCAGTTGGGTATGAAAGTCATAAGGATAAGTATCTCTCAGCGTATCAAGGTCTTGGTTCCATATGTACTCCCTCAGTGTGTCTCGTTGTTGGCGTATTGTGGTACAACAGTTTTTGAGGATCAAGGAAGCAGGGCAGAGACTATTAATTTGTCTGGTGTATGGAAGCTTAATAATAGCTTACTGGATTGCATGAAGTGGTTAAAAATGGAAGGCAAGACAAATATGTGGGGTGAAGATGAACGTTCTATTGTTCTCAAGTAAATGTCAACAGCCGTTCTGTGCAATGTGTTCAGCTTCATAATCGTTGAATTTGGTTGAACAAGCCAGATGTTTTTCCCTCACTTTCCTATAATATAGCTATGTTTGAGTTCCCAAGTCTGATTTAATTGGAGAACAGACGAAAACTACTGCTCTATGTGTCTGCCTAAAACAGCGAAAAGAGTGGTGTTGGTGGAGTAGGCGTAGTATTTTGTTTTTAGTTGTTTTCATTGTGATTTTAGTGGAGTGGTGGTTCGTGTCGATGACCCAATCCGACCGAGTTTAGTGGTGTCAAGTGGTTGCTCGCGTCGATGACCCAATCCGACCGAGGGGTTGAGGCTTGTGTCGAGGTACCAATCCAACCAAGCAAGGACAAGGAGTTGAGTGGGCGCTAGTTGTGGCGCCGCTTGAGTTGACTTGGTACCTAGGTGTGCAGGTGGAGTACGGTACCCTCCATAATTGTATGGTTTTTTCTGGCATGGTTTTCAGTAAAAAAAACCAGGCTGGCATTTGCCTTTTCCTTTATTCGTCTAATAGAAATCACGGCAAAGCTTTTGCCGAAAAAAAAAAAAAAAGCGAAAAGAGAACTGTTCTTCCCCATGGCTGTAAAATATGAGTTGAAGTGACAAATGTTCCTGGTGGTAAATAAATGATGGCATATACGTTTCAATTTTTTCAGCGTGACATCATGCAAGGCAGATACATCGATAGTGCATGCATTCAAAATATAGTTTACAAGAAGGTCATATTTGACCTTTCCCCACTCTCCTTAATATGCCTAAGAAATGCTAAACACATTTTTCAGAATGTGGCAGTAGTGATTTGTGGAACTACATGAAGGGGAAACAAGAGGTGACGATGTAATAAATAGTACAAATGCCACCTTAAAAATAAATAGAATAATCTAGCTGACAAGCAGACGAAGAAAACATAACTCACCTGTGGCACTATGCAAAAAAAAAAAAATATACTTTATTTCAGTATTGAATTTGTTCATAGCTGTGTCATCCGTTTTTTTCATATCGGTTATCATTAATGTCATTCAAACCTAAAACCACCGCTCTGTACCTGTGTCATGATGTAATTACTAATGGAGAGTCAATAGTGCTCAACAGTCACCACACTATATACTGAGACATTGGACACATTAGAGTAGTGCTTACTGCATTTATAAATTATCCTAGAATAAAGAACCTGAGACAGAGTATATATATAGTTCATAGTGTGCTTCCTAATAACAAAAGTTCCTCTTCCTCTTTCCCGTTTTTACAATTGGGAGAGACCATTATTCAAGCAAGGATACAATATGAACAATGGAGAGACCATTTTCCCGATGTATGCAAACTTATTACTTGGTTGTTGGTTCAAGGAGTGCATGAGGTGGTTAAAAATGGAGGACGAGGCAATATGTGGGGATGATGCTCATGCTAACAGGACGGTAAATTGAAGTCGAAGAATATGCCTCCGTGAACAAGGAGCTTGGAGTTGTTCTGCTTGTTTAACTGGTATATAGGATGCTTGTCTTATCGCACGCATGTGTTCTCGGCACCAACATTATTTTTCTCTCATCAACATTATTCTTCATTCTTTTTGGAGTAGGGCACCAAGAGAGGAGCAAACATGCACTACGAAGGACCAACTTTTAACCAAATAGGGCTGAGAGTTGTCTGGATCAAACATTTCACATGTCTGCATCCAAAAGCAACGAATCGTTCTTCAGCTGCTTGGCAGTCGCAACCCATCTGTTGCATTCGAGGACAGCACATGACTCCTCCCCTGCCTACACATGTTGTCTCTAAGTGCCAAGAAACCACTGGCATGAGTATGGGTCGTCCTCGCGTATCATCAGTTATGACATTTGGGACTGCAGAATGGTTGAATCTTCATGTGGCCATGTATTCAAATTCGAAATGCATGCACAGCAGCAGTGATTATAGATTTTAAAATTTTTAGCATGGAGTCATGCATTCAAATTATATGATGATGGTCATATTAGACCTTTTACTACTCTCCTTAATATGCATGAGAAATGTTAAACAAATTTCGGCACAGGCAGATTAGTAGTGATTTGTGGAACTACATCAGGGGAAACAACAGGTGATGAGTAATAATGCAAAAACTCGCTGTATGACTTCACATAAGTGTCATTGAAAATTAGGACCACCCTTGTGTACTAGTGATGACTTAACTCATGGGGATAAATGTATTCATCAAGCAAAGCCATTACACTGCACATATGTACCCCTGCTTTGCACCTTATAATTGTACGGCCTCAGAGCACAGAGTCACAGAGAGACACATAAATATGGTTGGCCATATATTCTCATTAGAAACGTTCTGGTGTTCCTGGTTAGTATGAAACCGGAGACAATCCAAGGATTCAATGTGCATTACAGAGTGTTGGGCAATTAGGCATGAGAGGTATTAGGAACAAATGAGAAACGAAGGTTCTGGATCTTCTTGTAACTTCTGTCCCCACTACAAGCTGAGCTGGGAGCTGTTCTGCTTCCGGGCCCAATTGACAAATTTGTCCATTCTGCTTCCATTGCCTCCTAAATACTTTGTTTGGAGTTGTTCGGCTTGTGCTGTGTGTTGAGCAAACTCCATAGACGTCTTTTGATGCTTGATCAAGTGTGTGCACTTGCTACCTATCCAATGTTCCCAGGACTATGGACGATAGAGTCATCCGCTAGGTCGATGGCATTGGCGGCCTGCAGATGATGATGGGAGAGGAGTCGGAGCCCATTCGGTGCAGCTGACTTCTCTTGTCAACTACATGGGGCCAGTGTTCCAGCGACCATCTTGTATGTGTCTCTCCCCTATCTAGCTCCTGCATATCGATGCATGCCATCTGCCACATGTTGTTTCCATGTGACCCATATGTTAGCATAGGAGTGAAAGCGTGAACTGCCATCCTTTCAAAAAAAAAAAAAAAAAAGATGATTGAACTGGCATATGTGTTCATATATCTTTGTATGCTTGATTTATCTAAGCAAAATGTGTTGAATCATCAGTTCTATACACATCTGTATAACTGTGACAGCATTGGTCAATATGTGTATTGCTATTGACCAATCTAAATTCCAAAAACGTGCACAGTCACAGCTGAGGCATTTCTTGTACCCTTTTAATTTGTGAAATGATCAAGTTCATCATTGTCAAATTAAACGTGCAGAAGTTGATCAAGTCCATCACTGTCAAATGCACTGCTTGTTAGAAGCATAGCTAACGTACAATGTGGGATTCTTGCAGCTCCGTTAATACTATGTTTATAGATGATAGAAGAAGTAAAATTGGCGTGGTCGACCCAAGGAAGAAAGTGACATGTTCGTATCAGAAATTTGTGTATAAACCGTACAAATGCCCACTTACTAAATAAATAAAATAATCTAGACGAGGAGATGAAGAAAACATAACTCACTTGTGCAGGTCTACTAGCACTAGAAGAGCATATCTAAGTATGTCATTCCTTTGGCACTATGTAAAAAATTCTACTTTATTTGAGTATTAAATTTGTGCATGGCTATACCATCCTTTTTTTCATCTCATCTTCAATGTCATTCAACACTAAAATGACTGCTTTGTACTACATGTACATTGATGGAATGAGTAATGGCGAATCAATTGTTCCCAACAGTCACTATGCTATATGTTTGAGACATTGGACCTTAGAGCAGTGGCATAACAATCCTGAGATAGAGACACCATATATATAGAAGATGCACATATATTGACATAGATAGTTTGTAGTGTTCTTCCAAATAACAAAAGTTCCCCGTCCCTCCCAGTTTCTACAATCGCGAGTACTAAAGCAAGTATGCAATATGCACTATGGACTGATGAGCAATTGGGTATGAGAGTCATCATGAATAAACTTCTGTCGCAGTATCACATTCTGGCTCGTGAAGTAGATGCTTTCTGCACAAAGCCACAAACTGATGCCAAATTTGATGCAATCAGTCTCCCTGAGCTCTGAGGTGCAGCTGCCAACAACGCGTCGGTGTTACCAATATCGGGCGTACAAGGTAGGGGCCCCCAAAACATGAGGGTCTGTCGATGAAGAAGAAGCAATTCAAGAGAGGACGCATCGGCTAGCAAGGCTCAACGGCCACACAAGGGGGTGGTAGGCGAGCAGGGCTCAAAGGCATGGGTAGCAGCAGCTCAATGATGAAGAACCAATCAGCATGCCGAACACCTTGGTAGATGGATGATGCAGTAGATATTGTGTAGCACAGTCATCAATGCACAAGGAACGGCGACATGGATGCAACGGCGAAGCAAACATGGTTGGCAGTGATGTGGGCCGAGACAAGCAGCAAGCCAGCATACCTATTGCTCGGAGAACTTTGCAATCTCATTGCCATATTTGCTCTATTCTTTATTGCTTCTGAGTGAAACGTTTCATCCGTGGATTTGTGTCAATGGAGAGTAGGGCTACTGATTAGGTGAGGTTCTTGCATCACCTTTTTAAATGCTAACCTTTGTTGTTCATAGATGAAACAAAAATTATGTAATTGGGCATGGCATGCAGACCAAACTAAAAGCTTCCAAACCTGCACATGAAAAGCACAAATCCTCTGGTCAAAAGAAATTGTATAAAATAAAATAAATAGAAGATAAACTTTGTTGGTTCTTCACTGTTGATCAGAAATGTAGTAAAAACGTATGTATGAGACTGGCTGAGCACCACACTTTTGGTATGAGAGGCATTCGGAAGTAGTACCAACATCCCCTAACTAGATCTGCGCAGATGATATACTGATAACCTTGATGATGTATTCCAGGTTGATAACACCAACTGAGACTAAAGGATGGTCTTTTAGTCCCGGTTGGTGTTACTAACCCGGACTAAAGGTCCTCCTGTGCAAAAGCTGTTGGTCTAGCAGTTGGGTAGGGAACATTAGTCCCAGTTGGAGCCACCAACTAGGACGAAAGTCTGTTTTCTACTAGTGTATGACCATACATACAGCTGCATTCCAATATGGCTAGTTACATCTTTTTTGTAGTTTCTTCTTCCATATTTTAAAATTCGAATTGCTCTATATTCATCAGAATAGAAAAATGTCTTTTTTTCTTCAGTGGCATTTACTTCATTTACGGCTTTTTCTTCTGACCTAGAAATACATTTTCCAGTCCCCATGTCAATCGTTCAGGACTAATATGTACAAACAGAAGCATGAGATATGATAAGGTACAATTTCTCTAGGGACGAGAGGCACTAGGAACAGCCAGTTTTACCGCATAGATGCTAAACCGTAGGTGTGATCCATACATGAATGATTTGCATTTAGGATTTCCTGAACATTGCATAGTAGACATTATCATGCATCTGCTGGCTGTGAAGCATTGGTCCCTTGTGGGGAGATCCACAGGAGAAGAGCTGGCAGACAAGTATGGGCGCGGTGGATGGGATCGCTCCATTTGGTACACTGTACGCCATACCAGGCTGGTATTAATGAAGACAGATTTCAAGCATCTCTTGGTTTGAACAACACGACATTGTTATCTACTGATGGTTTTATTTCTCTATCTTTCTTTACCAACACCACATTTGATGCCTAGAACCACCGCCCTGTACTAGTGAGGGTACAGATCATAAAGACATGTAATTCCATCTATAGATGCACCATATATACACGCAAATATGGAGTGGCGTTCTTAGCTTAACATTCTTCTTTATCGAGGTGCGCCAAGAGACCATGCGACGAAGCAACACGCACAATGAGTGGGTATAACTAAATAGGCATGAGAGTTATCAGGAGCAATCATTTCACTCGCGTGCAGTAAGCCATATTTCATCCTTATGGACCGTCCAGAACACTGGCATCTATCCATATTTCTATAGTTTAATAGTCGGGACGGAGAAGACCTCTATGTTGCGTCATGTGCATCTATCGATATTTCACGCACAATCCTAGTGTTGCATCCTTATGTTTCAATGGAATATTTCCAGAAGCCACCCCTACCCTCGACCAAGTGTCCATCTTATGCAAAATGGTACTTTTGATATTTGACCACGAAATCAGGTCCTCCTATGGTGTGGCCTGCTGATGCTAATTGTAACTAATTTTAAACATAATTGATATTTGTGCATCATTTCTTGAGCAAGAGTTGGTCACCGCATCGCTCTGTCTTTTATATTGTGGCTTGCTTGCTCAGTTTTTTTTTATGAAGGGGGAGTACATTTTACGCTACTAACAGAGATATTGATATTTTTATTTCGTTTTTGAATGCAAAAGGGAATGAACTTTGTGTTCATCTACAAAGAAAGTTGTCATATACCTTAGCGTCACTTTCTTCATTCAATTGTAACATCTGCAGGACCCATTAAGTAGACACACCATTTTGTTCTGTGTTTACAAGTGTCAGTAGAAACTGGTGCATGAGTGAGACTAGGTGCACCGGTGGGTTTGAGAAGAACCAGGAACTATTTTGATCTAGAAGTTGTGGAACCAGAAAATACTTGAGAGAAATGTTTATTTGTCACCATGAAACTTCATTGACTTCTGCTCTGCATTGCGTTCAAAAACATTTTGTTACACGTGGCCATATATGGCACCAACTTTTTTCTTGCTTATTTATTTGTCGTTACCATTTGGTTCATCCAGAACTTATGGCCTGAGGGCAACAGTGGCTCTATTGTACGATCCATCCAAAGGCAGGTGCACCATTGACTAGTCCTAACTGGCAGTGTGCATGAAAATAGCTTGTCATTCTTCTACTGGATAGTGCTACATTACAGTTAATTTTAGCTTGATGCCTAGAGTTATGCATACTAAGAATACATTTCAATCTTTACTTTTGGAAACGACATCCAAATTAACTTGCGATTCATGATGTTACATAAAAGAGATGCAATAAGAGCTTATATAACTGAAAATTAGGTTTCAACTACAATCATATCATGCAAGATGAAAAATATATAATTCTTGATCTTCTATTTAGAAATCCGCAATGAAGCCTCCATGTTGATTTTCATTGAGTCAGGATATGAAAAACAATAAATCCTATAAATTATTACTACAAAATAGAAACATATGGCATCAACTCTGTAGACTCTAATCACCATTGATAATAATATCCATTGTATCTATAATATTTTGAAACATGATTTAAGACAAGACTAAATTTGCATCCAATTAGGGTAATCACTTCTACGTACGAACGAGCAACTGCATTAATTTGGTAACCCCCGATCACTTCTTTATTTTAGTAAATGGTGATTTCATTGCCGATTACCCACTCAGCAGTTTTTCTATTTTTGATAAAGAACAATAAAGCACACTAACCACATCATGGCCCGCTACAGGCTGACGTTCCCTCACGTCATAACCCTGACAGCCAGTAACCGCGCGCAACCCCATGTGTTGTCCCATCTCTACGCTCGCCTCTGCTCTAATGTCGTAGCCTGAATCATAATAGCCTGCCAGCCCACCTATGTTGCTCGCCATGAATATGATCTCTACGTCATGTTGCGGCCCACTCTCCGCAAGCCATTAAACAGCTGTTCCTGGTGCTATCTCCTGCCCAGGACTAGCGCACCTTCCAAAATGCCGAGGAAGATGGATGGATGCAAGGTGCAGCCTGGAGCTTAGGGAGGGAAGGAGCATGCTGTGTGTTCAGGAGGTGAGGGAGAGAGGAGTGGACTGAGAGACAAATAAGAAGAGTAGGAGACAATGGGAGGGACAAATAAAGTCAGGTATGGAAATAGGGGCGTAAAGGTTGTGTACATTTTTCTGACCATCCGACCGAAGGCCTTTAGTAACCCGATAAAATGTAAGGTGCCCAAATATGTAGATTTACTCATACCGCATCTGTATCTAGATACTTAAATTCAAATATATATTAGGTTGTTATCTGTTCATATCTTCCAAAACATCAGTAACTAAATCTTAATCTAAGATTTACTCTAGTTATCCTTATTTGTATCCATAGGTATCCTCAGACCAATCTGATCATTTGCACCTCTACATGCAGGGATGTGCAAGACAGAGATAGGGGTATGGGATTGACATACGGACAGGTAAATGAAGAGAGAGCACACCGACAATGGGCAGGCGGACTAAACCAAATCAGAACAAAATAAATGTACACGCCCCAGGCCTTCCTCGCCGAGTGCTCGCGACGAGCCAATCCCAAACGCCGGCGCCAGTACGCTCTTTGGCCGGCAGCCCTGCTCTGCCCCTCACCGGATCCGGCGGCCTAGAGGCTGGATGCATGGCCTCCGGTTGGCGGTTGCGCAGCCTTGGCGCGGGCGTCGCCCGGCGGCGCGCCCCGACGAACTCGCCATCCCGATGTCTTGAGCATTGATCTGGTTGGCGAGCAATCGCGCACCTCACCTGGCCTCCGCCTCGAGCTCAAGGCGTCCGCCGCCAACGCCCACCCGCCCTCTCGGATCCGGCTTTCCCATGGCTGGAGCGGGCGGTGCGGCGCCCTCCATTCTACAAGGGCGGCGCCCATGGCGATGGCTGGCGTGGGGCCCCATTGTACATGCGGCGCCGACTCGGTCCACGCCGCGCGCTACTCCTCCAGATCTATGGAGGAGGCAGCGCCTTTACCACAGTGGTGACCACACGGGTGTGCGGGACAGCATGGCGAGCTCCCCGGTGTGTCTCTTTCAGGGGGACAGATGCTTTTCCATTGGCAACAATCTTTGGCGTCCACGATGCACCTTGGCGACTCGGCAACGCACAAAGGCGGCAGATCGAAGACAGTTCGGGGTCTTCCTCCAGCACAAAAGATTGATGGTGGCTATCCCGAACGCCGCCGATATTTCAAGGTGGTGGGGCAGCAGTGAGGGCACACGATTTCAAGCGTGGGCGATTTGCTAGCTGCAGTGGGGGGCTATCTACATCCAATGAGTTTCTTTCAAGTTGATTTTGGTGCACGTTGTTTAAGGCATGGTGGCTGATTTGAAGACCGCCATGAAGCGACATCGATATCTTTAGCACTCTCTTGAGTAGTAAAACTCAATTTTTTTTTGGATATAGTAGATCTTTAGTACATATATCTTCATGTGCTAAAGTTTTTTTATTCTTAGTTTTTTAATAAGTTTGGCTATGTCTGGTCACGCAGAGGCTTTTTTAGGCTGTGTGCGTTACAAGAGAAGCGGAATATTAATTCCATTATCTAAAAAATGTCACTACCCAAGCTTTTGGTGGTTATTAGAACCAAAAAAATATATAATATCAGAGTCAGTGCATGGTAATTACCAGCAATGACGTTAGATACCAACTTATCTGTTTCTTTTTATTTTTTCAAAAAGAAAAGTTAATTGAAAGAACTCAAGCACTAAATTTTGCAGAGGAGAGAAGTGAACTAACTTTATTCATTTATTAGGGCCATGGAAGCTACTCTATAAAACGCACACACACAGGTCATTGTTCTGAAGTTCATCAGGTCCAGAACAAACAGATTGATGTACATGACGTGTGAGAGTACAGCTGGGTACGAGAGGCACCAGGAAATACCAATGCTGCTGTAGGAGAACTTGAAGTACATTGTATCTGGATTCCATAGCACACGAAGGGATTGCCGCAGTGCCTTTGATACCACTATGCATGTTTTCACCCATGGTCCATACATTCTTGGGGTTTGGGAGAATATTAAGAGATGGTTATTTGGCGAATCTTGTTAACCATGTTGAGTGGGGGTCATTTACGAGATGGTGTGTCTGAGTGCTGGGATGTTTACCAGATTTGCCTAGACATAAAAGTTCTTAGTTCGTTATAATTTCCATAAAGTTCTTAGTTCGTTATAATTTCCATACTCAGGGAAATCAAGGAGCTGAGTGAAATGCACACAAGCTATAATTGATTTTGAGGGCCATCACTGTAGTTTCAAATATCAAACCGAGTCTCAAATGTTTACCAATGCCCCCATCTGTACACTTGTGCATTTTATTTTTTACCAAAAGTTGTTTTTACGCCATATTTATCTGATATATAAAATTAAAAATGTCATGCCTTTTAGCATTGGCTCGTTGCGTGACAAAGACTGTTGAGCAAAGGGCCTAGCGCCAGGAACAAACACAACTATGGTGACTGGACAATTTGGGAAGACGAAGACCTATATGGAACCATGGGAGGTTGTTCCCAAGTATTGGGCATTCACCGCCCCTTTCATGTTTGGTGTCCAGCGACTTAGGTTTTGCCATCCCATGCCCCACTGCTAGCTGACAACTTTTTAATTTGAGATGGCTTAGAAGTTCAAATATTCAATAAATTTCTCATCCACGAAAAAATCACGAGCTATCCAAAATTGCGTTTTGCTTTCCTGGCCGCTATAGCGGCAGCTAAATGAAGTACCGTCAGCTGACTGCTCAGGCCATAGTGCCGCTATACCCGCTATTTGTTTGGAAACTAGAAAACATAAAAACAAATCAATCCTCAATCACTCAATGTCTCAATCTGATAATCTAATCATATACCTCATAAGTTTATAAATTATACCTCATATAACTCATAACCGATAATGTCATAACAGTATAACATCCACATCCACCATATATAGCACCATATATAAAGTTTACACTTGTCGTTGTTTGATTAGCCTCCTTTGAGCCATCTAGCCAGTAATAGCGCCAGGTTAGCGCCATAGCGGCAATAGTAGCACTTTTAGCGCGAAATAGTGTCATAGCGCATATAGCGCAAAAAAAGAGAAATTGCGTCGCGTCATTTAATTTGTGCCGCTATAGCGCGCTATTTTTCCTGGTTTCACATAGATGATTTGAGATGATTAACAATGTCGAACGGAGGCAAAGTCAAAATCAAAGTTGTAGTACTCTATGAGATCTACAACTTTGCAATTGACAAAACTTTCATTTGAGAGCGTTTGTAGAGTCAGGTGTACAATACAAGACTCAAAATTGTGTGGACAGAACACTAGTATCAGCCAACGTGAACGGTTAAAGTCTGGACTTCAAATCCTGAAAAACATATATTTTCTAATTTTTACTGCTTATTCTTATGTTTGCCGGATTTTGCTCTGGCAGTGTAGGGTGATGGATCACTGGATTCTTGTTCCCTGACGCGAATAAAGACAAGCTCATCAGACTGTGTGTTTCACTAGCTAATTAATTACATCCATTTGGTTCGTTTAATTTTTTCTCAAAATTCAAAAATGGGAAGAACTATATATAACATTTGTCTTACCAGAATAGTATATTTACTTTTGTTGAGCAGAAGCACTTAATTCCTTTCTGCAATCTTCATCTCATAAAAAAATACAACATCCACTTGATGTGCTGTAGGATACTTTTGTAGTTTCTGCACAAAACCAGCTGAGGTGGAGGTTTTTTTTTTTTTTTTTTTTTTTTGACAGCAGCTGAGGTGGAGTTGGCACAACTGCATCTAACTACCTAGCTAATTACACCAATGGCACCGCCGGCCAAGTTCAGGACTGTATTACAAAGTGGGAAGATCTCTTTACTTTTCCTACGTGGCACTCAATTCTTCATTTATGGCTTCTGATGCTCATCTACAAATACTACTTCCACCGATCATATATATCCCCATGTCCATTGGTCATGACTCATGAATAGTATGATGAAAAAACCTGCAAGGAATGAGAGGCACCAGGAACTGCCAGCTTTGCTCTACACATTCCAAATCCACGGCCCTTCCCTTCATCTCTCATGTTCAGGAAGCTTATTACATGCGTTTATGGAGGGAAGGCAGCGTTCAGGTGGTTTTTGGCAGTAGTGACACATGCCCCATCGTTGACAAATAGGCAGTGGATGGATAAGCAAGGGCTACGCCAACTGATAAGAGATGAGGGTTGGGCTACAGTATCTCTGCTATAATGGAAACGTCACGAGATCATAGTGGAAGTTTACAATAAAAATGAGGCTATAGCTAGCCCAAAGATCATAGTGGGCAAATGTGTGTAGTGAATGGTTCAACACACACTACTTCAATAATCTCAGTCAGTCACAGTGGTTAGCATAATGCATTGACATTGGATAGAGACATGGGGTACGGTCATCCTGTTTCTCTTTGGTATATGTACACCACAGCCGGTATATACCTCGTGAAGATAAATATCTCCAACGATCTACTCGGTGCATATACAAACCAGCTTTTACACTCAATAATTATTACTCCAAATGAAGTGAATTTATTGAGAATTAGCATTTTAGATCAATTATCATTTATGGAAGGGTCATACCATGCTGCACTAGTGCTGGGGTTGGATCCCAATCTTTATAACATTGTGAAATTCTAATTGGATCTTAATTACAAATTTGCGAACCCTGCCAAACTAAATGTCATAATTTCTCATTTTGTTTTAGCTTGTCCCTTAACTTTTTATTTTCTAACCCGATACCCACATTGTTACTCTGTAGTCATCTATATATATCTAGTTTCGAAATTTGCATCCTTGCCTTGTTTGTTAGCTCAATGTGTCCAGTATTTGAGGCTGATGCTCTCAGCAGAGATAGGGCCAGCTAGAAATATGGCACCAGAGGCAGCAGGAGCAGTCAGCTCAAGAGAGGAGAGTGCCTTCACTTTTCTTGTGTGGCACTTGTTTGTTTGATGATGACTTGATAGTAGAAAAGCACAGGCATTTCTTGCAACTACTTCTTCGTAGTATATGCACACACTGATGTGCATTTCTTGCAACTATTTCTTCGTAGTATACACACACGGTGTCAGAAAAGTATTATATTGTAGAAGAAATGCTACGGTCGACATCCAATTTTGTTACACTAAGTAGAGAAGTAACAAGCAATAATTGGTCATTGATTAGTTCAGTTGTCAGCTATTCACATGAAACCATTGATTTGATTGAATTCAAGATCGACCTCCCTGATCGAGCACAACACAACGTTTGGTTTGGGTAACATGATCGCAGGGAAGATCGATCGGACTGCAGTTTAGAGTAGTGTGCTGCAAAACATCAGCAAAGTGTCTCAGTGCTAGTCGATTTGGAGGAAGAGAAGAAAAAATAAATGAAAGAAGTGACGGCACGACAATGGCCTAGGAGCAGCTCATCTCACACACAAATTGGGTAAAGGCCGCCCAAAGCACAGGCGAGGTGCACAATTCCTGTACCGATAGACTGCCGATCGGCCTACTACCGCCTTGCAGCAGCCTCTGTGCGACTGTACGCCGATACCAGATTGTGTGACATCCTCTGTCACAGCCTCCATGTGCCACTCTGCCGCGGCCGCATTCTTGGACCGGGCTGCGCCTCACAACAGCTGCCTGGAGGCTGAAGCCTCTCGCCGCCTGCACCTTGTGTCACCGGCGCCATTATTGGTCTGCACTATGAGAGCAAAACGTGATTGAAGCAAATAAGCGTGACCAGCACCCGACGGCTGAATGGTGAAGATCCCCACATACATCTTCCTGGGCTGGGCTTGGTTAGGGCCAGACCCTGGGTAAACTCCGTGAAGAAATTAATTAAAATTAATTACTGGCTTGTTTAAAATTTGTGCGAACCTTTTAAGGACCATCAGAGCAAAACTCATGAACTTTCTGAATTAATTGCCTGGAAATACAAAAAGTGATAGTACTTCAGAAAAATAAACATTGTAAAAAGATCTCTTATAGGACGAAAATGTACGGATGGAGTGATTAGGATGTAGGTAGATAGTCTCCCTAGGCCCTCTGGCCCCTAATATATGGTTGCTATGGTGTTTGAAGCCAGAAAATTCAGGTGAGAAATGTCTAGGGTATCCCCTTGATTTATACATGTAGCAGGGCTTGGGGCTGATCCTACAAGGTTTAGAGTACGCCACCGATCGTCATGGCAAGTTCTTTATTTAAAGTTATGTGAACTTAAATGGTGATGATAAATGACCTGGATTGCAGCTCCGACTGAGCTCTTCTATGTAGGCCCTCACGACTAATGGGTGATATAAATCATGGGTAGCTAGACATCTCACAATGCATCCATGTATATGCTTGTTGATAGGGTCACTCTAGGTTGTTCTCCTGGTTTGTTTGTTAAGGTTAATTCGCCATGCACAATAAGCAGAGATGCATATGATTGTTGGAGAGTTCATCCCTTGGGTATGAGATGCACCTGGAATCTATATATTTGTGTCAAATGCCCGTGGCATTATACTGCAGAGGCACTTACTGGAAGAAGCAGCAATGATTCAGATCAGTCTCATTTGAAGCATAGCCTTGCCGAAACAACTAGGAGGCTGACGAACTAGGCAATGTAGCAGCTAAAAAAAGACTCTCAGAACCTGGAGCTATCATTGAGGTCTTGCACAGGCCATGCAACAGAACAGTCCTCAGAGGTGACACATCGTCAATTCTTCAAGCCTTCAAATCAGCAATGCACACGTACTAATATTGTAGTCTTCAGAAGAGAAAAACGAGAATGACAACACGATTTCCTTCAATGTCGGTTCTTTGGCAGAAGAATTATTGGCACATATAAGGCTTTCCTCATAACAGTGATTATGTAAATCCAACATCTTACTATTACTAATTGAAGGCTCCAACGGAGGCTCCACGTTAATTCTCACCATACGCACTAGAAAAAAAATAAATGCTAGAAATTCTCACGTTAATCAAAAACATCGGCCACCAAACCATTGATCGGAGCAATCTGTAACCATCAGATCTAATTCAACTTTTGAAGAAATTACCCACCACTACCATTCTATAGAGAGATAATAATAAAACAATTAGCATAAATCCTTGCGTACCAACAAAATCTTGAATTTTTGTAGCGACATGCACATAATTTCCTTTATAAATTAATCTGATGGGCCTACCATCGTGTGTTCCCTTGGTGAGCAATGCGACGTCCCTACTACCCTCATATCAACTCATTTTTATCTTAGATATTTAAATACTAATCAACCAAAAAAATTAGCAATGATATTTTAGGCTAACCCGTGAGGACTAATATTGATATATTAACCGATCTTTAAAGCTATCGGTAGTACGCATTGTATTGGATATTTTATAAATTAACCAACAGATGTTTAATATTTTATCCCATGTGGCTACAAGTTTTTTGGTAATGATATTTTAGGATATTTTTTATTTGTAACAAGCTGAAAAAAAAAGATAAATTCTAGAAATTCTGACATTAATTAGCAACCTGGGCCATCAAATCTATATGGTCTCATATTTTTAGCAGTTTGATCTATTTAATTCTGTAAGAGATTAGCCACCTCTGCCATTATTATAGATAAAAAGAAGAAACAATCCACCTAAAATACCAAAGTGTTATTAGTCAAGTCAAATATAATCTTATCTTATCTTACTATTACTAATTGAAGATTCCAACGTTACTTCTCATTATATGCGCTAAGAAAAATGATAAATGGTAGAAAATCCCATAATAATCGGAAACATTTAGCCATCAAATTGGTAGGCTCGGCCAATCCATAACCATTAGATCTATTGTATTTTCTAAAAAATTACCCACCTCCAATAAATCAATTATTTAAGAATGTATGTACACCAGAAAATAGAGAAATATAGATACATTATTCTTTTCCCTGAATATCACCCAGCCGTAAATCAGTTATTTAAAAGTATACATATATACTTGAAAGAAGGGAAAGATCAATACATTTTCTTCCTATATATCACCCCAACCAGAACGTGGAGGATCCGTTCACCCAAATACTGGTCGTCCGCTAACAAAAATAACGTGGAATCAGATATCGAGAAAATCAATCTACCAAAACGAGGTAACAACTTTCCATCCAGGACATGAGCATGGGCATTGAGGAAGCCGGCGCTGACGTCATATGACTGTGTGCACCAACTTCAATGTCCGGCTGTGGGCCGACCGCGGATGTGATCCAGCTACAATGACAAAAGATGGACGTGTGCCAGTATCGCGAGGACGGTGGCATTCGTCAACGCTGCCATCATCTATTTCATCCATGTGTGGACGAGATCGACGAGGGGATCTACATCTAAAGGATACGGGCTCAACGTTGGCACTTGCCGCACTTGCATACTTGTGCTTGATTACTTCGCAAAAAGTAAATTTTGATAACCTTATTCACCATCGGGTATGCTTTTTTTAATCAGTCTTTTTCACCGATTCCTTTTACCAGTTTATTAATAGTAGTGCAAATGGAATACTTCAAGTTTACATGATGAGGATGCTGAAAATATAGGAGATCGACAAGGATATGCGCATCAAGCAAGGAAAGGAAACGAGTGGAACAGGAACACCAGGCCACTGGTGCCATGACGTCCGTCATTCACGACTTCTACATCAACAACGCTTGCACTAGCCGTATATGCAGAGTAAAGGTATGACCATCCTGCAAGATCCCTAGAATTACAATACATGATATGATCTTTATTGACCATCATGTATAATTTTCACTTTAATTTTAATGTGCTTGGATTATTTGGCAGAAATAAATTTTGATATAATCTTTATTGACCACGGGAATATATTTTTGTGTTCACTTTATAATAATGGAAATCGATCATTTCAAGTTTACATGCTAATGATGCGAAAAATTTTGGATAATGATCCATGGAGTTACCAATAATGCCTCCACAAATTTAAACGATAATAAAACTAATCCAATAATATTTTTCATATACAATCCATCTCTATCATGACAGAGAATAATGCTTTGACTCCTAAGTTTGCATTCAAATTACGCATATATGACATTATGAACATTAATATAAAGGAAAAGTACTTATATATACTCTCCGCCTAATTATTTGCTTCAATTGTTATAAAAAATTAACCAAAATCTTCCAATTCTACATGTCAATGCTTATATAAGCTATTATAAAAAATAATTCAATATCCCTAAGTTAAAACATAAATTAATATAAATATAAATCATAAGCTCATCAAGCATGGACAAATATCCTTAACAAACCATGCAAAGTAATGACACCTACAGTTCACTTTTAATTATATTAATAGTTATGATAATTAATTTTGTAAGTTGTTGTCTTGAAAAAAGTTTAAACATTTTGATAAAAACATTTATCATACGAATATTAGTAACTTATCTAAGCATTATTTGTTTAATAAAACAATACTGATACGATATAATAAGTTCACCATGTTGAGTGCCATGGTACATGCTAAAATTAAATAACTATTTATGAGGGTATCCTGAGACCTATTCTTTTAATAAAATAAAACATGAAATTTTGAATAAACGATACAATATATAAGCTTAGATATTAAAATTAACGCATTAAAATAATAACTATATCAAAAGTTGAAATTTAAAATATGGATCTTCATGATATATGGCATAAAGGGATTAATCCTAAAAAAATTATTCTCACAAAAAGCTAGAAATAAAAAATATAGATGCTAAAGATTATGTTATCAAATTCAGACTACAACAACCA
Organism: Hyparrhenia diplandra; assembly: GCA_015847255.1. Lineage (NCBI taxonomy): Eukaryota > Viridiplantae > Streptophyta > Magnoliopsida > Poales > Poaceae > Hyparrhenia > Hyparrhenia diplandra. Next base: position 239,623 of record JADLZK010008375.1, read on the forward strand.
TTATAAATAATAGTTGTTGTATCTAAGAAATTAATTTTGGAAAAAAAAAGAATCAAAATTTAGGTTGATCATGTCTTCCAATTATAAGATGCAGCTAAAATTATCATAGTTACGTTTAAGCAAATGCTTCATCTAAATGTCTATTGGAGATATAAAAACGTGCTTTGTCAAGGCGAGGGTTCCTTGCGGTGAAACCTGCCCTCCAAGGTTGAAGCCAAGACTTGGCACAAGTGATTGGGTTATCCTGGATTTATTCCAGGAGTTAACAACGCTCTACTTTCAGTGGTACGCAATGCCTCCCGTCAATAGCGAGAAGTCTATGGTGACCTTTAGTGATAGGTGCTCATAGGGTAGGGGTTTGCGTACATTTGTTCATAGTGCTAACTGTGCATACAAATTGTGGGCATTTATGTTATACTATGTAATTAAAAAAAAAAAAAAATTGTGGATATGGGTGAAAAGAATATGTAAATAAATATTCAATAGATTATCATGAACTGAATATATAGACTATATAGTACCTATTATAGTTATTACTTAGAACATTTGTTGAAGGGAAAAGATATTTAAGATAAGTAATTTTTATTAGATAGATAGTCCTAAGATTCTAACCCGTGCGAGAGCACGGGTTGATGGACTAGTTTGTCTAATTCCACCACCAATTACGTGGCATTTTAGAATATGTATTTCAAAGAAAAAAAAATCATGGACTAATTAAAACTTTGCCGCAAGCTAATACGGTGGACCATGGAATAATAATAATAATAATAATAATAATAATAATAATAATAATAATAATAATAATAATAATAATAATATTGAGATAATTTTTCTTTTTTTCTAAACCGGGCTCGTGCCCGTGATTGCATTAAGAGAAGTGGGAAAGTTCGACACATCCTAGACATCCCCATGGCGAGCTGCCGGGGAGGACAAATAGGCGAGACACTAACACAAGGCACCGGCTACAACGGTGGAGCTTAGAGCGGTGTACTAAGTAAAGAACAACCAGCGACAAAGAAACGACGGGACACTTGCTCGGGTTGGCGAGGGCCCCAAGATCCGGAGCCGGCGCCAATGTAGCCGCCTTCACAACCAAACGACTCGCGACTCCAACAACGACCCAGTGTAGTCGCGGAGTCAAGCGCAGCAAATGGCGGCGACAACGCCGTAGCCATTCTGAACTCCTAACGACGACACCCTTGCGACTCTAACGGGCGCCGTAGCCACCGTGAATCAAGCGAACAAATGGCGACGACAACGCCGGGTAGCCGCCTGCGGAATGCCGACGGACGACCCTCGACTCCAACGGCGACCCCGGTGGTAGCCGTGAACTGCGAGCAAGCGGCGGCGGCGGCGGCGGGTAGCTCCTGCGGACGCTCGAACGACCTCGGCGACTCAACGGTGGCCGGGTAGCCACGCGTGAATCAGCGGCAAATGGCGGCGACAATGGCAGGTAGCGGCAACGCGAGCCGACCACGCCCTCGGCGACTCTAACGGGCGACCCCGGCAGCCACGATGAATCCAGCAAGCAAACGGCGGCGGTCGCAGCGGCAGCTCTGCCGCGCGGACACCCGAGCACCTCGACTCAACGCGGGTCGCAGTCGGAGTCGAAGCGAAACGGCGCGACGGCGCAAGCGTGAAGCCGCCATGAACGCGAAGAAGCGACCGCGCGACTCCGCGGCAGCGGTAGCCGCCATGAGTCAGCGGCAACGGCGGCGACATCAGCCGAGGTGGCGTTGAAGCTGCGCGACTCACGACTCAACGGCCCGGCCGTAGCCACCGTGGAGCGAGCAAACGACGATAACGCGTTTAAAGCCGCCGTGATTGCCGTGAACGATCGCGGGATCGGCGGCGCCACCGGCGGACGCCGGCGGTGGGTTACGGCAGGGGCCGCCACGGCAGCCCCGCGACAAGCACCGCCGCATAAGCTGGCGGCGCTCCGTGGCAGCGGAAGCGGGGCGGCAGCGAAGGCCTCCCCGACGGCGCCGAGGCGCTCCTCCCGCCGTCTTGGCGCCTCCCGCGGTCCTCCACAAGAGCAAAGGTCGCGCGGTGAACGGATCGCGCCGTCGGCTAGGTGCTGTGGCGGGGGGGTCCGCACGTGGATGCGGCTGTGGGACGTCGGTGTGGAGGGCGTCGTGGCCACGGCGGCGCCATGGCTGAGGTCCGCCCGCGGCCCGAGCTCGCTGTCCCTCGCTGAGCTCGCAGCGCCTCGGAGCGCCGCAACGCACGCGGAGCGGCTCATCGGAGGGCGCGAGGACGCCCGACGGCGGAGCTGGCGACGGTGGACGGAGGTCCAACCTGCTACGGCCGGTGGAGGCAGCGCCCCGCAAGATGCGCATGCGCGGGCGATTCTGCTTTCGACGCTGATTTGGGCTGGGGGACGGGCGGATCTGGCCGCCGCCGGCGGCGCGAGGTCAGGGGCCCAGCCCGTCGCCCCTTCGCTCAGCAGATCCTGGAGTCTGAGTTACAATATCATTCTAAGATTGGAGAATATTGAGATAATAAGGTGGACCATGGACTGACAGCATTATATATTGCATCTTCTTTTGAATGGCATGCGGTTTGAGCAGGCTAGAAATCAAAGAAATAATCATATATGAGTATATGACTGAATGAGGCAGAAGGACCCCACCACTTTCACTCGGCTATGCCAAGACGAACGATAAAAATGTTTGACACTGAGCTCCACTACTGCAGCGTGTTGGGGCACATGCTTTTGGACTCGTCGGATGCGGTGGCATTCATCAGCTGTTTTGTTCATGTGTATTGCCAATCGTGTGGCAGAGGACGAAACAATACTAGTTGGATTGATCGAATGAGGCCAGTTTAGATGAGACTTTCCTCTGGTCTTGGCCATCTCCCTTTAGTTTCATGTGTTGCTGAATTTGAGTCATGGAAGTCATGGAGATAAATGCATGTTCATGCATCCATGTCTCTGCTTCCCTGATAGTTTACGTCAGTGTTACATGCTAGTGGCATGTGTTTGGTTGACTCTCTTTCATCACTAGATGAAACAACATGTTGATATTCACTGTTTATGTTAGCCATAATGATAACCTTGACCCATTTCAAGAATGAGTGTTGCTAGGTGTTGATGTTAATTTCATTCCCAGACTGGTTTATTCGCACAATGTTCTTCATCAGTAATCATTTCGGTCTTCTGATGCTCTACAAATATATAAAACGGATAATTACAAGCTACAAAACTCATGTGTATTAAGTATTAACTCTATTCTGTTTCAGATTAATTTGTAAGGCATTGCCTTTTTTATTTTATCAACTAATTGACATTAATGCCCAGAGATAGAAAAATTTTACCAATGAGGGTATGGGTCATGAAGAAAAATAATTCCGTCTACTACGTGTTCCTCATATATACGACATAGAGCAGCATTCTCTTCTGAATATTCCTGTGTGCATATGTGGGGGGAGACGACTATGTTAGAAGCCAAACGTGCACATGAGCCATAAATTAAAACACAATTTTGTGTTGTGGATACACTACACTGCCATCCACTGCCCCTAGCGTCCGATGTCACAATGATTCTAAGGATAACAAAACGGCTGACATCTCACTGCTACGAAACTGATCTTTGCAGTCGGTCAGAACTCATCTCTAGGGGCAGCTGTTCCAACTGCCTGTAGCTCTCCATTTCTAGAAAATAGGATTTAAATTTGTAGGAGCCTCCAAATTGATTTTTAAGCCAGCTGAGTCTAGGATCACCTCTACAACTAAATAACGGTAACGACTCCCCTGTTCCCCAGCGATTTTTTACTGCACCGACAGGTGGGGCCACACTCGGACCATCAGACGCCGCTCGCTCCTACTATTGCCACTCCGAGTCTCAGGCCGCCACTGCCCTATAACACGCCCTCCTCCACCACCCTGCCGCCCTGCTGCCGGCGCCATGACCAGCATGGCAGTTCACGCGAGGGGTCTTACTTAATATATACATGTATCCCAGTATGGTTCCAAATATATCTCCAAGTATTTGTTAATTGCTCACAATCCATGCTGGTCGAACTCTATATACTTCCCCTGAGGCACAGCACTTTAGGTGCAAGCACAATGCATCCTTCGCCTTAGCTCGAGAGAGACACGTTGGTTATATATAGTTCTGTTCAATGCTCTACACTTTTGTATCTTTGCTTAGCACAAGGCTCTCACCGCACAAGTTCAGGAGTAATTTTCCTTTTCCTTGCAAAAGCTCAAGCTAAGGAGAAGAGAGAGCCTCTCTCACCACACTACTAGTTCATCAGAGCTATAAGAGAAACAGACGCGTGAGATAAGATGTGCACCACTAGGAACGAGAGGCATCAGGGTGTACATATGTCCCTAAACAAGATCCAGATGACAAACGATTGAATGAGTTCTCCTATCAGTGGGAATGAACCAATGCGGTACACAGATTGAGGTAAGCTGGGCGTACGTAGCTTGCTCGTTTTGTCTCTTGGACATATGTTTTATCATATTGAGTTTAATCTCGAGACGGGTTTGAGAATGGTTAGTCGAGAGATTAACGGAAAGGGTCTGTTGCGAGACAAGGTCGGATGGCAAAAAATTAACTAGCCGTACGTGCAAACATATATAATTGGCAAAAGTCATTAATTTTGATCTTTATTTTCTCCTTTTTTTTTTTTTAGATAATGAAAAAATTCCGGCTTCAGCCTTCTTCTATATGGAAGAATCCTCAGTCCAAACTTATTACAGGAACACACCCATAGTTAAAACTTATTAGAGGTTCAAAACTAAAGTCCAAGACCGTAAATGAAACAGCATCCATTGGATGCTTAAGAACTCCATGGCTCTCGATTCTATTAGCTTGCAAGCATCAAGAATCCTTCCTTGGCGCCATCCGAAAGCGCTGCAATAGAGCCCAAAACCAGAACCGTGTGTGTCCCCGTGAACCTGCAAAAAGTTTTTGGGTGACCTTTATCAAAAACCGCGATCGTTCCTTGTGATCCATATCGCCCAGCAAAACGCCACGCCCCAATCAATTAAAGATAATTATGTTTGGACCCTCCTAGTATTGACCAACTACTAAAAAAAAGATGGTTTGTGTCACTACCGAACCAGGTGATATCCCCGTGAGTGCTTCGCTCACGGAAAGCCCGCTTTCATCACGGGAAAGGATATCCCGGGGTAAATCACGGATAGCCGTGACGGGAAACCAAATCGACGGGGAAATTACCCCTTTCCCCGTGAACACAGTGTCATACCCACGGATATCCTTTCCCGTGATCCAATTTAGCACACGGGATATACTTAACGGGGCACCGGCCAACGGGGAGGGGTAGAACCCCGTTATGGCCTACGTGGCCTGTGGCATGAAACGGCGTTGGTGATATCCCGTGAGTTTAACGTGCAGCTTCACGGGATATCCTCTCCCTTTCCCGTGTGTCAAAGTGAGTTCACGGAAATCTTTTGCTCAATTTCCCGTGAGCGGTGCCACTCACGGGAAATGTTTGGTCAATTTCCCGTGTGTGGCTCACGGAAATTGACTTTTTTTTTTTTTTTGTTCCAAAGACATTGTTGACACATATAAATATATATATACATACACGATTTCATAATATCCATAATATCACAAATATAGCTCGATAAATCCATAATACCACATATATATTACATAACATCCAACAAAGTCACAAGTTCAACCACATGTCCATGAGTGCAACCACAAGTTCACAAACTCACATAAAATCGAAGTTCACAAGTTCAAGTGCACAAGTTTTCAACCTAAATCATGACAAATTTACGGCCACGGCCTCCAATCTTCCGCAGGCGTCCCAAAGGGTCCGGTTGAGATTGGCTCGGAGGAGTTGGGTTCGAGGCATGAGAATTTTTTCCTGCACGTAGGCAAAGATAAATAGTTAGAAATTTATGAGACAAAATTGAAGGTAGAATCTATTAACTTGAAAAAGAAGAGAAATAGTTAGAAATTTCGCAGCACCTCCCCCGCGACGGAGGGCTTTCCAACCCGCAAGAAAAACAACGGCTCGATGGCCGACAACCACATGTCCACATGCACATCTCATGGTGCATTCAAAACTTCAGATCATATCCATTCACATTCATATATGCATATTTCGAAGTTACGGAGACAAACTCACAGGAGAGGCTCCATGCGGTGGAGGGAAGATCGATGGCTGGACCGTAGACGGGCGGTGGGGACGACGAGGGGCGGTGGACAAGACGGGCGGTGGCGGGAAGGCGATCTCCCGGTGGCTCGACTACACACCAACACGGCCACCAACACGGCGGAGGTACGCTTAGGAGAGCTTCCATGCTCTTCTAGTGCTGCTCCGCCCTCTCTTGCTCGCCGAGCCCTTGCCCGCTCCCTCTCCTCGGCCTCCTCCGCCGCTTCCTCTCTCTTCCTCTATCCGGGCCTATTTCAACACAAAGTTAGAACACGGAGAAATAGTATTCAACGATAAATGAACCTTAAATAAAAATATATAAACCTCAAGTCCGAGACCGTGGCCTGGTAAGTGGTTGGCCGCTCGCGTATCACCGGGCCTCCCCGAAATGCATTCGGAGCTCGATAGCTTCTTTGTGTTGTGCGGGTTGATAACGCTATCACCTATATAGTACCGCCCGTGCTTCTTGCCTCCTCCGGCGATCATGGCGATGTCCCCTCAATGTTGTGGCCGCGGGATCGAAGGTTTCTCCATCTTGCTCCTCGCCACTTGATGTGTACCTATTGATCTTCTCACCGTGGCGGTCGGGTTGGTGTAGGCTTCGTGCCCGACCTCGGGGTTGAAGATGACCGCGGGATCTTTATACTGCCCATGTGGGAGTTAGCAAAGGCCTCGAAAGGTGGCGATTTGCGTGCCATGTGTCCGCCCCCCCTGTGTGAAAAAGAAAAGTAGCTAGAATGATAAGAAAGTATTGAGTTGCACATCGTAAAATAAGAATTGGATAACACTTACATATCTATTTGGTAGGTCATGAGATTAATGTTGCCTTGATGGTGTGGTACACTGGCATCATGGCACGCCGGTCCCGGTGGTCGTTGTGGGACGCCCCGATAGTCCAGAGCGACCCCTCGTCCACCAGAAGCTCCGGCAACGCCTGCGCGACAAGCACCACCGCTGAATCACCTGAGGACACCAAGTATAACACAGATTATAAAAAATCACATTAAGCATAATTAAACTTAGTATGAGCATTCAATATTTACCTCCATGTATTGTTCTTTGGTCGATTCAATGTTTTCCATTCATGCTTTTCGAGCCTTCCTGTCTCCTTTTAGCGTGCACACGTCCCCGACGGCCCCGTCGGCGTGCCTCGTACCACATGTCCGCCACATGCTTGAAACAGGTGTTTAGAGCCACTTCATCCGCCTCGGCCTCGTATCCCTCCTCGCACTTGAAGTATTTCGCACATAGAAGCAATGTAATAAGTCATTATTTCTAACATTAGAATTTGGAGCGATGTATTTGTACAAAGGCGACATAGACTTACCCAAAACTCTTTGACCACACTAATGGCCTTGTTATTATATTTTATGCCATCCTCATCATAGTTGTCCCGAAGTTCGCTGCGTCTTGGTGGAACGACGTGACGGGGATACTCTACTCGTCGATTTTAACAAGGCGGGGTAGTGCTTCCTCACCGTAATACCAAGAATGCTGGCGGGAAGGGCCCTTGAACCGAAGTTCGCGGTGACAACAAAACCCCTGCCCAAATGATCAAGAATAACTATTAGTTCCTATTACGATTTTGAAACCCGAAAAATAAGAAAGTAGTGCTAAAGTGTAAAAGTAAAATTACCTTGGCTGTGTTGGTCTTATGGTGGTTTTCGCTCCTCAACAGGTTGTCGATCCGGGAGTGCGGAGGGGCCGGGCAAGTAGAGACACGCCTCGGCAGGAGGAAGAGTGACCCCTCCCGTACTTCACGGCTAGTCCTCCTCGTGGTGCGGCGCCGAAGCGGTCGCGTGGTGCGGCGGGAGCGGTCCGGGCATGCCGCGACGCCAGAGAGGTCCCGTCCTCCGGGCCCGCCTCCGCCTCCTCCTCCTCCGCCGCCTCCTCCTCCTCGTGCACAACCGGGTGGTGGCGGCGATGGTGGGGTGCACGGCGCCGCCCCTCGCCCCCCCCGTGGCGTGTGGTGGTGGCTCGACGCTTCCTCTTCCGTTGCCCTTGCCCTAGCGAGGCTACACTTTTGAATTTCTGGTCATTTTCTTGAATACATTCGTTCAAGGCATCTTTTGAATGACCTGCAATTAGATAGAACATAATTAGTAAAAATGCAAAATTAAATAGAACATAGTTATGAAGAGATGAAAAATCAATAATCGAACATAATTATTAAGAGATGCATAGTATTACATGTATTAGAAATAATCCTCATCCCCTCACGATTTTCAAGACTTGTCGAATCATAATCCTCATGATCACTATCATCCATGTCTACATCTTCCAACATATGAAGATTGACGGGGATCCATGGGAGGAGGAACAGCGTCAACACCTTGCATTTGTCCTTAAGTAATTTCTCAAGTAAACTGTAAAGTCCTTTGCATCTCGAACCTCCTCGCCCTCCTCATCATCAACAACACTTTCATTGTCTACTTCCATTTCGTTGGGCCCGGTTATTTCTATCACAAATTTACCTTGTAGCCCTTCTTCTTGGAAGAACTCTCCCTCATATGTGTTTGCATTAAAATGGTAATCGTCCCTCGTTTGGGGACGGGTAGTCTACCGTGGTGGCAATACCGTCGCACAACATCCCAACCCTTTAGCCGCTCGTCACCCCGGCAACACCATGGGAGATAATAAACTTGTGTGGCATGTTGAGCCACAATGTAGACATCATCTCAGGCCAGACGGGAATCTTGTCGAATCACGAACAATCCCAAGTTGTTCGAGGTCCGAATTTGTTAATTTAGGATCAAACCAATGGCACTTAAACACGACGGGAGCAACCCGTTTAGAGCCGGGAAATGGAGTTCGTATATTTCTTCAATTCTTCCATAATAACCTTTAGTGCTAGTTCCATCATCACCTTTAGTGAAAACTCCGGTATTTGTGGTTTTTCGGTTTGGTCGATTACGCTCATAGCTCGTTGTGTGGTAGCGATATCCATTCACGTCATAACCGTAAATGACCTAACCACGGTCTCAAAGCCATTGGCAACCTTTGTATGAGCTTCGGGATGCATACCCGGATCGGTCGATGCCGCAAGCTCAGCAGGGATATATGAAATGAGAGGCATTAGTTAGCATATCAAACAAGGCGTTATTGAACATGAATTGGGACAAGCACGGCGTTTGAACCAACAAATGAAATAGGGTTTTCCATCGCCCAAAGACCTGTCTAAAGTGGTGTCCAATTCATGTGCCAGCGGCGTTCGTTGACCTTGAGAATTGCCTTTGAAATTTTCTATACCAACGAGACAAAAGGGTTGGATGTAGAATATTAAGTAGTAGAAGACAAGTCCGGGCTGGGCTTAGAGTTGTGACTTATCAGTATGTAAGGAAGCACTTCGTTTAGGTTGAAAAGTATATAATTCATTATATCTTGATCCACTCGAATTTGTCAAGGTCTTTATTTTTGAACCACTTGCCCGGCCCTAGTTCTCCTTGGAAAAGGCCGAGGGTTGATTCATTTTGATCGGCATTGTAACGAGGGGGTGGATAATGCGAGCTAGGAAGGTTGTCACCATAGTATTTTGATGTGAAGTCTGCCACCTCCTCCGAACCTTTGCTTCTCGATGGAAGCCTCAATCTTACACTTATTTTACGGTCGGACCGAACATGCTTCGAAACTCTCTCAATAGCATAGCACCAACTAAATGCGGGGGCCACCCACCCTTGCCTCGTATGGAAGGTGCAAAATCAAATGCACCATCTGAACGAAGAAGCCCTGGCGGAAATATCTTCTCCAACTTACGGACCAACACGGGTGCCAATTTTTCCATTTCTTCTAGTGTGGTCCGAGATAACTCTTTAGCACAAAGTCTGCGAAAGAAATTGCTCAACTCTGCCATCACATGCCGGACATGATCGGGACATAGCCTCGAAGCATCATCGGAAGAAGCCGCCCATCCATATGTGGTAGTCATGACTCTTGAGCCCAAGGATTCGCATAGTGGATAAGTTCACTCCCCTCCTCATTTCTTTGCATACCCATCGGGGAACATTAATTTCAAACCATTCAAAAAGACTTCCCTCCTTTGGGGCCCGCTCAACACGTAATCGGCCTTAGGTTTTTCCATCTCTTGCCATTGCTAGGAGGCTTCATTTCTTGCTTTACGTCATTACACACAACTCTGCCCGGATCAATTCTAGCCTTAACGTTGTCCTTTTGACTTGGCCGTTTCCATGAATGTTCCAAGAAAATACTCGATGTTCTTTTGTTATGCATTAAATCAAGGTTATGTGGAAGAAGAAGGTCATCATAATAGGGGAGCCTCTCTAATCGACTTGTGAGTCCATGCATGATCCTCGCCATAACTCACAAAGACACCATTTTCATCGACCACAAGAGTCTCCACTTGAGCACGTACCTCCAGACATGTCATCATCTCCGGTTTTGGGTCCAGTAATTTGGAGACCTTTCGTAAAAGTTCTTCTTGTCTAGCCCGAATGCATGGTCGGGAGGGAGGAAGCAAATCGATGCTTGTTTAACGCGAGAATACTTGCCACCCCTTCTTCAACCCGGATGAACCTCACAAAATTGCCTTGCATCTTGGGTAAGGGAACTTGCCGCACACACCGACCCCAGAGAATATCCCATCGCCAAGAAATCATGCAGGGAGTAGTGGTACCACACGCATATCCTAAAAATTTCTCTTCAAAGCTCTTCGTGCGTCCAAAACCCTTCATTCCAAGCTTTGATCAATTCATCAATCACAGGTTCTAAGAACACACCCATTTTATTTCTAAGGGTGGCGTGAATTATCAAAGACAAAAGAATGTTCTTCGGGTTGAAAGCGCGCGGGAGGCGGTCGGCGGGATAACGGTAATACGGGCCAACAAGTGTATGGGGCAGCCATCATTCCATAAGGATTGAACCCATCATTTGCCCGCTAAAACATGCACATTACGAAGCCTCCATAGCTTTGTCGGGGATGAATATTGTTGAAATGGGTCCATGCTTTGGCATCGGATGGGTGTACCATCTTATCGGGCTTGTAGCGGCGCCCATCTTTGTGCCATGTCATCCGCTTTGTGAACTCCTCCGTCATGTACATCCGTTGTAACCTCGGTGTGAAGGGAAGGTACCGAGAGGATTTTCACGGGGACCTTAAGTTTGCCTCTTCTCACCGCCTTCACCGAGGGTCTACCTCTATGAACCTTGAGGATTTACACTTTGGGACAAAGGCGTATCATCTTTGTACTCTTTCTAAAATAAGACGCGACCCCGATTCTCACAAGCATGTATCCGCCAGATGGCATCTTGAGTACCTTGAGGAGTTTCTCGACTCATACATGTTCTTTGGCAGACGCGTGACTGGCGGAAGCAAGCCCCCAAAGATCGCCAACATGTCGGGTGAAGCCGTCTCGACTAATATTGCATCGGGCCTTCAAGTCCATAAGGCGTGAAATGGCATCTAGTTTGGAGACCTCACACAGTCGTGAAGGGGTTTCGTGTGCCCGCAACATGGTATAATAGGCCTTTGCGGTTTCTTCCGCTCCTCCTCCCCCTCATCCCCAAGTCCTTGCTCAAAGTTTCCGGCATGAAAGTCATCTATCATGTCTCCTATCCCGGCATCGAAGCAAGATCACCGCGCGTTGCCTCCACCGACCTCGCCTCTCATACGCTCGAGTTTCACCATGGAAGATCCACACCGCTTATAGCCCCGTCCATCCATACTTGGGAAGATGTTTAGACATGTCCTCCTTACTTTTTGCCTTTTTTTATTGTCACAATTCTTGCGGGGACACCAAACCTTACTCGCACCTCGAGCATTCTCAAAAGCATAATCCACGCAAAAGCACTTTGCTCTTCCTAACCCATTCACGGTCATAATCTCCAAAACTCCTCCAGCCATCGTATATCCACGCACGGTCATCCATTCTCTATCATTTTCGCGGAGAATATAAGAATGCGATTGCATCTACACAACGATCCTACCATCTAGTAGGTGAAGATAGGTCCTAATCACCGCAGGATGCGTAGATGAGGTGGGTTCCGTGCTCCACTCCTATCAGAGGCGCAATTCGGCACACCTCCCATCGTTCTCGAATACACGTCCTCCCCCAGAGGGGAGCGTGAAGAAGAACAAGGGGAGATGTTTGCCGAAACTCAATCGACAGAGTGAGCATGGCTGAACTCCTCGCTCCTACGCATCCCGGCTGTCCCGTGGACAATTCGAAACAGTACGGTTATAGGTATGCGGGGATCGCATACTTTCCAATCGCTGTTCTTTCGAACGGAGCCTTAACTTGAGGCCGCGATCGCTCACGACCATGACATGACAATGTGTAAGAAAGGGATATACCTAGGGTCGCGGTGGAGTCAGGCTACCCGGCGAGGAAGAAGATTGGGGCCGCTGGGGACTCGCCGCTCGCAAGGCACTCAACTCCGCTAGGAGGGGCTCCTCTACGCATAAAAACAAACACGAGGATCGGTTGAAAATTTCGACGAGAACCTCCGCATTGGGGAGGTTTCCAATACCTGCGAACAAAGCACACGGCACGATGGGCGGCATCCAGGCAACGATGGCCGACAATAATATTTGGGGGCACGATGGCGATAACCCGTGAAGGTGAAAAACGACGACGCGCGACAGACGTACCCGGACGAGACCCGGAACTCACTGCGGGGCGGCTGGCGGGCGGCGGTGCAAAGGTATTGCCGGTAGCTTGGCGCGTCGAGGTTACGTCTGGCGGGGCGCGGCGTTGGGACCTCCCTTCTCCTTCTTCCCCCTCCTCCCTCCCCCTTTCCTCCTCCTTCCTCCTCCTCCTCTCCTCCTTCCTCCTCCTCCTCATCTCCCTTCCTCCCTCCCTCCTCCTCCCTTCTCCTTCCTCCTCCTCCCTCCTCCTCCTCTCCTCCCTTCCTTCCTCCTCTCTTTCTCCTCCTACGCGCGCCCCCACGCCCTCTCCCTCCTTCTCCCTCGCCCGACGCCCCTCCTCCTTCCTCCTCTGCCCCGAGGCTGAGCTTGGTCTTGGTGGCGTGTCTTGGGTGAGGAAGCCCCAGGGAGAGGCCTTGTGCGGCGGCCTTGGCCGGGCCGGGGGAGACGGCTGTGGACGGCGAGGGCGGTACGGCCGGTGGCGGGGGTGGCCGGGGCCTTGGCCGGCGGGGATGATGGCGGCGGGCCGGGCGCGCCCGCCGGTGGGAGGTGGTACGGGGCGCCACGCTCCCGCTGGGCGTGGGCGTGCCACATCGAAGGTGTGCGGGCCGCATGGGCGCGAGCGCTGGGCGGCGGCGGCGTGCGTGGGGTGTGTGTGTCGGTGTGTGGCGCGGCGTGTGTGTGTCGTATTGTGTGTGGCGCGCATTGTGTGTGTACATGTGAGTGTTGACTTTGTTTAAAAAACGCCCAATTTCCCCGTGAGAGATCCGGGCGGCTCACGGAGCAGTAAGATATTTCCCCGCGGAGCCACCCAGATCTCTCACGGGAAAGGGAAAAAAAAAAAAAAAAAAGAACCTTAATCCCCGCCACGCCACCGTAGGGTGGGTCCTCAAGAACCATTTCCCCGTGAGCCGTATTACCGCGTAGGGATCACGGGAAAGGTTTTATATTTCCCCGAACAGCTCACGGAAAGGAGTTTTCCAGAAATAAATTTTATTTCTATCTCTTTCTTTTCTAGCATATATATTTTGAAACTTTTGATCATGATAACTTCATAAATACCTTTCCACATACACTCACCAATCCTAATTTCATCCTTGCAAAAAAATTGACTATTATTTCATGTGGTTCTATCTCTATTTGCATTTACTTAACCGCAACAAAAAATTATAATAATTACAAAAATAATCCAAAAATTCTCAAAATAGACATGACACAATATTTGAGGTCTATTGCATATAGAAAAAAAGTTTAAGTAGCCAAACCACAACTTGATCGCCACATTGACATGAAATCACACTAGATCACTCTCAACAAACACTGAAGCTTCTCATTAGATGTTGGAGCTTGTGAACATCGTATGTGCCAACTTGTGCGTAAACGTTCCCAATTTTTATCATAGCCTCGGCATAAGATATCATGACATATTATCAAATTCCATGTTTTTTTTTTTGCACATCGGTTTATTTTCTAGAATTTTTAAACCACTCGATCGGGGATTAGAGTTGATGATTTCGTATTAAGATGTTCTGATTTCATTTTTTTTTTTTTTTAAATGCAAGGCCTTACATTGTGTTGAGTATGAGGAATATAAATTTTCTACTAATTTTTTCAAAAATTTGAAGCACTTGTAGTTCAAATTTGTTCTAATTTCATAAATTCCCATAAAAAAGAGAATAATTACCTAAATATATCAAATAAAGTCAATAATTCACCAAACTTTAATATTGAGTGCAATATGATGTATAACAAGTGTAGAAAAAGTTTGAGATGAAAATCAAAAAAAAAATCCCGTGAGCTTCTTTCCCGCGGAGCACGATGTACCACTCACGGGGAAAGGGGTCCATTTCCGGAGGCCCACCGTTTGGCCCACGAAAAAGCGCGCATCGGAACCTCTTTCCCGTGAGCTAGGACGGAGCTCTCACCGGAAAGGGGCAGGGAGGGACGGAGGGGCTGGGGCTCACGGGCGTTACCTTTCGCGTGAGCCCCGTTCTCCGGGAAAGGGGGCTTTCCGTGAGCTATTTCTCACGGGACAGCTTATTTCCGGGTGCTATTTCTTTCTTTCCGTGATGTTTTTCACGTTGCTCACGGAAATTGTATGATTTCCGTGTTGACTTCCTATTAGCTCACGGAAAACCTATACCCACGGAAAAATCGGATTCGGGTAGTGTGTTCTTTGGTGGGTTAATGCCAAACAATATATACACAGCACGCCAAAGAAATCTGGCATAATGGCATAATGGTAGTAAGTCATGTTTGCTACAAAAACAACAGGACTTACTACCATTCCAGTTCCTTTTAGCAAGATTATATTTTGTAAGTGTCACCCCCCTTCTTTAAGAACCAAAGAAAAATCTTAATTTTCAAGGGTACTTTCATATGCCAAATTTTTCTGCGTAACTCTAATTCCATTATTGACTAAGTATTTATTTTCTCCTTCTTAGCTTCAAGTTACAAACTGATCCTAGCTACCTACTTTTCATTATCACATATTAAGTCATGCAAACGCGTGTCCAAAATGCTGAGACAAACTTTGGATTTGCATGTGCTGAGAATTCACGTTACATAAAAGGACCCTTGCCACTGCATCATGTGTCTGATAGGCGCAAGCAGGCACATCATAGCTCAACGTGACACCGTGATGGTGTCTGGCGTTACTGAGATTGGTTTAGTTTTTTTTTTATGATAATTTTTAATTTAGCCAGAAAACTATTGGCTTGAAGCTCCTACCACCGACCAGTTCAATATAACCTTGTGAATTCTGTTGTATAGTGTTGAACAGTATGTACAAGAGGCTGAAAACCTGGTACCACCGGGGCTCAGCCAAACTAGCCCAAATTCTTTATTTTCTTCTACTTTGCACATCTGAAGCTTTCTACATACTCAAAAGATTACATCATGCGCACCCATGATTCTACGATTGACCATAAGGTTTTGTTGTGGTACTTCCAAATGACCGTGAATCATTCATTGAATTAGATCGGATGTTTAGGATGATCTATTACTAAAACAAGATTTACAAGGAGATCAGTTGTTTTTTCAGTGACAATGACTTCAATTCTTACTGCTACCCTATACAAGATAATTCTTTTTCCCAGGTTGCAACAGGTGAACTAGCTAGTCTGAGAGGCCCATTGTAAGCAGTGGCTAGAGAAGAAGAACAGCAGTAGAATATTGGGGATAGAAGCGAGTTCTTAGCGAGGAACAGAGTTAGAACAGAGGACAGCTTGTGATACAAGTTGATTCAAATTGATCGATACCCGCTCCTCTCCTGGCTCCTGTTTCATATACTACTCGTCCTCGTAGCGAGCCGGCGGCGGTACTACCCCACTCTGGCCTCGGAGTCTTGCATTGGGCTTGCGAAGTCGCTGGCCTCGCCTTGGCCCATTAGTTGGTACGCCGATGTCGTGGTCCTCCTGAGCGGCATCGGCTTGACTTGCTTCAGCAGGTGGACCCGGGCTGTCATGGTTGCTGACAAACCCTCCCCGATAAGGACCAGCTTGCCCCCAAGCTGGTGCCCTCGCGAAACGCTGACGAAGAGCTTCCAGGTCCTCCCATGTCACCAATGATGCTGGCATTCCATACCACTGAACAAGACCCTGCAGACAGACATCAACGCCCACCTTTGCTACACGTCGCTGCAGCACACGATTGGGGACCTGCAATCCATAAGAGAGGACGACAATGGCAGAGCAGCATGTGTTACCGGAATGGCCAGTTTCAGCTGAGAGACGTGAAACACTGGATGGATGGAAGAGTGATCTGGAAGTTGCAGTTTATAGGCTACTGATCCAATCTTAGCCATGATTTGATAGGGTCCAAAGAAACGGTAAGCCAGCTTCTGATTTGCACAGCGGCTACTGAGCTCTGAACATAGGGTTGAAGCTTAAGGTAGACCCAGGTGCCCACTGAGAAGGAATGTTCAGTGCGGCGCTTGTTTGTTTGATTTTTCATTCGGGACTTAGCTCTTGCAAGTTGCTGCTGAATCAATGATTGCATGTGCAAGGAAACTGGACCTCGCCCACTTTATTTAGGATTTTGGTGTTTGATGACCAACATGACCAAATGGGACTAATGTGTTTGCTAGTGTTTATTTTGTAGTCTCATAGGATGCAAGACATGACTTGGACCAAGGCGATGTGATCAACACCTCAAGCAAGACTTTAGAAGCTCAAGAAAATACTCACAAGATCAAGCACAGTCCAAGGCACGAAGGTGGAACTGAGCCCAAAGCGAAGATCATGAAGAATCAAGTCAAAAGAAGGGTTTCGGGAGCACAGGACGCAGGCACCGGACGCGTCCGATATGCACTTGACGCGTCCGATGCATGTCAGTGGTGCGTCCGGTGTGTGCTGGTGTTTTTGAGGTGACGTCGACCCTCTACACCTGTGTGTCCAACGCGAAGAGCTCTGCAGCGTCGATGTGACTTCAACGGTCATCCGAATCACCGGTGCGTCGGTGTGACATCAGCGGACGTGTTCGATGCGCGTTTTTAGTGCTCGGGAGCTCTATGGACAGGTACAGGACGCTATGACATGTGCGTCCGATGCATATAGCCGTGCGTCCGATGAGATACGGACAAAGTGCAACGGCTAGTTCAGCTCAACGGTCGGGAGTGCACCGGACGCGTCCGATGTAGACGTGCAGTGCATCCGGTGCATGGCAGAAGGCTGGATTTCGCCTCCAACGGCTACCTTCTCCATGGAGCTTATAAATGGACCCTCCAACCGGCCATTTGCATAGAGTGGGAGTGAGGAAACATATCTAGGGTGCTTGTATACCATTTTAGTGCTCTCCACTTGCATAGTGCTTAGTGATACATTCGGTGATTAGCGTAGGTGCTTTGCGAAGTGCTTAGGTTGGTTAGACCACCGCTTATGCGCTTGCTCTAGGCTTAGGCTTAGTGTTTGGTGAGGTTTGCATACCTTTTGCCATCTTGGTGCTTGCATGCACCAATGTTGTACTTGGAGGGGCTTGTAGTCTTATGAGACCACACCAACCACGATTGTGGTGTGATTTGCTACCGTGTACCAAGGAAGCAAGGCCCGCGGCGTTTCAGTCGGAAGCTTGATAGTGAAGACGGCGGGGAGCATCCGGGAGAGGCTTGCCGGAAGGCACGTCGAAGACCCACTTGTGTGTGGGGAAGGCCCGAGGCTATACACGGAGTTACCTGACCGGGAGCTTGGCCCTTGCGAGAGATTCCTTGCGAGGGGCTCTAACAAGGACTAGGGAGAAGCTTGCGCGCTTCTCGATACCTCAGTAAAAATACCGGAGTCGTCGACGGGAGTTTGGATCTCTATCACACTTTATCTTTCGCATTTATATTTGCTACCTTGATTATGTGCTTTACTTTCCTAGCTTAGTTGATAGGCTAGTTGATAGGATTGGAACCTAGATTGCATAACTCTTTTGCGGTAGAGATAGCAACACACCTAGCAAAACCATAGTTGCACATATAGATAGTTTATTTCTTGCAATAGGTTTTGACTAGGTGAAGGTAGAGGCCATAATTAGAAGTAGAATTTTAAGTTGTCTAATTCACCCACCCACCCCTAGGCGTCATGATTACCTTCAAGTGGTATGAGTCGGGTGGCTTATTTGATGATATTTCGCTTCACCGCCATTGTTTACGCCTTAAGAGTGAATGGGATGGATACCTCTAGGCCTCCGCACTTTGACATCACCAACTTCCCATATTATAGTGCTAGAATGGCTAGTTACCTTGAGGCGGTCGACTTTGGTGTTTGGAGAGTCACCCGTGGAGGATGAACCCCATCAAGAATCCCGATGGTACTAGCAATGTTCGTGGAGCAAAAGCATTGCCTAGCTAAACAAAATTATGATTCCTTTAAAATAAAAAATGATGAGCTTGTTAATGATATGTATTCTCGTTTGAATCTAATTATCGGTGAGCTCAATTCTATAGGAATTACAAAGCTAGGTGATGCAGACATCATGAGGAAGATCATCACGATGCTTCCACAAAAGAAGTATGGAAGCATCGTCACCATCCTTCACAACTTGGAGGACTTGAGTACCATGACTCGGGCATTGTCATTGGCAAGCGAGTGGCATTTGAGATGTCACGCAAGATGGGGAAAGAAGAAGCCTATTCATCAAGCAATGGTAGTGCTCTCAAATGTCATGAGCACAAGAAGATGAAGGGCAAGAAAGTTGAGTCAAGCTCAGGCTCAAGCTCCTCAAGTGAAGAAGAACAAAGTGAAGATGATGAGGATGAATCAAGTAATGATGAGTCTTCCTCCTCCACCTTCGAGCCTAGAATCAATCAAAATTATCAAGAAGGTGGAGAAGATGATCCAAAAGCTCAATGTCAAGGGTGTGCCCATCCAAATTCAAGATTGCATCTTCACCAACCAAAGAAGAGAGCAAAGAAAGAAAGGATGCTATGGATGTGGCGAGTTGGGACACTTTGTTGAAGCTTGTCCAAACAAGTCCCCACCCAAGACAAGAAAGAAGAAGGCATGCAAACCTCATTAAGATCATGGGATGATTCATCAAGTGAAGATGAAGTCCAACACAAGAGGCGCGACTGCAAGAACTCATCATCAAGCTCTTCACGTGTGTGCCTTATGGCACAAGGTAACGAAAGCTCATCCTCTAGTGAGAGTGATAGTGATGATGAAATGCCTTCTTTCAATGAACTTGTGCAAGATACTCTTAAATATGCTAAAATTGCTACTAGTCAACAAAAGAAGCTAACTATGTTGCAAGAAAAGGTAGATAGTTCACAAGAAGCATATAAAATTTTGCTTGAACAATATGAAACCTTTGTCAATCTCAATGTTGAACTATCTACTAAAATTGAGCGACTAGAAGCTAGTACACTCACTAACTCTTGCACAATTAATGATGAGCAACTTGTTAAAAAATGAAAAATTAAAGGAAAAGTTAGCTAGATCACAATATGATTATAAAAGTTTGCTTACTAAAATGGAAACCATGTGAAAACATTATGATGAGCTAACAATAAAAGTTGCTAATCTTGAAGCCATCGGTAAAAACCCCACCGACGACGCATCTAAAAAGAAAGCTTCAATTTTTTATATGCCTAAAAGGATGCATCTACTTCTTGCTATGATTTATTAGACTCACCCATGTGCAACCAAGTTTGTTGTGAGAAAGTTGTTGTAGATACATGCACACAAGAAGTTGCAATGGAAAATGAGGTGCTTAGGCAAGAAGTGGCTCGCCTCACCAAGGACTTGACTCAAGTTAAAGGCAAGACGGAGCAAACCCAACTTCATCAAGATAACACCATCAAGGGAGTGAAGAAGCTTGATGATGGACAAACCGTGGTTTGCTACGTATGCCACAAGGAAGGCCACAAGTCCTATGAGTGCAAGGTGAAGAATGGGGAGGATCTATGAAGAAAAAGAAAAAACAAAAACGAACAAGCAAGCCCTCCAACACCTACACCAACAAGGTGAACAAGAAAGCCTCCACACCTTATCTCTTGAAGAAAAAGCAAAATGACAAGGTGGTGGCAATCAAGGTAAACAAGCTAGCCAAAAATGGGGCCAAACGCATTTGGGTGCCAAAGGATATTATTTCCGACATGAAGATCACCAAGAAGGTTTGGATCCCGAAAGGGAAGTGAGAAGTCCAATGGACTTCGGGAATTTGGAGACTTGGCAAAGTTTGGGTGCATTTCATGGGGTGCATCATGATGGACAAGGTAATTGCCAAGTGGATTAGTGAAAATTATGGACCCAAATTTCCCTCCCATGTTAGGTAGATTTAAATTGTTGCAATTTCAATTAGCATCTAGTTCCTTTTTATGCCTAGGTTTGCATTTGCATGTTTATTCTCTTGTCATGCATTCACTAGGTAAATCATATGGTAGGGTTGCTCGGTATCACTCTTACCCTTGGAGCAAACCTACATGGTTTAAAATGTTTAGGAGCACGCACATAGCTTGTCTTAAATTTGATTATCTAATATGTGCCCTAGTTCAATTTGTAGACATCACTCTCCACCATGTCATGCTTCGAGTGACACATTGATTTAATTCAAATGTGCATGTCTTCTACAAGTATTCCATGCTTGTATTCACAAATTTTGGGGAGGGCACTCTACATGTTGGATCTTTTGAGACTAACACTATTTCAAGCTTATCATGTGTGTAGTAGTCTCATTGCAAGGAAAATAGAGTCCCCGGATGCTTTCACAAAACACCATTCAAGTGGTGTCAATTCAATTGTCAATTCAATTGGTCTCTACATGTGGTATTTCTATCACAATGATTGCAATTGGATATTTATATGCTTTCTCCATGCATTACATAGATTAAACTCCTTTGTGCATTAATTTGCCAATTATGCATATGCTTTTGCCTTCCACTATATGTATGCATATATTTAGGGGAGTTTAGTCTATGTAATGTCGAGTCAAGTTTTGTGACCTCTTCCACTCCACATTCAAAGGATCACAAAATTTGACCCTCCCTTGTGCCACTAATGTGTTCCTTTTCGGTGTTTGATTCCAAAGGGGAAGAATTTGTAGGACCAAAAGCAAGCCCAAATTCATTGATCAAAGGATGTTATCCTAATTGGGAATGGTCCATGAAAGGGAAAATTGTGGATTATGGATTTAGGGGAGTATAAGTCCGAATACTACTAGTAGGGGACATGAGCAAGGACAAGATGAGTTCATAATATTTTCATTCAAGTCTTGTCCTTGGCATCATATGAACTTGTCCTTGCATTGCATCCTAGCAAGTAGGTTTCTTTAAATTTTGCAAAATATTATTATTTGCTTGCTTTGGTCGTGTTGTCATCAATCACCAAAATGGGGGAGATTATAAGGATAATGGACCTCGGCCCATTTTATTTAGGATTTTGGTGTTTGATGACCAACATGACCAAATGAGACTAATGTGTTTGCTAGTGTTTATTTTCTAGTCTCATAGGATGAAAGACATGACTTGGACCAAGGCGATGTGATCAACACCTCAAGCAAGACTTTAGAAGCTCAAGAAAATATTCACAAGATCAAGCACAGTCCAAGGCATGAAGGTGGAACCAAGCCCAAAGCGAAGATCACGAAGAATCAAGTCAAAGAAGGGTTTGGGGAGCACCGGACGCGTCCGATATGCACCTGGCGTGTCCGATGCATGTCGCTGGTGCGTCCGTGTGTGCTGGTGCTTTTTGAGGTGACATCGACCCTCTACACCTGCAAGGCGTCGATGGAAAAGAGCTCTGCGGCCTCTATTTTGTGACTTCAACGGTCATCCGAATCACGGTGTATGGTAGACGTCGATGGATGTGTCCGATGCATTTTTAGTGCTCGGGTGCTCTCTGGACAGGCACCGGACGCTACAACATGTGCATCCAATGCATATAGCCGCGCGTCCAGATGAGATAATGGATAAAGCGCAATGCGGCTATTTCAGCTCAACGGTCGGGAGTGCACGGACGCGTCCGTTAATGTGGACGTCAAAGGCGTCCGGTGTGTGGCGTAAGGCTGAATTTTGCCTCCAATGGCTACCTTCTCCATGGGGCTTATAAATAGACCCTCCATCCAGCCATTTGCATAGAGTGGGAGTGAGGAAACATATCTAGGGTGCTTGTACACCATTTTAGTGCTATCCACTTCCATAGTACTTAGTGATACATTCGGTGATTAGCGTAGGTGCTTTGCGAAGTGCTTAGGTTAGTTAGACCACCGCTTATGTGCTTGCTCTAGGCTTAGGCTTAGTGTTTAGTGAGGTTTGCGTACCACTTGCCATCTTGGTGCTTCTGTGCACCATTGTTGTACTCGAAGGCGCTTGTAGTCTTGCAAGACCACACCAACTGTGATTGTGGTGTGGCTGCCACTGTGTATCAAGGGAACAAGGCCCTCGGCGTTATGGCCGAAAGCTTGATAGTGAAGATAGCAGGGAGCATCTGGGAGAGGCTTGCCAGAAGGCACGTCAGAGACCCACTTCCGTGTGGGGAAGGCCCGAGGCTATCCACGGAGTTACCTGACCGGGAGCTTGGCCCTTGCGAGGGGCTTCAACGAGGACTAGAGGGAAGCTTGCGCGCTTCTTAATACCTCGGTAAAAATACCGGAGTCGCCGATAGGAGTTTGAATCTCTATCGCACTTTATCTTCCGCATTTATATTTGCAACCTTGATTATGTGCTTTACTTTCCTAGCTTAGTTGATAGGCTAGTTGATAGGATTGGAACCTAGATTGCATACTCTTTTCTTTTTGCGGTAGAGATAGCAACACACCTAGCAAAACCATAGTTGCACATATAGATAGTTTATTTTTTTGCAATAGGTTTTGACTAGGTGAAGGTAGACGCCATAATTAGAAGTAGAATTTTAAGTTGCCTAATTCACCCCCCCCCCCCTCCCCTCTTAGGCGTCACGATTCCCTTCAAGTAGTATCAGAGCTGGGTGGCTCATTTGTTGATATTTCGGCTTCACCGCCGTTGTGCCGACACCCTAAGAGTGGTTGGGATGGATACCTCTAGGCCTCCACACTTTGATTGCGCCAACTTCCCATATTATCGTGCTAGAATGGCTAGTTACCTTGAGGCAGATGACTTAGGTGTTTGGAGAGTCACCCGTGACGGGATGAACCCCATC
The DNA here is from genome assembly GCA_015847255.1 of Hyparrhenia diplandra. Taxonomy (NCBI): domain Eukaryota; kingdom Viridiplantae; phylum Streptophyta; class Magnoliopsida; order Poales; family Poaceae; genus Hyparrhenia; species Hyparrhenia diplandra. The sequence goes on from JADLZK010008375.1 coordinate 262,957, forward strand.
AAGAATCCCGATAAGCCAACTAAAGCTGATGCGCAATTCAACTCCCCGCCAATCAAAAAAGCTCCCGCCACAAATTCTTTGCTGAATATACGGTCCCTGTCCGATACTATGGCTATAGGTAAGCCATGTAATCTATAGATTTGCTGCACGAAAACCTTAGCAACCGACAGGACTGTGAAGGGATGCTTCAAGGCAACAAAATGGCCATACTTGGAAAATAGATCAACTGCCACCAAGATACAATTGAATCCTTTGGAAGTCGGTAGCCCTTCCACGAAGTCCAAGGAAATAACCTGCGAGGCCAAAGATGGGGTTGCCAGATGGTGTAAGAGACATGGGTACTTTACCCTTTCCGGTTTTGCTTGCTGACAAGTGGAACAGCTGTTGACAAATTCAGTCACTTGCTTCTTCAGACTAGGCCACGTAAATAGAGCTTGAATTCGTTTTAAGGTTGCTAGAATGCCTGAATGACCACCAAGGGGCGAGCTATGCTCTTTGTGAATCAATTTGATTTGCAACTCAGTATTGTTGCCAACCCAAATGCGACCCTTATGCTTGATGAGACCTTGATCCAAGGAGAAGGGCTGAACTAATACAAAGACAGCAGCTAATTGGGTAAGTAGTTTGGTGGACTGGGGGTCCTGCTGATAGCCTGCCATAATGTCAGCACACCAAGATGGTGTCACAACTGACACAGCTAGACAAGAGTCCAGAGAATGAGTCCTGCAAGATAGTGAATCAGCAGCACTGTTATCACTCTCCTTCTTGTAGATGATTGTATACTGTAACCATAGTAATTTGTTGAACACACGTTGTAGCCAAGCAGTGTGAAGGCGCTGATCATTAAGGTGAATGAGGGCCTTCTGATCAGTGTAAATGACAAACTCAGCAAGCTGAAAGTATGATCTCCACTGATCAACTTCCACCAAAATGGCTAGATATTCCTTTTCATAAGTTGAGAGCCCTTGATTCTGTTTACCCAGAGGTTTACTTACATATGTCAATGGATGACCATCTTGTGTCAGGACAGCACCCACTCCTGTTTGGCAGGAGGCATCAGTCTCACTTGCAAAAACCTTGGTGAACACCGGTATGCCCTGATGTTAACTGGAGTAGCTCCACTGACCAATGGTATACTGTAGTCACAAGCTCGTTGTGGTGGAAGAGAATTTAGAACTGCAAATACAGTTGGCAAATCTTCCACAAGTTCTTTGAATGTGCGGTGGCGGCCGCTCGGGCAAGTCGACAAAATTTGCATCTCTCAACAGCAATAATCGAAACACCAATTCGTGATCGGTCTACGTAGTAATACCTTGGAGCAACAACATTCACCATCAACAATTATAGATAGCCACTTGGCCCCCAATGAATGACCATAGGATTATACTACTCCGGCCAGTCCATGCCTATAATCGGTCATAAGAATTAAGAGGCAAGATCTTCAAATCATGTGTGAAAGAATGCCCGACAATGAGAAGGAACAAGCGTTAATGGCTGAAGTGCAGCGCAACAAGCTGGCCATTTGCTATCTTTGAGGCTTGAGGCGGTACACGAGCGAGGAAGCGGTAGCTTAATTTGCAATGTCCTCGAATGGAATGAGGAGGAACTCCCCGAGTCCAACAAGACAATTACGGGAACATCATGCACAAATCCTTGGAATCGATAGTTTTGTGGCTATCGCCCCCATTCGGCATCATGTGACAAAGCCCGGAAGGATACGCTCTACGATTTCTTTAGTATCTTTAGTAGCGGCTCAAATCTAGAACATGTCTCGGACTTCTTGCATAGCATGAAGTAGTAGTATGGCAGCACATTTGTGACCTCTTACCCACTTCTCGGTGCAGACTTCACGGAGGCCTCATGACCCCGCGATACTAGCTTGAGAATCGAGCTTGTCATCGTAACTCTTCTTGAGTGCGGGATAAGATTTTTTTATTTTTAATCTCATATATATACTCGCTCTATCAATTGAAAGTGTTGTTTTTGACTTTTAAATTTCTTGTTTGACCGATTCGTCTTATTTGGTGATAAACATCTCTGCAAGAAGCATCCACTATGACATTTTCGAATCGTGGAATAGGAGGAAAAAGAACTAAAATAAAGAAATTTAGCTATTGGCAAACCGGACCTCATATGTTTGAAATGCCATTGGTAGGTGGACCCCATATATCAAAGAGGCTTTAAGGTGGAGGTACCATAGGTATACTCGTTGGAGGAGGTGACAAAAACATGAGACTTGAAGTAAAAATCGAGTGTGCACAATCTTGCTTGAGATGCTCTAATTGAGAGGGTTGTTGACACTGTTATAGCATAATATTATTAGTCAATTAAATATGAAATAAGGGCTTAAGTTGAATACCAACATAAGTCTAGGGTCTAATTAACATATTTCCACGAGTTTTGGTATTTTATGACTGCGAGGGGACTAACAGAGAAAAGCAGAGAGGAATGGTGAGAAACCAAAGAGTTTACATCCCATACGATGACAAGAAACCAAAGAGTTTACATCCCATACGATGACAAGACTTAACCGTGAAGTAACTCAACCCGAAATGTGGACTAAAACACTCTAGAAGATACCGGAAGACACCGGGAGAAGGGAGATCTCGAGATGATCTCCATCCTTTGGCCGCCAGAGGCTTTTAGGCCGGCCGCCGGTGGGGTCACCCCTGTCGTCTCGAGATTTTTATGTCGGTTTACCACCGACCTTGGGGTTGTATCTACACCGTTGTTGAAGGTCGGTTTGATCCAAGGGTCCCCTGTTCATCGCCAAGTGCTATATAAGAAGACCCCCTGACCCCAGGGTTAAACCCTAACTCATACCAATTCATTATCAATTCATTCCGAGTTCATCTCAACTCAAGTCCAACCAAGTCTAGACCTAAGCCCTAGTTCATCATATTAGAAGTAGTTAGCTACCTAGCTAGTTCTAGAGGAAGTCAAGTTCATCTTGATTCGATAGTCAAGAAGTAGCGGGATCATCGTTCTCGTGGCTTCTCTCTTGTATTCGACTGTAAGTATTATTATCGAATACAATTGATATGACTTTGATCTATATCATGATTATATTCTTATTGATATGTATCTATGCATGCTATGATTATATGTTTAGTTTAGTGACACTACAAGAAGTTAGGCCTTCTATGACAAACTGATTGTGACAATTACAACCTTTTCTTGTCATTGTACCCTTTCTATGACACACTAGTGACAATATGCCTATTGTCATTGAATCCTGTCACATTTGCCATTCTATGACTAATAGACTCAATTGTCATTATTCTTAGTGACAATTACACGTTTGTCATCAAACTATGACTACAACATTTGTCACCACATTTGTCATAATATATTAGCCCAATTGTCCCATGGGCTGGTTTTCTCAATTAGGATACAATTATTATTCAACTAGGCCCAACTGGCCCATATGCTGGCAACCCGTTTTTTTAAGCCCATTTGTTGGCCAGCCTTTTCCAATAATAGCCCAATAACATTCCAGACCGTTTGCATCTGACATTACAGCCAAAGCCCATATAGAAAATCATCACAAATAATAAACCATATTTAATTTAACAATGGTAAGTAGACATCCAAACAGTACAGATCATGGAACCAAAATTAATGCTATTATCCCATAAATGTTAAGATCCATCCATTACAACCCAAATTATTTTACATACAGATTGTAAAATATAGTACTCCCAAAATGAGGCCTACTTGATGTCCTTAATTCACCAACAAATTAAAAATATCCTTCCTGCATCAGGACCAAGAGTCAATTCCAGCGTAATTAAATAGCCACCTGCATCAAGGTCAAGCGTCAATTCCAGCCTGCCAAAAATAACAAGTCAAGGTTCACCGATCATGCACAAATAGAACATTATAGGACGCTAGGACTTGGTTTAGATTATCTAAGGATAATTCCTTGTATAAAAACTAATGGTCGTAGATGGCAGGTTAAGTGTTTGTACAAAAAAAAAATAATGGTCTTAGATAGCAAGTTAAGTTTCAAAGAGACTGTTATAACCATACTAGTCTAAATATATTACTTAAATTAGAGTTGTATGCTGCTCAGGTCTGGTACAGATTTCAGATAAATTTCAAAGTGACAAAGTGAAAGTACTTTGTGCTAAATTTGGTACAGATTTCAGTTTTATTTGGATTTGGATCTGCAAGAAAAACCATAAACTGGAGCAAAGTAGAGCTAGTTGTCTTTGCTACAACGCAGATAAAACACTGAATTTTATACCACTGTTCTAAAAAGAAATCATTGACAACAATATCCCAGAAAATTGATTTTAATGGGCAAAACATATACGTGCAGTATTCAGTACAAAAAGCGTATGAGACAATATAGAACAGATCCGTCCCCTCACCATGTCATCACGGGAACTCGGGAAGACGAAGCCCACCGGCCGCACAGGAACTACCAAAGGAGGACCTGGACCGCACTGGGGACTTGGGGACCGGGGGTCGTCTGGGGACGCACTGATGCTGCATCCAGCGCCGTTGCCGCCGCCTGTCAGGACCCCCTGAGGACACCATCGTGTGATGAAGACGTCTTATTCATTTCCGCTTTCATTCATGTATTACAGCTGCGGCTATCGCGCTTTCTATTGTATCGATGACATGTGGGGCCACGGCCAAAACCAAATTATAAGACTCTGTAAGCCATCGAGGCAAACGCATGTTTTGAAGTTATATGAAATCGGCGAGCTGAGGGAGAGATTCCTCCGCCGTTCTTCGTCCGAGATCCACTTCGTCTTCCTCACGCGTCGGCGGTGATTTGGCGGCCAAAGGGGCCCGACGGGTGGTATCGAGCCCGGTCCCTTCCTCGGCGGCGGCGGATCCCCGATCCACTTCCTCGTCAAGTTATCGGCGGCAGCGGCGGCGACTTCCCCAAGTTTGTCGGCGTTCCCCACCAACTATCTTCGACGCTCCCACGGCTGGTGCGGGTTCCTCCCAACCTGCGTGGTGTGCGACAATCCGTCGGTCTCGCGGCCTATTTAGGTTGTTTGATTTCGCAATCTAGGTGTTCGCCGTTTTTCCCCAATCGGTCCGGACACTTGTTTTTCGTGACTCCTCACTTTCGGTGAATCCAAAAGGCTCGGTAGGGTTCACTTTAGCAGGAATTGTGGTCCGAAAGTAATCCGCACATGACCGGCTAAAGCTACCATAAATCCGTCCACGGATCCCGATTTCAAACACCTTTATGCGTTGCGGGTTGGGTTCAAAGAATTCAGTTCAAGTCTAGCCGATTCGCATAGCCGACAAGGGTTGCCGGGCGTTGTCCTTGCGTAAAATCTCTAAAGTCGTGGATTGTGCAAGTCGGGCGGTGGCGAAGAAGGGAAGTTGTTCACTCCACGAGGGTTTCGGGACATTGTTTCGTGTAAAATTCGGAGTGGTGCCACAACTTCGGCGTAGTCTGCAACGGGTGTAGCAAGCTTAAAGGGAGGTTTATACCAAACTGATTGCTACACCAATCTGTCATCACGGCTCCACCAAAACCACCAAGGCCATCTCCACAAACCCAATTCGTCCTTGACCGGTATGTCTCGGGCCGATGATGAGAAAGGCCGGTATGAGCACATTTTGGAGCAATTCGACTGTTGTTTGGGCAAGTGAGTGGCACGGTCTAGTGCAGCAAGAGATGAAAAAGGAACTTAAGGCTACTGCAGATAATCAAAAGTACATTGCAGGTCAAGTTCAAGCTAATGGCCAAGCGTTGGCAAAGCATTAACACTTCAACGGTTTGAGCGTCTTTGGTCATTCTCGCATCTTCCGAAAGTGCCTCAACCATTTCGGGAGAATCGAACAACCATTTGAAAACAACTTTGCGGGCAAAGGTCCAATGGATAGAGGGGAGCCTAGCGGAGGGTCTAGAAGGCCGAGACACCATCATCACTTTCGGATGCCTTTGCCTCACCATACATTGCCCAAGATCTAATTTCCCAAATTTGATGGAGATAGCCCAAAAATCTGGTTGGATAATTGTGCGATTACTTTTGCTATGTATGGCATCAATGAAGCATTGAAAGTGCAAGCTGCCACTATGCATCCGGAAGGAAATGCAGCAATGTGGTGGCAAGCATACAAATGAACCATGCTATACCAACATGGAAAAGGTTTTGTGAGGTGATACATAGTAAATTTGGAGAAGATGACTTCGGGACTTCTATTCAGGAGATCTTGGAATTAAAACAAACAGAGTCGGTGGAGGATTACACTACAGCTTTCCAAGCTCGCAATACAATATCACTATGCATAAGCGCCATTATGATGATTTGTTCTTTGCCACAAGATTTGTTCAAGGACTCAAAGAGGAGATTAGAACAGCGGTGGAGCCTCATGTACCCACTCTTGGTGGAGAGAGTCATTATTGCTAAAGTACAAAGAAAGAACTTTAGAAAGGAACAAATCCAAGCACACCAAACATCCGCCATTCAGATATCGGCCCCCAAAAGTTGGAAGGCCCACCCACACAAACCCGCTAACACCACACAATTTCAAAGGTTGAGATGCGGCTTAGAGATTACAGAAGAGCTCATAACCTTTGCTTTGCCTGTGGTGAAAAATATGAGCCTGGACATAATGATGTGTGCTCTAAGAAAAGAAGCACAAGCCCATGCAATGGTTATCAATGAAATGGGGACAGTAAAAGAGGAAATTACCGAGGATCGGTTGAATCAGATAGCAATTGAGGATGTGTTACACGGGAGGAAGAGTGTCAACTTTTCGGTACATGCTATCTCTAGCACCTGGCGAGAATGCATTGCAAATTTGAAAGCAAGAGTAAGGGATAAAACCATGATCATTCTCATAGACTCGGGCAGCTCCCACGGTTTTTGTGAGTCGGCACTTTGTTAACATGGTACGGTTGCACACAGAGCCCATAACACCAAAAAGGTCAAAATTTGGGCAGATGATCATTGGTTAAGCGCCTCGCCTAAGGTGCAACAACTGCAATGGTATATTCAGGGGACATACTTTGACTACTGAGATATGATAGTCTTAGATATGGCTCCTTTTGATGCAATTTTGGGCTATGATTGGCTTTAAACAAAGATAATCCAATGACATTTGATTGGGATAAGAGAACTATCGATTTGCACATCCGGGCAAACAGATCACATTACAAGGGGTCATTCCTCCAAAGTTAATCGCAACACCAATATCAGTTCAAAAGTTGTACAAATCGCCAAGGGCAATGATACTTGGGCATTTGCGGTTGCCACTAGTACATCAAAGGTATCACCACCGCCATTCGATTACAAAGTCGTGATCCGGACATTCACAAAGTCATAGAGCATCATCAACACATCTTTCAAGACCCTACCACATTACCACCTTCTAGGTCCTATGACCATGCAATACCCCGATACCGGGCTCCATACCCGTGAATGCTCGACCTTATCACTATTCTCCCCACCGAAAACGTAAATTGAGAATCAACGGCGGTGAGTTACTCAAGTCGTCTCATCTCACATAGCCACAGCCCATTTGCTAGCCCCTGTTTCGGCTGGTCAAAAAAAAAGATGGAACTTGGCGTTTTTTGTGTGGACTATAGAAAGTTAAATGATCTCACAATCAAAAATAGGTTTCCTCTTCCTATTATTGATGAAATTCTAGATGATTTGGTCGGTTCTAGATTCTTCACTAAGTTGGACATGAAAGCGAGGTTATCATCGGATCGAGGATGTTACCCGAAGATGAATTCAAAACAAACATTCAAAACACATGAAGGCCACTACCAGTTCAAGGTGATGCCATTTGGACTCACAAATGCCCCCTCGCCACTTTTCGGTGTTTGATGAATCAAATTACGCAACCCTTTTTGAGGAAGTTTGCTCTAGTATTTCGGATGACATTTTGATATATAGCAAGACCTTAAAAGATCATTGCACTCATCTCAACTTGGTTTTACAAAAGCTCCGGGACCATCAACTCTACTTAAAGAGATCCAAATGCTCTTTTGCCTTACCGTAATTAGAATACTTGGGCCATATCATTTTCGGTCAAGGTGTGGCTACCGATCCTGGTAAGATTACAGCAATGGTCCATTATCCATTCCCTACAACATTCACCGAGTTAAGAGCATTTCTAGGCCTCACCGGTTATTACTGAGGAGAAATTTGTGAGGCACTATGGTGCATTAGCAAAACCCTTAACTAATATTCTCGGGCTAAAACAGTTTTCGGTGGGCCGGATCATGCTCAACTAGCTTTTTGGTGATTAAAGAAAGCTATGGTCTCGCTCAAATATTATCCCTACCGATTTCAATGCACCATTCACGGTTGAAACAGATGCTTGTGGTGAAGGGATAGGGGCAGTTCTAATGCGTAAGGGCCAGCCAATTGCTTTTCTCAAGTAAAAGCCTTGGGTGAAAAACACAAGCATCTTTCTATTTATGAGAAAGAATTCCTAGCCTTGATCATGGTCACGTGGAAAGGTGGAAACCATATCTCCAAAGACAAGGGAATTCACCATCCTTACGGATCACAAGTCTCGACTTATTTGGTCGAAACGAGAACCTCCTCCACTCGACATGCAAAAGAAAGCTATGACCAGATTAATGGGACTCCAATTTAAGATAGTGTATAGGAAGGGCAAGGAGAATATAGTGGCCGATGCCACGTCGAGTTCCACATCTAAACAATGTCATTTGTATCTATGATCAAGCATGATTGGGTGCAGGAGGTGGTAAATACTTATACTACTTGATCCAAGAGCACAAACACTATCGGGCACGTTGGCTCTCCATAGTCCCAATGAAGCTGGCTACGGCTTAGACAATGGCCTTATCGATACAGATCCAAAATTTGGGTGGGAAACAATTACGCTACTCAAACAAAGCTTTTTGGCAACATTCCACTCTAGTGCCATGGGTGGGCATTCTGGAGTCAAAGCAACATACCAGCGTCTTAAGAATCATTTCCCGAAGGAAGGGCATGAAACAAGCAAAGAGCGAGTTTATCAAGCAATGTCTAGTCTGTCAGCAAGCTAAGCATATGAACACTACACATTTGGATTGCTACAGCCCCGCCCATAAACGAAGCAGATGCGGGTGACATCACCATGGATTTTGTCGAGGGGTGCGCCAAAAATCTCATGGATCTGATGTCATCATGGTGGTAGTGGATCGTGACAAAGTATGCTCATTTTCTTCCCCTCAAACATCCTTATACGGCATCATCAAGTGGCCCAACTCTTCTTAGACAACATTGTCAAACTACATGGCTTTCCCAAAAAGCATGCTCGATGATAGAGATCCCATATTTCGAGCAACTTCGGAAGGAGCTGTTCAACATGTACAAGGTCCAACCGAATCGCAGATTCTTCATACCATCCGAGAGACAGACGGGCAAAGCGAAAAGAGTAAACCAATGTATGGAGATGTACTTACGTTGTCTTTGTACAAGATGCTCCCCGCAACTTGGTACAAATGGTTGTCACCGCGAAATGCGGTACAACACAAGCTATCACACCTCCATTGGCTGTTCACCATTTAAAGCTCTCTATGGAGTGGAAGCCAATTTGGGAGTATCCATTCCTCCTACACCATCTACACCAACGTACGTCATTGAGTGATTGAAGACGAGGGAATCACATCCGCAAGCTCACGAAGCATCACTTATCTCAAACCCGAATGTAATCAAGATCATGGTGGCGGGCATCGTCGCGATGTTCAGTTCAAGTCGGTGACAAAGTTCTCCGAAGCTCCAACCCTACACTCGGTCATCTGCGGGCTAACCGTCCATATCCAAAACTTTCATACAAGTACTTTGGTCCTTACACCGTCTTTGGACCCGAGTGGGCAATGTGGCATATCACCGACTTGCCACGACGGTAAGATTCATAATGTTTTTCATGTTTCACGCCTTAAAGCCTTCGTTCGGATCATGCTCCCGTCTCACGCAACGCTGCCAACCATCTCGGACCTGGAGGTTGCACAAGCTGTACCGGCCACCGACATCATTGACCGCCGCTGGTGGCGAGGTAACAAAGCCATCCCTCAAGTACTTATCAAGTGGGATTGCACGCGGTACATCCGCGGCGTGGGAGGACTACAGCGTGCTGCGCGGCGCTACCCTCAAGCACGCTGGGGGACAAGCAGAACGGCCGGGGGAGTTGTCGGGACCCCGAGGACACCATCGTGTGATGAAGGCGTCTTATTCATTTCGCTTTCATTCATGTATTACATTTAGCGACTGCTATCGCTTTCTATTGTATCGATGACATGTGGGGCCACGGCCAAAACCAGTATAAGACTACGTAAGCCATCCAGGCAAACGCATGTTTTGAAGTTATATGAAATCGGCGGCCGAGGAGAGATTCCTCCGCCGTTCTTCGTCGAGATCCACGCTTCGTCTTCCTCACGCCCCGGCGGTGATCATTTGGCGGCCAAAGGGCACGACCGCCCGCTGCCCACACGTCTTGCTGCATCAAGCGGCGCAACCGCTTCTGTCTTTGAGGCGCATCAGCGCCCCATGACGCCGCACTGCGCTAGGGCGGATCAAAGGCCACCTACGCCGGTGCTGCATCAGCGCCACCGATGACGTCTTTGCTAGTGCCACAACATCCCACTCCCACACAACGGAGAGAGTTTATGGCAGAGGAGGGAGGCATGGAGAGAGTGATAGGCTGGGCAGGATGCATCGGAGGAATCGCGAGAGGAGGTCGTGCAAGGCACGATCCGGAAGTATGGACGGAGGGAGGAGAACAACGGCGCGCAGCGGAGAGTCCGAGGGAGGGGAGGATTAGCGTGTAGAGGAGGGTCTAGGGTTTTGACGGGCTGTGGGAGAGCGATGGGAATTTATTCTGTGCTTCACGTATCTCAACCGTCCAAGTTGATCCAAGGGTGATGAGCAAAAGTATGATTCAAGATGGGCTATAGAGGGCTGCTGATTTTGCTATTTCGGCCCAACTTCAGTTGTTTTAGCATGTTAGTTTTTAGAGTTTTTCTTTTTAATTTTGAATTCCAATCACTTTCATAATTAGTATTGTATTTCATTTCTATTCTATGATTTACATTGTTCTAATAATTTTTGCACGAACTATATTACCTAAATTATGTTATATAGATTTTTTATGGATTTTCAAGGTGATTTGCTATTTCCTAATAATTAAGTGATTTTTTTGTGCGGTTTTGTAAGTTCACTGTAACTTAAACTACATGTTATGTCAAACAATGTCCAAAAATTAGATAAATAAATATATAAGAATACATGTTCTATGTGAGCCCAAATTCTGAAAAATGATGGAAAATGAAGTATTTTTGACATGGATTAGTCAAACTTGTATTTTAAATTAAACCGTTGCAAAAAAAGTAATAATATCGTAAAATGGTTCAAAAAATCCTATAAGTTGGCACATAGCCATATTACAGACGTATAAGCCTGTAGTAAAATTTTCAAATCATTTTAATAAAGTGTGGTTGTACATTGTTCATAAATTGGTTAGTCTCTCACATAGTTACTTATAACTGTGTGAGAGATGTGTCCATTTGCGAATAAGGTGCAACAAATGATTTTAAATGAAAACACCGTCAACGATAAATTTGTAAGTATCATCACGATATACAACTTTTGTATTGGTCCTTTATCTATTTGACTTCGTTCAACGGTTCAAAGAATTGAATTTCAAAAGATGAGAACTTCAAATAGGATTTCGACATCATAAGTAGTTTGAAATGGAATCTCTGACAACTTGTGCCACCAATTGATAGATTGTGACTTAATTAGAAACTAGGGAAAAAAATCAACTTATTTGGAGTTAGTATGAGAGAGAAAAACTAGTTACAAAATTTACTTATCTATACCTACTATTAAAGAGAGAAAAATTTCTGCCACTTTTTTTCACCATAGTTTTCTTTCACCTTTTCACTTCTTCAAGTCTTGATCGGTCTAGCAAGAGAGACTCGCTGTGGCCGGGTTTGCCTCCGGCGGCTGTGAGTCCAACTTTGATACGGGATTGGTTTGGTGGGTGCAACGGACTCATCATAAGGAAAATACAAATCAGATTAGGCTAGGAAAAAAAGAGAAAAGGGAGAATCTTAACAAAAAAAAAGGATAAAAATAACATACGTGTTCTGTTAGGATTTGTTAACCAAGTCCGATCGACTTAAAGTGTGAACCACCATTCTAATCCCCAATTGGAGCAAATCAAGGCTACATACCTTGGATCATATATACCGAAAATTAAATGACCTTGGTGCTAGCCTTCTAGGTCTTGTTTCTCCTATTAAACTAAGTATCTTTGGAAAATGTATATATTTTCTCTATGATCTAGAATAATTCTTTTTGCTTAAAAAATAAAAAACAAAAACAAATTGAAATGCACGACAATATTACTAGATACATCTTCAGCCTCCCGTGCACATACTACTTATCCAAATGCCACTAGATTGTGTCCAGACATGTTATAAAGTTTGACTCTAAGACGACATAAAAATACATGATATGATTGTTGAATAAATCTTGAGCTCCATGGTCCTGGACAACAAATTAAACATCCTATAGAAACGCTAAATCGGCCTACCTCCGTGCTAATCCCTCGATCCGTGCGACCTTTGCAGACAAAACCAACAGCCTCCACAGCACAAAGAATGAAAAGAGAAAACAAATCAAAGAGAGAAAATTCTTTTCACCAAAATTTTTTTCCACCGCTAGCGACAATGAGGCGACCAAGAGACTTTAGAGGGAGACCAATGACAGGGAAGCCACGGACATGGGTGTGACGGCTGCGTGCAGTGGGATCAAGTTGGCCAACGCAAACATGTGGGACATGCTTGCCGACAAGGATCACAACGACAATGAGGCGACCAAGAGACTTGAGAGGGAGACCAAGGACAAGGAAAGCGGTGGAATATGGACAGTAGAAGGCGGGGGGGGTGGTAGCGGCCTACGATGCTTTACGTCAACCCATGGCCGCGAACGAGGAGAAGGCACGGAACGATCACAAAGAGGGAAGCGAGAGGAAGAAGCTGCAGCAGCGGTAGCGGTGGCCAATGGTGAGGCTGCTAACACGGGCGTCGTCGTTACCGGTGGAAGGGGCACCAACGGTGATGAGTAAACAAGCTGAGGAGGAGCAGGCCATAGACGGCGGCAGTGACGATGAGTCTGGCGTCAAGGAGGAAAGTACGCCTCCTCGCACCCGTTGATAAAAAATCTTTAAATAATAAATTATATTGATAAGCGCACAACAAATTATGTATCCTGTTGCAACGCGCGGGCATATTTGCTAGTATAGATTAAAAACAAAAATGATCATGCCTTTATGGACTGGTGGCCTCATGAAAAGGCCGGGGCGAAGTCGCCACGTGTCCGCGTATTCCCGAGAACTGAGTGGGATTCCCGCCGTGGGAACGATTTGGGATTCTGTATTCTTTACATAAATAAGTTTTTTTGCTGAAACATGAAATAGAACTTGTCCTCGTGGTTGGCGCGCGGCGCGCAGCGCTCGCGTTTGAGTGGTGAGTGGTGCAGGTTCGAATCCCTCTCTTTGCACGTCACTTTCGTTTTCGGTTTTTCCCTTCTCTGTCTCTTAACTTATAACTGTTTTTTTTTTTTTTTTTTTTTTTTTTTTTTGACAAGTACTCGTAACTGTTTATTGTGTGTGTAGCCCAGGCGGTGTTCCCTTGTCGCACTTCTCCATCAAGGCTTCATTACTATGTTTTTGGCAGCCGCAATGTTTTTCATGGACGGTTTTGTTTTTCAGAAAATTACCTGCCCACAAGAGATAGAGAGAGAGAGTTTAGCTTTTGATTTTTTAAAACTCATTTGAAATGTTTTCAAGCCAAACAAGTTTTAAAATGTCTTTTCAACGGTTTTACTAAACTCAAGTTTAACACTAAACTTTGGAAAAAGAGTTTTTAACTTGTTTTCATAAATTATGTACTTTTTGTCGTGAACTTGTTTCCAAAAAATATATACTTCAAAACTTATATATAGTGGATCCTACAAATCCAACTTGGACATGGTTGAATCCACGTGGCTATGGCAAGGTGTTTTTGAATAAAAGATACAATTTTAAATTTATGACAATCACTTTAGATCACTTTTGTCAAGAGCTATTGTCATAAAGGATGGGAATGGCACATGGTGACAACTCTTTATGACTAAAACACATTTTAGTCATAAACGCTTGTCATCCATTGAAAAATTGTCATAAACATAACATTTTTATGACTAAAAAAGTACTTTGTCATATGAAAATTGTCATAGAAGGCCTAATTTCTTGTAGTGTGAGTTTGTCTTATATCTTATGCATGGAATTGTATAGCATCCACGTAGATGATCATTATGTGGGTGATAAGCAATGTGTAAACGTGGTGTTTATACAACGTTTATCCGCAATTGCACCCTACATTCCGGGGCGTGTGGTAGATCGCGGGGGAGTGACTTGATCTGTTGAGTCCTTTGGAGTCCACCCTCCCGAATGCTAGGCCAAGTTGAGCTATAATTACGGTGATGATTAAGTTTAGGTCCTTGATTGTCATTGGTAATTGCTTACCATGTGTAAATGTATTACAACCTTGCCATGATAGCTAGATGTATTGCATTAATTGTAGTATTCATTGACATATGATTAGGAGTATCTTAGGAATATTCTTTCTATTCTTTCTATAACATGCTAATAGCTCGTATGATACTAGTGGCATATGATGATCTTAAACTTGGGTAGTTATCATTTATTCAATTATCTTTTATCTTGTGACTTATCTGTTGAGTAATGTTAGATGCATATGGCTACTCGCATTATACAACCGCAAGTGGATCTCATAAGTAAATCACAATCTAAATCATTATACCCCTCTCTCTCTACTTTCTATAGACTCCCCTTCCCTCGTGGTAAAATATAAATACGATACGGATTACTCGGTGAAGTGCTATGATGGTATTTCTATGCGTAGGCGCTTGCAGATATCATGTTCATTCTTTTATCAAGGCCTATCAAGAATACCATACCCGTATTTCTTAGAGCGTTATTGCTAGGGTGACGAGACTAGTATGTAGGTAATGCCTAGAAATGAGTGGTATACCTTGAGTACATATCCTGGTGAGATTAACTCCACTATGGATAATGATGCTAAGATTAGACCCCACAACTAACACCGCCTAATTCCGCCTTTGTTGGATCGTGAGATTAATTCCACATCCAAGCTAACATGATTAGATAGATACCTCATATATTTCTTTCGCCTTCCTAATTTGGATCGTGTAAGAAATATCACAAGGGTGCACCTGAGTCTTGTGCATGTCAAAAAAAAAAAACCTGACTCATCAGTGGACAAATGTTATTAGCTAGAGTTAGATACAAAGATTGTATTAGAGCCAAGAATTAGATTGTTCTTCAATATTACGGATACTAAAAAGAAACTAAACATTTGTAAAGTAAAAATCGGTGGCAACATTGACTTAAGAATCACCAATAAAAAAGACCTTTTTTTATACATCGGAGGTTCACTAGGGAAATATAATACCGGTTTTAAGGACAAAACCAGATATACACACCATATGTGAGCCCAAGAAGTCAAATCTCACATATAACTACAATTAAAGGAAATATCAAAACATAATGCTTAAAATATAACGAACTTAATATAAGAAGATTAACCTTAGTTAGCAAACAGCGGAAAGACACTCCGATCTGGGATGAAGACTCCACTCCACGAGGGACCCACCGACTAGTTGACCACAAGCCCGACTCCTTCAATCTCTAGCAACCGGCAACCTCCTAGTTTGAGTGGAAAATTGCAAGGGTGAGTCCATGTCGAACTCGGCAAATATAACATGGGTTTATGAGGCTCAAAAGGTTGACCTTTGGTTTTAAGCTGCGGTAAGCATTTTAATAAGTCAAATTTTAGCATTAATTTAGCATATAGTTGTGCTTAAGCCGATTAACCCACATGATCATCATTATGAGTAGTAACCATCATCACCATCGTCTTCATTATCATCATCCACACTCTCATCATCATCTTAAATCCATGTTTCAGCACCATCTATGGTCCATCAGTTTTTCAGTCGCTCGTGACCATGAGCATGGGCGATATATCGATTTTACACTCTACGAGATGTTGTACACTTTCGAGTCATGATTTACCCTTTTGCCCGAGGCCCGTCGACCTCTTGACCCACTACCGGGGTAGGTCGGCAGGGTCCACTATGAAGTCTTTCAAAAGTCCTTCTCTAACCGGTTAGCATCCCGCAGGGGAACATCTAGGCGAATGGTACCCCGCATGATACCATTCTGCAACCTAGGCTACCACAAGATCAGCAACAACTAACAAATTAGAAAATTCCCTCATACTTGACTAAAGCCGAGGGTGGCCCTCTCGGTTATCTTTGTAAGTCCCAGCTTTTGCCAAAGGATAAGTCCTTATGGAGGGCCAAGAGCATCATGAAAAAGCATGAACTCTCGCCCTATGGTCCAGGTTGTTAAACATCATCTTTTACAGTTCATTGTGTATATCATTAGTCATCATTAGATCATGTTTGTTTAAGTGGAGCACTAGCAAAATATCTACTACACCTATGTAGCAAAAACCCACCAGGGAGTTCTCTGCTCCCTGGTGAAGCCATGTCCTTGATAACGTATATTCCCCTACCGAGGCCTCTTCGTTTCCCCTTCATAATCCCCACCGCGGCCTCTTCGTTTCCCCGCCCGCCGCCGCCCCTCGCCTCCCTCCCGCATCCATAAAATGCACGACAGTCCACGAGGAGAGGATGTGCTTCCCGTGCACGGTGGAGGAGGAGGTCGTACACCGCGGAGGCCGGGCCCGCCACGCCCGGAGGAGGGATGAGGGCCTCCGCCGCCCGGCCTCGACCCCGCCACCGGATCCACGCGGGAATTCTTGAGAGGATCTTGGCGATGGTCTTTTATGCCCGGTCACGGCTTCACGTTGTCGCGGAACCGGAGCCGTCGCCTTGAGTCGCCGCTGTGTGGATCCAAGCGCGAGGGAGAATCGCGCCAAACATCAAGCCGTCTTCTCCGTTCCTTCACGAGAGCAGCGGCGGCTGCTTGAGGCGATTGCGCGGTAGCAGCGGCACCGGGATGGGCGGGCGAGCATAGTCGCACTTGTGGGTGCCATGGTTGCGTGGAAGGAAGGACGGATCAAAGCGCGACCACGGGATCCGGCGGCGCGCCGCGGATGGCGACCAGCCCGGGGAGCACGGCGCGGCGGGGCGGCGGCGCGTCGCCGTCGGGCTGCGGGTCGTGGAGCGCGAGCGCGTGGCCTTCCGCTGCTAGGTCGCTAGTGCGAAGCTCGTCGCCTACTGGGGCACGCCATTTGCGTTGGAATACGGGCCCGAAGAAGATAAGTTACTTCTCCAACGACCTACGTGCACCCACGCCCTTCCCGCCCCGCCGCCACGGCCCCATCCGCATCTTCCCCGCTGACCGCCGTTCTTTGTCCCGCCACCACCCTCAACGCAGCGATCGCCGTGGCCACCATCGCCGTCCTGCGAGAGTCCCCTGTCATTTAGCCAGGTTCGCCACCGCCGTCCTGCCGCGGTCGGACCACCGCCGCCAGCTCCGATTCGCGTCGTGCCCGCTCCTCCCATTGCCGTGCGCTCTACCCTTCCCTCTTCTTCTCGGTGGATCGGATGCACGCGCGCGACCCTAGGAGCCCCCGCGGCGGGCATAGCCGTTGTACACTGGCGCGCGGCGCCTCCGGCAACGAGGAGATTGAGGAGCCGCCCGTCCATATGGTGTTCGGCTTAATGCCTCCGAGGATGTTGCGTCGACACCGTATGCAGCTCGATAGGTCATGCCTAATTTACAACTGCAATTCCATGCATACTCTTTATTAATTTTCTAATTGATGTTGGCTATACTTTGCAGGTTAGTACATACAAATTAAAATATGGAGTGGTCGAATGTTTTCAACCCTAATTGATTGCTAATTGCCACGAAACGGTGAGTCTGCTTACCTTATTCGCCACAGTTCTATTGAGTTTCTAATCAATAATAAAAAGGTGCCAACCGCCGGATCCATGCTTTTTTCCTGTTCCCTCCCAGATTTTGGAATTCTTTCATGCTCCGTCCTTTTTTGTTTCTTGATGTTTATATTAACTATAATCAGCCATTAACTGTGCATTGCTCTTTAACTTTTGTAATGATAATTGTGGACAATCAGTTCATGTTGATCTATTGAGAGAGCAACTGAAAATCCTGTCATCTAAAAGCGCCTCATTGAAGAAGCTGGAAGAAGCGCGACGAATGGACATATTGAGGTAATTTCCATTTATGCACATTCAGTATGTTATCATAGGTTCTCTTTGTTAAAACTAGCAAACTGTATATATTTGACGATGGAAATGAAAAAGGTCAGTGACGAGATTAAGGGCAAGCAGCAGCAGATAGCACATTGAGAAAGGCAGATTAAGGGGAAGCTTGACCGGTTAGAACATACACCGGTATATTATCTGCTGTCAATAAGTTCTCAATTTCTTTTTCTCTGAATTGATACATATTAAACTGTTGCAATGATTTTTCAGTCTCATGCTAAGCTATTGGAGCAGGTCAATGAGAAAGCATTTGAACTTGAGGTACAGAAACTCTTCTCAGAGCATGCATTTTCTTATGTATGCTTACATTGGTTTATACATTTGCATTTTGCATATATTGGGGACCAGTATTTTCCCTTAAAAAGATGAATTCACACTGTCCAGATGCTTACATCTAAACATTCATACAAACACTGTATCCATTATTTTTTTTCTTTCTGGTGCAGCAAATGTTGATTTCCAAACTCTACACCATGAAAGCTGTTCAGACTGCGCATATATATAACCGAGCTGTTTCAACACAGAGCACCATCTATCGACATAGCATCGGCTTCAACATATATTGCACGGTTATCCAGCCAGGTACACAAAATAGTGGCTAATAAGCGATATCACACTATATTATGTGCAATACTACCAATTATTTGTACATAATATTCAGTTATACTGCTAAAACTGCTACTACCCAAACTAACTGTTACTTTTCACAGCACCAGAAACGTCTTTTGATGTTGTACGCTTGATTAAACCTATATGAAACCATGCATTGATATATTCATTTTAAATATTATGATCCATTGTTCCGGTGCTTTGCATTGAGATGACACTCCTCTTATTATTTTTTGCCTGCAAACAGTTCACCATAAACTGACATATATGACTTCCTTTTTCACAGATTGCTTCATATTTAGGGTGCACTGACAGCGGCACATTTGGGCTCCCAATTGGTGCAAAAATGTCCACATTAGTTGCCTTCTATAAGTGCCGTCATGCAGTTCAAACAATGAAAGATGACTGATCCAAGATAGTGTGCCATTTTCTGGTCTTACTATTCTTCTTTATCCACCCATTTGCTGAAGTAAGAGCCATTCTCGCATCCATACTCTCGAGTGCCCCTTTAAGCATTTATGATGCAGTTGTAGCTTATAAGGTATAATAAATTTCGCCCTTTTTTTCACTTTGCGATGGGCAAAATTTAATGGTATCTGTAAAAGTCTGCTGAACCTCTCTACTAATGTGTGCTCATATCACTAATTATGTCTATTATTAGGGAAGACAATGAATAGAAGGGAAAATAAAATGAGTGACAAAATTAAGAAAAAGAAGACTAACATGTCACATGGATAGGATAGACTAAGGTCGTCGGTAGTTTTTTCAACTCAAAAACTCCTGTGTGGATGCAGACCTATTCTTTGAACTTTTTTTAAAGTTTTTCGATGAGCTCGAGTCCAGTGAGTGAACGACAGCTAGGTGACGATTCGTTTATGTTTACAACCCATTGTATACCTTCTAATTTATTATTTATACACATTACATGTTTTTCAATTTCTTTAACAATTTATTATTCTCTAGAACTTATTTCAAATGGTAGAGCTCATCAAGATATATTCCTTCTCCTTCTTCATACCCAGCGGCAACGCTGGGAATTCTTCTAGTTACCCTTATGCAAGTAACCCATAGGTAACAAGGTAAAAAGATATCAATTGACTAGGATGTCCTTAAGGGTAACAAATTAGACACATGCACATGATTAAGTGATTAATTGTGAATAGGACAACAAGGAAGATCCCATGCTATACTTGCCTTAAACTCAAATCCTTCTTCTTGTTCAATTCTTCAAGGAACTTCTTCTTGATCACCAACTTCTTCTCCTAGACCACCAACGTAAAACTTACCGGCTAGACATCATCACAAAGCACCACACAAGCATCCAGAGCAATCATACACGAAGCAAACAATAGAACTATATTAGAACAGTACAGCAATAGTATGAAAACTAGCTAAAAGGTTTATAAAATAAATCTACGCATCGCTACGATCACACAGATGCGAAGATCAGGAAACGGAGTTATAACGTGAAAGATATGAATTTTACAAGTTTTCCATAGCAATTTATAAGATTAAAACAAGACATTAATTTTTATAGACACAAACATGATTAATAGTGTTATAAACATGTAGAAAACTTTATTACGAACCTAACGCAACTTGAACGGTTCGAATCGGGTTTAAAATGAACATTTTATAAGCAAAATATGATCAGTGGCACTTTTGTAAATAGACTGAACTTGTTTTCATTTTAAAATAAATCAAAATCGGTATTTAAACTCAGCCAGGGACGGTGGGCAGAATTACCAAAGAATCGAGGTACTCTTTAGCAAAATTTGCTAGGACGAAGGGGTATCGGCCGATAAAGGCCGTTGGATCGAGATTGAGCGGCACAGATTAAAAGGGGAGACAAAGGAGAGAGATGGCCGGCCCGAACAGGACTTCTAGCGCGGTGGAGGCCATGGACTTCTAGCACGGTGGAGGCCATGGACGGCGGCGAGGACTCGCCGGCGTTCGTCGACGCGACAATTCCGGCCACCCCGATCAAAACCGAGGGCACCTGCGTGCAACTAGTGGACTCGCGAACTCGACAAGGCACAAAAATAGGACGTGGAGACATGCCGAGGTGGCTGCCCCGCGGCGGCGCCATGGCCGGCGAGACGCCGAGCTCGCCAACTCGGTGATTCCGACCAAGAAACGACAGAACGAGAGGACGGTAAGGTCGAGGATTATACCGCGAGCTCGATGGAGAGGTTCACGAAGTCTGGGACGGCACGACGACGAAGGACGACGGACTGCGGCGGACTGGTGAGAGAAATAGCCGCCGGTGAGCTTCAAATTCATGAAATTCGGGGTCAAATGAAAGGAGAAAGGAACCTGCGGCCGCGGTGAAGCTCTGCGAAGCCCTCGGGCTCAACTTCGCCGTTCAATAGGGAGCTCCGAGAGGCAATTGCGAGGGGGCAGCGGCGTGCACGCGGCGAAGGCGGAAAGAAGAGAGGGGATGGCTCGGCTGGGGAATTTATAGGGGAGGAGAGGATGCGGACAGACGCGGGCGGTCGCCGTGCTCGCCTTGGCTGGTGGAGGCGGGCGGAATGGCCGTCAAGGCCATTACAGCGGCGGTTTCCGGTGGGGAGGCGTAACGGCGGCGGCACTTCGGTTGGCTGGATGAAGGAGACGGGAGGGCGGCTGATGAGCGGGTCCCTCAGACCAGAGAGGAGAGGAGTGCGGGCGGGCTGCCAGCAGCTGAGCAGGCCGCCACTGCTGGGCCGAAGCTGAGCTGGGCTCGCGGGCGCGGTTGGGCTGCCAACGGCCCAAGGCCAAGATGGCGCTGGAAAAGAAAAAAGAAGAAAAGGTGGGCTTTTTTTTTGTTGCTGGGCTAGAAAGGAGGAAGGAGAACCATTCCTTTTTCTTTTTATTTTTCAGCATTTTGTAAAAGCATTTTCAAAGGAATTTGAATCCCTTTTGATTTTGGTCAAATTCACACATCACATAAATGCATATGCAGAGGCATGAGTGCACAAACATGTATCTAGGTCTTATATTTTATTTTAGTTTCACAAAAGTTATTGTTTTCCTAGATTTGAATGCTCACAAAATGCATAATTAAATCAATTTAAGCTATTTTTGAAAAATGTAAAATTTGGGGTGTTACAGGAAATTAGAAAACTTGGATGTTCATAAGGGAAACTAGATTCCCCTGGCGTTGCTCTTGGGGAATTAAGAAAGAATGCAATGATCATAAGAAAGAGTTTCATCTTATCATCTCTTCTTGATAGGGACATGAGTCGAATAGTAGAGAGAGAGTACAAATACCAATGCATTGAGTATACATGACTATTTATTTAGACCACAGTGATGAGCTATTTGAACTGAAATATTTGAACCCGGCGTCGAGTATAAACAAAAATTTATTTAGACAACACGTTGTATCGAGCTATTTGAGCGAAATATTTGAACCGAAGCGTCGAGTATAAACAAAAATTTAGAGACCACACGGTGTATCGAGTGTTGCAGAGATGTCAACTTGCTGTAATAAAACAAAAGACATGTAATTATTTATTTGAGTGAGTTCTTGGTAAATGATGTAATTCCTTTTACTTTTTGCTTCATGGTGATGGTGAGAATAATTTGCAATGCTTACCTACATTAATAGCAGTATAATATAAATGTTAGATATTATATTTGATTGAGTGTTTGGAGGTTTATTGTTTGTAATAATTTGTGAAGTACCTCTCAACGTGTCTTTTCTTTGTTTTCCTTGAGGATCAACTGGAGCCTCTGGTTAAGATCAAGCTTTTGTTTTGTATGAGTGAGTTGCTTCAAAATGGATGAAATGTGAACATGTTATAGATATATATGAGGCGAATAGAACATATATAACATAGTGTGAATTATGGATAGTGCACATTCCCATTCTTAATGACCAGCTAAAAGCTGAAAAAAAATTGAAGTAAATGTTGGGACTATGGGCACCTTAAAAGTACCAAATATATATGATATGTTAGGTTAACTAAACCTGATGAACAAACTGGCGGCAATAGTGGTTAAATAAGCAATTGTGTTCCATTCCATCTTAAGAATTTACTCCCTTTGTCCAAGAATCTTGGAGAGTCAAATCATCTCAAGTTTAACCAAATCTCGGACAACAGTGGAAAAGAGCATGTTGGTTAAGGCTTCACCTACATATTTCGGACAAAACGCATAGGCACAACATAAAAATATATAAAAAAAAAACCTTTGTTATTGCTAGCTTTGACAATCATAAAAATCGATTTGTTCACACGAAAACATATAACAACACATCCTAACTCATTTCAAGCAAGCAATTTGTTTATAGTGAAAATGTTAACATAGCGGTGAGAATGTCTCCACACAAAAGCTTATTGATTGAAAGCAACAACATGATAAGTGATCTAGTAGAATGTTTTACCTCATTCGGCATCCTGTGGAGCTCTCATCTCCGGCTTCAACAACACAATCCACGGTCATTCTTTGTCCACAACAAAGATAAGACCACGGGTGTTTTGGAAGTAATGCCTCCAGAGAGGTCCGACTGTTTTCATCATGAAATGAGTATGAGTCGTCAAAAATCGACAAAACATGCAAACTATCTTTGCATTAAGATCAAGCACACTATTCCCATGCCTAAAAAAATTGATGTGATATGGTAATGTCAAGTTGTTAACAATCAGATCACTCTAGGAAATCAAATACAAAATTATAAAGAATGATGGCTCGGATTACGTGAGAATAAGAAATTAGATAACACTATGATGCGGTATCAATGGATAATACAAATGATGTTGGGGATCATACCTTGTTCGACCCCCACATCCCGACATGATGAAGCTAATGTTCTTGTACTCGACCGGGTTCAAGATTGAAACCTGCATAGAAAACTTCAATAAGCATCTCAGTAACCAAAATTTAATGATTGAAAGTTTGTTATGTTGTCTAGAATGATGTCAAATGCATTTTGCTATATGAAACAGTCACAGAATTCTTTGTTGTAATCCTATTCAAGTATCGAGCATAACAAAAAAACCATGTATCGTTTAACCCCCAATCAAAGCGGTATGCATCCTACGAGATCCATCGAGCGAGCATTCTTCACAACGAAATTAAACATGATCCAGCAAAGTAGCAATCGAACATTCGATCTGAGGCGTAGGGATTCGAGCATGATCCAAGAACGTCGAATCGCACATGATCTGATCCAACAACTAACAACGCTGTAAAGAAAGGCAGAGGAGGTGCCGCTCACCGATGGTTGGGATGGTGGTGACGATCTCGCCGAGCTTGAGCTTGTAGAGGATGGTGGTTTTACCGGCGGCGTCAAGACCGATCATGAGGATCCACATCTCCTTCTAGGTGAAGAGTCGGCTGAAGAGCTTCCCGAACGCGGGCCCCATCTCGCCCCCTGTTGGTAAATATTTGCAATGAAATTTGGTATATATCATGCATTACTACATCCATGAATCTTTTTAATATTTTCATTTGATTAGAGAACTTTAATTTCTTTTGAATGATCACCCAGAGTGGTCTAAACCTTACAATTTGCCACATGTAATTCCAAATTTTGCATATTGACATTTACTACCTGAGATTTCTGGTTAAAGTGAACATTCAAGTCATGAGAAATAAAAGTGGTAAAATAATCACATAAAGTACATCCGGGAATTTGCAAAAGTACAGATGCTACTTGTCCAATATTAAAATTTTAAACGTGACAAGACCAAATGACCACATTCCACAGACAATAAAAGGTTCTTCCAGAAATTAATCCTAGTGGGCTAAACTGAGTACACTTATTCAGGGAAAAAATACTTAAAAGTACTATTCATACTAACAAAAGAATGATGTGCTTAAGTTACAAACTGTTACCAGAATCAGCGCATATGCCTTGAGAAGATACGGTCTAGAAGAATTACTGTTGATAGATAATATCTTCTCCGCATCCTTCAAAGGTAACTGTAATAATGAATCAAATATAAACAAAGTTTTTTCTTATAAGGAAAGACAGCCTAATGCTCTGAGTTCACTCAATTAACATTGGAATCCAACAAATGTGTGAAGTACTATACCTCTGCATGCGTTGTAGGATCAAGGCCATTCAAGGGCTGATATTCAGAGTCAGCAGCTGATCTCTCCCTCAACA
Organism: Hyparrhenia diplandra; assembly: GCA_015847255.1. NCBI lineage: Eukaryota > Viridiplantae > Streptophyta > Magnoliopsida > Poales > Poaceae > Hyparrhenia > Hyparrhenia diplandra. The sequence continues at coordinate 287,953 of JADLZK010008375.1, forward strand.
GTTGACTTAACCTGTCATAGTGGTAACACACCATGGTGTGAATCCAAAGAAAATATACCTATATAGCACGAAAGAGATCTGTACGTACAGCTAAATTATGCAAAAACATTGCCAGGAAACTTATCGACAGAAAGCCAAACTTCGATTGCCAAGGATAACTGGATCTGGTCTCAAATTTTGAGCTTTAGTGTAACAGGATATTGCCTGAAACAGGAACATGCCAAGTGCCATTTTCACTAAGGTCAATAAAATATATGTGTACATGCGCAGAGCACCTAAAGCAGATAACATATAAAAAAAATAGAATGACAAAATTACTGTCAATATGTATATGTAACTAATAGGACCCGCCAGCATCAATCGGATCGGGTGCCATACCTCCGCAGTGCTCACGAAGCACCCTAAGACGTAGTTCTCGTCCATCCAGTACTGCGCAGGTCCCCGATCCAGATCGTCCTGACGTAGTCGAGGAGGCCGCCGAGCGCTCCGTCCGTAACCAGACGATGCAAGATTAAACTGACCTGTACATGACCTGTAGGCTTCAAACTGAATCAATCTGGAAAAACACATTTACACACCATACTGAATCAAAACTGAAAATTTTTTTTTTCTCTGGATTGCAGAGATTATATCTAACAGATCAAAAGGCTGGCAGGGCCTGGGAGTTGCTCGTCTCCCAACTTTGGATCGCCCTGGACTGCATCTCGTGTATGAATTGCAGAGCCACCCTATGTTTGTGCAGCAACACTTCAATTCAGTGGATCACAACAAAATCATTCAAGTGAAGCAACAAAAAAACAGCTAACTGGTTATCCTGCAACCCATGATTTTGTAAATTGTAATATAGCTCGAACCCAACAATATATATGTTGTCATTCAAGTGAAGCATAAAAACATACTAACTGATCATCAGCCCATGATTTTGTAAATTGTAATATAGCTCGAACCCAATGAATGCTATATGTGTTGGCCGTGTGCATTGATCTTTTTTTTTTTTCTTGCTGTTGTGTATTGATATTTCGTCACTGTGCACAGTTTTCCCCCAAATTACCCGGTAGAGAGAAGGCCTAGAATAACTTGAAGGGGAAAAAAATAGGGAGAACTGGGGACTGGAGGCGGGACCGCCGGAGAAGGCGCAGGAAGACGCCGTCTGTGGGGCGCACCATGGCGTTGCTCGTGGACGGCGAGCTTGAACTTCGAATAGGTGTGCCGGAAGCAATCGGAACACATGCCGACGCCCCGGCCACCGCGGCGGCCCACGCCGCCGCCATCGCACTTGCTGCGCCGCCCGGCGGCGGAGATCGCACTGCCGCACTTTCCGACGCCCGTCCCCGCCTGCTGAGGAGGAGCACTGCGGCAACCATGGAGGAAACAAACAAATTTTATCTCTCTCTTTCATTTATCAAATGGTCACCTCTGTAACTGAATAATGCATTGTTAGAGAATGGAGAAGGATCGATCTAGTAATTGATTAATAAATCCGCCATTCATGGAGACACAAATGCTATTGAGAAGAGGAAGAGATAGGGGCGAAGGGGCTGAAGCGGCTGTTCAAGCGGACGGACGGAAAGGCGAATCGGCGGCCTCACGGATAAGAATCCGCCAGCGTGCGAGGGGGACACGCGACAGGACGGTCACGGCGCCAAGAGGATCTCCGCGAAAGGGGAAGGATGACGGCGCCTCAACAGCCTGCGCGGACGGAACGGCTGGCGGCGGGTACGCCACGCCGGGGAAGCTGAGGGACGGGCAACAGAAGAGCCGGATGAAACGGATCAGTTTTTCTCTCCTTTGTGCGCAGGACGAGCGGACGGGAGTTAACAGCGAGAGGAGGAAGACGAATAGGCCGCCGCGGGTTCGAGTTGCATGTCGAGAGTCTAGGCGAGTTGGATGCCACCGTGGATGCCTACGTGGACGCGCTGCATGTCAAGAGAACTCCCCTAGTGGGGGTTTGCTACTAAGAAGATATAGATTAGCAAGCTTGTAGACTAAAATGAACCATCTGATTGCCTGCCTAGTTCATGTGTCAGCCCGGAATTTATGAGTAGGGCATCTGAACAGCGCATGCCTTTTTTATAGCATTCAACTCCTCCACTACGCTGTGCATCTTCATTCTTTGTCTTGGTGAGTCATTGCAACATGCTAAAGCAACTCTGAATATTGGATAAATGAGAATATTTAGTATGGCTTGTGTGTCCGTGTCTCCACTGTATGTTGCAGTAACACCAAGTATCTCCAGTAGATTATTAGGAGCCATCTTCACAAAGGTGACTAGATTTGCCACACCATCGATGAAGCTGTCAGTTGGCCTTCTTCCAGTAAACATTTCCAACAGCAGCATCCCATAGCTATATGTATCACCATCCGTGGGATCCTGATCCATACTCTGCCATATACAGAAAGTGAATTTTATTGGGGCAATGTTACCCCAAATCTTATATGGCGCGCGTGCATCCGAGCGCCTACTAGCGCACGCTTTCCCTTTCGAGGTTGTTACCTTCCTTCCGTGTAGCACTTTCTATTTCAGGTTAATTTCGGTCGCTGCTTCTCGACCTCCCATTCGCAACAGCCGGGCATTAGACTTAAAAAAAAGCTGCGCGTCGCTGCTTCACGTCCTCCTATTCGCAACAGCCGGGCATCGGATTTAAAAAAAACTGCGTCGACGAGAGCCCCTGGTATACGTTGTCCAGTTTTTTTTCATTGCATTTATAAATGGTTTACAAATTTTAAAATGTGGTAACTTCCTTGTTAAGCATCTATTTTCAATTCCATTTGAACCATTACGTTTATTTTGATGAGATCTATAAAGCTAGATCCATGTTGGATATGTTTTGAGATAATTTTTGTGATGACAAAGTTTTGCATCTAAGAGTATAAAGTTTCCAACGTTGAAGTGTGGAGTTTTGAAACTTGGACTGCAAAGTTTTTGCTGGGATTAGGGTTCACGACGTTTGCTGAGATTAGGGTTCGGGGCGTTTGCTGAGATTAGGGTTCGGTGTGTTTGCTCAGATTAGAGAATACGATGTTAAGCGAGTTTTACGGTTCATGGTGTTTCTTTGAGATTAGGATTCGAGGGAATTTCTTTGAGATTAGGGTTCGGGCTGTTTGCTTGAGATTAGGGTATAGAGTGTTAATTGAGATTAGGGTTCATGGCGTTGCGGAGATTATGGTTTATGGCGTTGCTGAGATTAGGGTTCATGGCTTTTGCTGAAATTAGGGTTCATGACTTTTGCTGAGATTAGGGTTCATGGCGTTCTTTGAGATTAGGGTTCATGGCGTTCTTTGAGATTAGGGTTCATGGCGTTGTTGAGATTAGGGTTCATGGCGTTTCTTTGAGATTAGGGTTAATGGCGTTTGCCGAGTCACTAAGCGATTTTTAAATTTAGGGTTTTGGGGCAAGTGTCCTTTTAAATGCATGCCCCCTACCGGACAATAGGTTTTGGGGCAAGTGTCTTTTGAAAAGCATGCCCCTACTAGGCAATGGGTTTAGGAGGCAAGAGTCTTTTGAAAAGCATGCCCCCTACTTGACAATGGGTTTTGGGCTGAGTGTCTTTTCAAAAAGTATGCCCCCTACCGGACAATGGGTTTTGGGGCAAGTGTCTTTTGAAAAGAATGCCCCCTACTAGGCAATGGGTTTTGGGGGCAAGTGTCTTTTGAAAAGCATGCACATAACGCCCCTCTTTTAATGGGTCGTTAAATCACACGTGTTTGCGCCAGGATCACGCCACAAACACGTCGGTTAGTCATAGATGATGATATACAGAAATAATAATAATCCGAGCTTAATAAATATAGGATAGAAAGGGCTTACAGTGGCGACGAAGGGTCACCAAGCCGGGTTACAATATCGAGTTGGCCAACCGAGAAGCGGTGGATTAACTATGACACTGCCCCGTACTCCACAGGCGGGGCTTGTGCATGGATGAATTCCGGGCTTCAACGTCTTTCTCCTAAGCAAACACCTCGCGAACTCCTACGACGATATTTGGTACTCTACCTTGTCGTCGATCTTACCTTCACATGTGCCGATATCTATAAAAATAGAGGGGTGAGTACAAACGTACTCGGCAAGTCCCAACCGGGGGGTGGATGTATTTATTAAGGGTTTGGGCCCTAGCGAGTCTCTAAAACTGCTCTCGCTAGTTCCCGGTTATATCATATCATCCTCATCATCATCACATGGTCATAACAGGTTAGTCATATGGTGTAAGCTAATCATAGATGATCTGTCCTAGCATCCGCCCATTCCAAGGGCGTGGCTATTCGAATAGATTTAGTAAACTCTGCGAGAGGTTGTACAATTTCCCCACCACGATAGGCACGGTCGTTCTCATCGGTTTGGTCGGCAGCCTAACAAGATCCGTTCTCGGGGTTGGAAGTATTGGGGCCACTTTCCCCTTGGGGCCACTTTCCCCTTTCATAAAATATTGGGGCCACTTTCCCCATTCATCAATATATAAAACATTGGGGCCACTTTCCCCATAATCAATAGCTCAATTGTTTAACGTGGAGGATCACATAGCAACCACGCCAACCGGACCATGGGGCCACTATCCCCATGTCTGCTCCCGATAGCCCTTCCGCCTACTACCGGCCACCTAGGCATACGATATACCTCGACCTAACGGGGTGTGAGATCAGGTCGCCCCATCCCGACGTGTGGCCGTACGAAATATCGCACTAGGTAGATGGTCTATGAACTGCTCCTTAGGGAGGTGAGTATCTCTCCGCGGGACTCATTCCCGAGTGTGATTGGTTCACCTCCATGTAGACTATCACCACTCACCTTTTTGGTTGGGTTCATCTTATCATCATTATTTTTATTAATTAACAATCATGGCTATTATCGTATGTCCGCATCATCTCATCAATAAGCGGGCACCTAGCCCTTAAATAACTTCGAGCATCGAGCTCTTCAATAACATTGGGCACACACGACCATCATCACAATCGAGCACCTAGCTCCTCATCATCACATCTCATAATCGCATACGATAATAGCCCATGATCTCTTCTCAATTAATCATCATTATTATTACTTCCTTAAAGGTCATGATTAAGGGGGTAAGGACTTGCACAGGAGGTTCTTACGAATCGGCACGGCGTCGAACGTCTCTAGCTTCCCTCGGGACGGAAGCTCCTAATCGGGTCGATGTAGAACTATGGCGTGAACGTCGATAACCTAGCTTGAACTAGAGCAATCCAAAACAAGCATAGAACATTATGGTGGCAACGGGTTAGATGCATAGAGCTAGATTTTAGATGAATTATGGAAGTCGTTTCACGTGAAACGGAGTTAATTTGCATGAGATATGAATTTTATAATATTAATCCCTAATTAAATCATTAGGGTAATATTATAATATAATTTTATCATGTAATAAAATTGGAACTAATTACATGATAAAATTCTATAAATCTAATGATGAATTTACAAATTTTTCGTGAATTTTTACTCGACGCGGGAGGGTATACTTATAATACTACGTATGCGGCTCTCGGGTATACATAGCAATTAGCATTGTGTACCACGGGGAATGCATCTCCACGTGGGTGCCACGTGGGTCAGGTGGGACGCCCACGGGGGGCTGCCACGCGGGGCGCCGTGGGTTGTGTGACGGCCGGGTGGCACTTGACTACGGCGGCGGCGGCGAGGGGCCGGAAGGGCCACGCGTCCTTGTGTCATCGGTTGATGCCCCGACGCCGCCACGGTAGCGCGGGTCGGCGGTCGACGGATGTTCTCGTCCGCCGTGCCCATGCGGCGGCGCGCCGGACTTAGGCGAATCGGCCATCCTCCGCCCATACCTTGCCGCGTGGGGCCCGTTCAACCTCCATCGTCGTCGGGCGTGATGGTGCGGTTAGGCGGCGAGTGGGGCGTCTCCCCACGGCGGCGAGCACGGTGGCTCCTTGGCGGCGGTGGCACCCTTAATCGCCGGTGTTACGTCACACCGCAAACGGAGAAGAGGAATCGAAAGGGGAGGGAGTGAGCAACTTCTTGGACTCACCAATTTGCCTCAGCGGTGACCAATTTGACGACGACGACTCACACCCTACCGGCGGCGGCGGAACCCTTGGATTTGGGGAAAACCATGATAGCGAGATGAGGAAAGGGGAGAGGGGAAAGAGGGCGAGCATGGCGCGTGCGGGAGGGCGCCGGAGCTCTTCGAGTGAGGGGCGGTCGATTGGCCACCGGAGGCGGCTATTTATAGCTCGCGCCGGGAGGCCGCTACCGGGCGAGATTTTTCGTCGTCCGCGATCTTTTGACATTGCACCCGAGCGGCGTGGACTCGGCCCGGTGCCGGGCCCACGTCGTGCTCCTCGTGCCTCGTCGGCGCCGGCTGGCCGATTGGTCACCTCATCCACGGCTCGGCTGCCGGCCGCCATGGCGGCAACGCCAAGCTTTGGTCCGAAGAGATCTTTGTGTTTGTTGACCCTTGGATGTGGATGCCAGCCCGTTTCGGCGAGCTGCCGCACATCGTGTTTTAGCTCGGTCGGATGGCTCGCCGTGGAGTTGTCATCGGCATAAACGATTGGCCACGGCGGTCGCACTTCGCTATTTCTTTGCTGTCCGTGCTCGGCGTGGTTGGCGGCGGAAGCGGGGCCACAGCGTGCGCGCATGTCCGTATCTGGCGGCGAGTGATGATGTGGCGGCTCTGCGGCGGTGTTGGCTTCTTACCGCCTTGTCACATCCGGCGGCTAGCGGCCCGGCCGGCGGGATCGCCCGATCGTCCCCGTGTGCTCGTGCTGTTCTGTTGGCGCGCGAAAGGGGAGGAGTAGGCCGGCGACGCGGTGGCTCCCGAGGAGGTCGCGTGGTCCGCGTGTCGGTCGTCTCTCGGCGGCTCGAGGACAAGGCGGGGCCCGCGGTGTTTCCTTGGGCGTCACGGCGTGGGTGAGGAAGGGGACCAGGCCGACCCGGGTCCCACCCGTCGGCGCCGGAGTGAGAAGAGGTGGGCTCGGTTCCCTTTGGGCGTAGTCTTTGGGCGGTCCATCAAAGAGAGAGAAAAGAGAGGGGCTTGTTGGGCCGAGAGGAGAGGAGAAGGGAGGATTGAGTCCATGAGCTCTTTCCCATTTCTTTTTCCTTTCTATTTCTTCTCTCTTATTTCTTCTTTACTTTCCCATTATTTCATGTGGGTCACATATATATTTATGTTATAAATATTTATACAAGTACATGTATATTCTCATGACTTTTATTCTTGAGAATATTTATCCCATTGTACTCATATAAATATTCTTATATATAGGTGCACACACTTTGTCCCCCAAGTTTGTTATTGCATGTGAAATATACTTATATATATATAAATATTTTCACAAGCACCTTTATATTCCCATGACATTATTTGTCAAGAATATTTATTAATGGTGCTTAGTGAAAAATATATATATATATGTTGGTACACACGTGTCTCGGCATTTATTATTCCCGAGTAAACTTGTAAACCATTTCTCATGCAATATTCTTCCATAAATAAAATCTAGAACTTACCTTGCATCCTTGGCCACCATAAAGCTCAACAAGCAACAAGCAAAAGAAACCTAATTTTCTATATGGTGGGATTTTGAATGTAGGTTTTAAAACGAGGGTTTCGGTTTAGCGGAAAATAAATCAAGTTTTAGTTGTAATTCGAAAAGTTTAAATTTTTAGTGATTTTTAAATGATGCAAAAACACGGGTGTTACAAATCTACCCCACTTAGATGAATCTCGTCTCCGAGATTCCAAGTCTAGAGAGGGAAGGTCCTAGCTAAGGCCTAAGGGAGAGAGATAGAGAGAGGAAAACTTTCCATTGCTTACGATCTTTGTCTTTACAGGAGCCTCTAGCATTATCGTGCTACTCTATTCCTAGGGCGGCACACGATACTGTAGAGGGTATGCCTTTCGCCGGTGATTACTGCTGCTTTTACCCCATTTTCCTTGGTCTTGCGTCTTCGTCTTCATGGTCTTCAGATCTTCAAGTCTTCTTTCTCGACTACCCCACTTAGAGAATTGATTCCTCTAAGGTTAGGGAATTTTGATCTTTGCGGTCTTTGGGTTGTTTCCCTTTGTTTTGTGGCCACGGTGGTTGAGATTGTTGCTACGGTTATTCGTGTAACAATCAACGTGAACTTGGGTGACCACTTCTTGTTAACTTTGTTGCCCCTAGTTTCTGGGCAACAATCAATGTGTACTTGGGTGACCACTTCTCGTCTGGTACCCTAAGTTTTCCGTTGATTTTTCTCCGCTTGCATTAGCCCGTTTTATGTTTCTCTTCTTCTTACGGATCTGGATCTACCCCACTTAGACTATCTATTTGCTCCGTGGTTTCTTCTTTCGGTGCCCGTGAATTTCTTGGTTAGTGCCTTTCCCCTGAGCAAACCTTTAAATCTTTTTCTTTTCAATTTTTTTTCATCCTTCTTTTTTTGTCTTTTTTTTTACAATGGGGGAAAAGGGGGTGCAGATACATCTCCCCGGGGAGCAGCTAGTCAACTCCGTCGAGGTTGATGACTTGGGGCGATGACGCCGTAGGTCCGTCGGCGGTCATAGCGGAGGTCGTCTTCTCTCGGCCGGGCGGGGAGAGGAGAGGAAGGATCCATCTAGGCCAATGGCAGTTGGGGATACCGCGGCGTTGGCGGCACGGCGGCATCCGTCCTTTGCCTCTCGGGAGGGTAGAGGGGGATCCCTTCTTGGATTGTGGGCTCCATCCCCATCATGGCGAGCGCTCGCGTCGGCCGGGTGGCGTGGTAGGCTTCAGCCGGCTCTTGGGCGCGGTGCTCGGTTGGTCTTCAACGTCTCGGTGGCGCGGTCTCGGCGTGCAGCCGTGGTGACTTGCTCCTGGGCGTGGGCGAGTCCCATCAGGAGAGCTCGGATGAAGCTCTCGCCTTGCTCGGCGCGGCGGATCTGGCTCCGCAGCATGGCGGCCTGCTTGTCGTAGTGCTCGTCGAGAAGGAAGCGGGTAGGCCGCCCGTTTCACGATGGCGGGGCCAACCACGGACCTTCTATGGCCCTCATGCGGGTGATCCAGGCCGGGTCGTTCCTCTTCTTGGGCGGGAAGTACTTCATGGGGGGTGCGGATGATGGCTTCTCGTAGGTGTGGCAGAGGCGTCGAAGGGCTTCGCGGGCGACCCGGGGAAACGGAAACCGATCTCGGTCACGTTCCACTCGTCGGTGATGGCGGGATAGTCTCGGCTTTTGGCGATGTAGACGGTGACTTCACAGCGCAGGGTGCCATACTCCGTGTACTCGCGTCCGTCATACTCGGGGCGCTCGGGGATGCCAAGGTGTTGCATGGTGGTGTAGAGGAGTTGGGGAAATCCAGGGGTGTTGATGCACTGACTGTGAACCCAGTTGTTGGCCATCTTGGTGGGGTTTGGTGGGGGTCTCGTGAGTGGAGGGTAAGGATTCTGATGGTGAGGGGGATGTGTCTGTAGGATAGCAATGGAATGGTTGAAGTGGGTTGAGGTTAACGGTTGTGGGGGTGTCCTTTTTATAGTGGGTGAAGGGTGGAAGCTTAACGGCTAAGCTTAGATGGCTGGTGTGTAGGCGAAGGAACGAGAGTGGGTCTCCTGTTCGCTTTGACCTCGCGATAGTGGTCTGGCATTGGAGAGTGTGTGGTCGGTGGCCTTGACCGGTGGGATTTCCCATGGCATGGGGCCTATGTATTTGTTGTTGTTTGTGTGGTGTCACCTGCTAACCTTTAGCATTAATCCGTGTTTCCGAGCTAACTATGCCCTTATCTGGCTTACTGATATTCATGGGTCTGCGAATCTCCTTGTCTTCAGCTTTATCTTGGACTAATGGCTCTGGTTGCCTCCTGTGCTTTGTCTTGTGCGGCTCCTCAGGTCTTGGTTCGGGGTCAATGGTGCAGCGATGTCGGCAACTTTCGGCGTTGAGGCGGCGGCTTATGCAATGTTGCACGGTCGTCGCCGACAAGAACACCGGAGGCGGCGGCGTGTGACGGCTGTAGGGAAGAACAACATTGCGGTTCAATCCGGCTACGATCGAGAGTCTACTTGTTGTCGTCATATTCCTGCAGGTTAGCTCTAATCTATTTGGACTAGAGAGGGGTGGAAGGGATAAGCACAAAGGTACGACATGGGTCTATCTAACACTAGATTAGAGGGAAAGCAAGAAATTTAGGTAGGGGTGGACTCTGGGGTATCTTAATAACACGGGTATCAGGATACAATACAGGCTTACCTGGTGTGAAACGTATGAAAAGGTTTGTCACGGCGAACTAAGTTTGTACGGAACTTGTCTTATTACTCGTGACTTAAGGGGATTTTCAAGACGTTCACTTCGATCCTATCGAATTTTCCTTCCATTAATCGGTATGAGTAGTAATAATGGAGAAATTTCCTTTAGGATTGAAAAAGAAATACGACATTACACTAAACAAACAAAGCGCATCAGCGAGGTCTCATCACGCGCCACGATTCGTAGATGATGCTTGGTCACATCACGCATAGCAACTGCCATGGCGATTATTGTGCGACTTTGCACCTGCGAAGGCTTCGAAGCCTAGGCATCTATGACTCGCGAGCGAATGCTTTGCTACTAATGCTAAGACATTGCTTGCACAACAAGCTTGCAAAAAGGATTTTGCTACTCAAACTTATTTCGTTGCCTGGACTATGCCTTATCGATGCTAGACTTGCACATCACATCGGCACCCACTTAGGTACTCGGATGACTTTGGCATTTCGGTTACCTTCTGGGGCTAGCACTTGCATCCTTCTGTTGGGAGCTTGAAAAGCGTACAAGCTCATTACGCACTTTGATACACGGTCTTTGAGAAAACTCTCGATTTTAATATCGAGGAAGGCCAAGGTATCCTAAGCACGATAGCATCTCCGAGAGGAGTTGTGGAAACTTTCCTTTTGTTCAGGCAGTCCTATTGAGGTTATCCTTACTAGTCTATTGCTGCGAGAGTTTCGATATTGCCATCGATTCCGCAACATACGGACTATTGTAGTAAAGCGTACTCGTAGCAACAAGTTTAAAAGTAGTTATCCTTATGTGGAGTTAAAATTTCTGTTAACCCAGATTTCATCCTACAGACAAGCTCGGCTCTGATACCACTCTATAATGGCCCACTTTTAATTGGTCGTTAATCACACGTGTTTGCGCCAGGATCACGCCACAAACACGTCTGTTAGTCACAGATGATGATATACAGAAATAATAGTAATCCGAGCTTAATAAATATAGGATAGAAAGGGCTTACAGTGGCGACGAAGGGTCACGAAGCTGGGTTATAATATCGAGTTGGCCAACCGAGAAGCGCGTGGATTAAGCGTGACAACGCCTGCACTCCTACACGCGGGCTTGTGCATGGATGGTCACGGGCTTCAACGTCTTTCTCCTAAGCAAACACCTCGCGAACTCCTACGATACGGTACTCTACCTTGTCGTCGATCTTACCTTCACATGTGCCGATATCCGTAAAAATAGAGGGGTGAGTACAAACGTACTCAGCAAGTCCCAACCGGGGGTGGATGTATTTATTAAGGGTTTGGGCCCTAGCGAGTCTCTAAAATCTGCTCTCGCTAGTTCCGGTTATATCATATCATCCTCATCATCATCACATGGCCACAACAAGGTTAGTCATATGGTGTAAGCTAATCATAGATGATCTGTCCTAGCATCGCCCATTCCAAGGGCGTGGCTATTGAATAGATTTAGTAAACTCTGCGGGAGGTTGTACAATTTTCCCACCACGATAAAGGCGATGGTCGTTCTCATCGATTTGGTCCCGACAGCCTATCAAGATCCCGTACCCGCTTGGGCCGTCACCCTAGGTTTTAGTATATCTTCTACCGAAGTATTCTCGGGGGTTGTAAGTATTGGGGCCACTTTCCCCTTGGGGCCACTTTCCCCTTTCATAAAATATTGGGGCCACTTTCCCCATTCATCAATATACAAAACATTGGGGCCACTTTCCCCATAATCAATACCTCAATTGTTTAACGTGGAGGATCACATAGCAACCACGCCAACCGGACCATGGGGCCACTTTCCCCATGTCCGCCCCCGATAGCCCTTCCGCCTACTACCGGCCACCTAGGCATACGATATACCTCGACCTAACGGGGTGTGAGATCGAGGTCGCCCCATCCCGACGTGTGGTCGTACGAAATATCGCACTAGGTAGATGGTCTATGAACCGGTCCTTAGGGAGGTGAGTATCTCTCCGCGGGACTCATTCGAGTGTGATTGGTCCACCTCCATGTAGACTATCACCACTCACCTTTTGGTTGGGTTCATCTTATCATCATTATTTATATTAATTAACAATCATGGCTATTATCGTATGTCTGCATCATCTCATCAATAACTGGGCACCTAGCCCCTTAAATAACTCGAGCACTCGGCTCCTCAATAACATTGGGCACACAGCCATCATCACAATCGAGCACCTAGCTCCTCATCATCACATCTCATAATCGCATACGATAATAGCCCATGATCTCTTCTCAATTAATCATCATTATTATTACTTACTTAAAGGTCATGATTAAGGGGGTAAGGACTTGCCTGGGAGGTTCTTATGAATCGGCACGGGCGTCGAACGTCTCTAGCTTCCCTCGGACGGAAGCTCCTAATGGTCGATGTAGAACTATGGCGTGACGTCGATAACCTAGCTTGAACTAAGCAATCCAAAACAAGCATAGAACATTATGGTGGCAACGGGTTAGATGCATAGAGCTAGATTTTAGATGAATTATGGAAGTCGTTTCACGTGAAACGGAGTTAATTTGCATGAGATATGAATTTTATAATATTAATCCCTAATTAAATCATTAGGGTAATATTATAATATAATTTTATCATGTAATAAAATTGGAACTAATTACATGATAAAATTCTATAAATCTAATGATGAATTTACAAATTTTCTCGGGAATTTTTCCGACGCGGGGAGGGTATACTTATAATACTGCGTGCGGCTCTTGGGTATACATAGCAATTAGCATTGTGTACCACGGGGAATGCGTCTCCACACGTGGGTGCCACGTGGGTCAGTGGGACGCCATAGGGGCTGCCACGTGGGCGCCCACGTGGGTTGTGTGTGTGGCCGGGTGGCACTTGGCGGCGGGACGGCGAGGGGCGGAAGGGCCGCGCGTCCTTGTGTCAGCGGTTGATGCCCGGCGTCGTCCGCGGTAGCGGTCGGCGGTCGGCGGATGTTCCGTCCGCCCGTGCCCATCTTGGCGCCGCCGGACTTAGCGGGCGGCCATCCTCCGCCCATACCTTGCGGCGTGGGGCCCGTTCGACCTCCATCGTTGTCGGGCGTGATGGTGCGGTTAGAGGCGACGAGTGGGGCGTCTCCACGGTGGCGGCGAGCCGCGGCGGCTCCTTGGCGGCGGCGGCACGGGGAATCGGCCCGGTGTTCGTCCAGCTGCAAGCGGAGAAGAGGAATCGAAAGGGGAGGGAGTGAGCAACTTCTTGGACTCACCAATTTGGCTGGCGGTGACCAATTTGGCGATGGCGACTCACCCCCTACGGCGGCGGTGCAACCCTGGATTTGGGGAAAACCTTGATAGCGAGGCGAGGAAGAGGGGAGAGGGGAAAGAGGGCGAGCATGGTGGTTGGAGGGCACGGGCTCTTCAGTGTGAGGGCGAGGTCGATTGGCCACGGAGGGCGGCTATTTATAGCTTCAGCGCCCGGCGGAGGCGCGCCCGGCCAGATTTTTCTCGTCGTCCGCGATCTTTTCGACATTGCACCCGGCGGCGTGGACTCCGGCCGGTGCCGGGCCACGTCGTGCTCGTGCGGCGTGCTCCTCGTGCCTCGTCGGCGCCGGTGGCGATTGGTCACCTCATCCGCGGCTACGGCTGCCGGCCGCCATGGCGGCAATGCCAAGCTTTGGTCGCGGCGATGCGTAATACGTTGACCCTTGGGCGTGGATGCTAGCCCGTTTCCGGCGGTCAGCTGCTGGCGTCGTGTTTTAACTCGGTCGGATGGCTCGCCGTGGAGTTGTCATCGGCATATAGACAGTTGGCCCCGGCGGTCTGCACTTTTGCTATTTGCTGCCCGTCCGTGCTCGGCGTGGTTGACGGCGGGCGAGATACAACGATGTCGCGTAATGTCTTTATCTGGCGGCGGAGTGATGATGTGGCGGCTTCGGCGGCGGTGTTGGCTTCTTACGCCTTGTCACATCGGCAGCTAGCGGCCACCGGCGGGATCGCCCGATCGTCCCCCGTGCTCATCTTTGTTCTGTTGGCGGCGAGAAGGGGAGGGGGGGCGACGCGGCGGCGGCTCGAGGAGGTCAGCGTGGTCAGCGTGTCCCACCGCGTCTCTGGCGGCTCGAGGACAAGGCGGGGCCACGGTGTTTCTTGCGCGTCGCGACGTGGGTGAGGAAGGAGACAGAGCTGACCCCGGGTCCCACCCGTCGGCGCCGGAGTGAGAAGAAGCGGAATTTGGGCTCGGTTCCCTTTGGGCGTAGTCTTGGGCGGTCCATCGAGAGAGAGAGAGAAAGAGAGGGGCTGTTGGGCGAGAGGAGAGGAGAAGGGAGGATTGAGTCCATGAGCTCTTTCCCATTTCTTTCTCCCTTTCTATTTCTTCTCTCTTATTTCTTCTTTCCTTTCCCATTATTTCATGTGGGTCACATATATATTTATGTTATAAATATTTATACAAGTACATGTATATTCTCATGACTTTTATTCTTGAGAATATTTATCCCATTGTACTCATATAAATATTCATATATATAGGTGCACACACTTTGTCCCCCAAGTTTGGTATTGCATGTGTAATATACATATATATATATATATATATATATATATATATATATATATATATATATATATATATATATATATATATATATATATATATATATATATATTTTCACAAGCACCTTTAAATTCCCATGACATTATTTGTCAAGAATATTTATTAATGGTGCTTAGTGAAAAATATATATATATATGTTGGTACACACGTGTCTCGGCATTTATTATTCCCGAGTAAACTTGTAAACCATTTCTCATGCAATATTCTTCCATAAATAAAAATCTAGAACTTACCTTGCATCCTTGGCCACCATAAAGCTCAACAAGCAACAAGCAAAAAGAAACCTAATTTTCTATACGGTGGGATTTTGAATGCGAGGTTTTTTGAAAACAGGGGTTTCGGTTTAGCGAAAAATAAATTAAGTTTTAGTTGTAATTCGAAAAGTTCAAATTTTTAGTGATTTTTAAAATGATGCAAAAAACACGGGTGTTACAATGCCCCCTACTTGACAATGGGTTTTGGGCTAAGTGTCTTTTAAAAAGTATGCCCCTACCGGGCAATGTTTTTGGGGCAATTGTGATTTAAAAACTATGCCCCTACCGGGCAATGGGTTTTGGGCAATTGTCTTTTCAAAATTGGTCAAATTTCTTTTTTATATGTTGCGAGTGTAAATTTTTTTTTGAACTATCAGTACAAAGTTTATGATATGATAGTCCAAAAGTTTTTTGCATACTTGTTTAAAGTTTGTAATGTATTCATTCAAAAAATTTTACAAATTCTTTGAGTGTAACCTTTTTCACCTAGCAGTCCAAATTGTATAATGTCACAGTTCTAAGTTTTTCTATTCTAGCACTTTTTTTTTTTTTTTAATGTAGTATAAGTATTTTTGATGGACATAAGGTTTATTGTTTTTTAAAAACTTTTTTTTTTGCTTTTACTTTCATATGGATGTGAAACCATTCCCCCCTTTTTTTTCTTTACCCACAAATCCGATGTCCCTAAAGAGAAAAATTTAATTTGGTAGAAAAATAAATTTTTTAGCCCATTGACGGTTGACATGAGAAACTAGAAAATTGACTCATTGGCGGTTGACAGTAGAAACAACCCATTGACGGTTGACAAGAGAAACTAGAAAATTGATCCATTGACGGTTGACGGTAGAAACAGATATCGGTCGGTGGGTTAATTAATCTGCGTCGGCGCCGCTAGCCGTACTAGTGCACGTGCGCCGCTACCCATACTAGTGCGCGGCGCCAAGCAGCACTGCCCGTTAACGTACACTTTTTACTTGCTAGGAGGTAATATCTCAAATGAATCTGAGCCATTGATTTTTTAAGTTTTTGAGTTAGTTAATATATAAGAAAAGAAAAAATCATTAAATCCTCATGTCACGGAAGAGAAAAATCGAGCGCATGGCGCCTTCCTTTTCCGTGCAGATGGCCCCTTCCTTTTGAGCATGCATTGCTATTTTAGTTCTATTTTACTTTTTGCTAATATGTATACATGTATATCTACATGTCGCGTACAATAAATTTTGGACTGAATACTCTTAGTACATTAGTTTATTTACTGAGTTACCTTAAAGATGTATACTGCTCATATTATTTACTGAGGTAATATTATATACTGCTCATGACACGTACACGTTGTAGTATATGTTGTTGACATGTACGTACGACAGGGTTAGCTGCATAAAAATATGTTTATATATGCTACCTAAATTATGTCATATCCAAATAAGTTTCAAAAATAGAAAGATTTATCACATTCAACAGATTTTGTATGCATCAACTAGATCGAAAAAAGATCATTACATCCAAGACTTCCTTAATTATCCTACTTTTCTAAAATAAAAAATTAATTAAATATTTATTTCACCTGTTACCTCTTAGAAAGTAATATATAATTCTAGCCGTCGGTCTAATTAAATTGAGGGCTCACAGTTATTTGGGAGTACCACAGAAAAGCTCATTTTATTGGCTATATTATAAATAGATCACATAAAAATTTAATATTACCAATTTGTCAGATAAGTAATCTTTAGAACAGCAACATATTCATATACATGCGTCAACAACAGTTTAATTACTGACCTAGGGGACATATCCAATTGCGCCTTTGACTGCAAATGAGCTGCCTTCAGTTTCAGGGTTGTTTTTCTTGCCTGCTTCGTTTTGTAAGATATAAATTTTTTTTTTTGAACTCGGGTATCAATTCATTGCACTGAGGTTGACAAATCGTCAACAACGATTACATCGACACTATCCGGGACATTGCACTAAATGTGCTCAGCCCCCTTCAAGTGTACCCACACCAAGCGCAAGCAAGAACATGTGCTGCCTTGTTACAATTTCTTGACACATGTGAACAAACAAAGCTAATAAAATTTGCTGAAGAGAACAATTTCAGTTCTTCAACCAAACACCCAATGACTGAGAAATCCGTCCGTTCATTACTCCAAGCTTGCTGAATCATCAAGGCATCCGTTTCCAAAATCGGGTGGCCAATTCCCACTACATGCCGCTGAACACCTTGCAAGCACGCTTTGCCTTTAATTTCTAACAATTTATATGGACAGCTTTTGGCTTAAAATTTTGTCACATGCCGGAGATTGGGCCCAGGACGACAAGGCCCAAGAGGCTCAAGGCCGGGTCGGCGGGGCGCCCTTCTAGGCGGCTACTCGCCTCCGCCCGCCTCCCCGCGACTTCTTCGGGAATTAATGTGACAAATAAAGTAAGAGTTTGGTTAGGATTATCTTTAGGACTTTTGGTGTGCAAAGAGATATTCCAACTCTATAAGAAAATCTCTTATTAGGAAATAAATAAGGTTGCTTGTAAAAGGTATTCCAATCTATAAGGAAACCTTTAGAGATTGCTTGCATTACAAGTCCCACTAGGAGGGCTATATAAATAGGGAGTCTGTAATCACTTGGGGATAAGAAACAAAGAATATTTTCCCCCTCCTCCGCCACGGCGCCGCCCCTCCCCTCCTTTCACGTGCTTGGCGTGGGCCGCTACGCTTAACCGCCGCCCCGGCGCCGCCCGCGCAAGCTGGCGCTGGCGCGGCCGGTGTCACCTCCGCCCCTCCCCATCGCGACCTGCGGATACCGGGTATCCGGAGGCCACTCACGATCCACCCACCACCATGGACGTCGACACGAAGAAGATGCTCGGCCGACCGACGGCAGTTCACCACCTTCACCGCCCGCCTCAACACGCCCGGGCCGATCAAGTCTCCCGCCCTCTCCGGTAGCAATCCGCAGGAGGAACGCAAGCCAGCCAGATCGGGGAGGCCGAGAAGGAGATGAGGACAGCCATGGAGGACTCGGCGTGCCTTCATCAAGGCGCACGGAGGAGAAGGGCAAGTCGTCTCCACCCCAAATCAAGATGGCAGCCGAAGCCGAGAAGAGGCCGACCACCATCCTCAATCCTCGACCTCGGGCGCCGGAAGCGGCGCCAGGTGGGGCGCATGCGCCCCCCTACCCTCCGCCGAGCACTTCCCAGGTCCGACACACCGCTCGCACAGCCGCCCTTCCCGACATACGACCCGGCAAAGACAATCCTCCCATGGCTCAACCGGGCCGCGAAAGCAATTCTTTCAGGACAAGGTACGTCGAGAACTGAGCAAGTCCGGTATGCATCTTACCATCTCACGGGAGGAGCACAAAGAAGGTGGTACATGCGACGCCGGGGAGAAGACATTGACAGATTGGGGCATGCTCCGCCCAAGACGTCAATGAACGCTTCGCAAAGCAACCCGATGCAATCCGGCTGGGGCGGCATCGCTCGGAAGACCAAGACCGAATCAATGAGTACACGAGTAGTTCCAGGGCGCACGTGGCTCGCGGCGGGCACCTCGGCGACCGCCAGCGGGTCCACATCTGGCCGGGACTGGGAGAACCGGCGAAAAACCGACGTCGAGCTGCGGGATCCCAGGACATGGAGATGGCCATGTCACTCGCCAGGCGCACGAGCGGACGTCTCACCATCCTCTACAACTCCGGGAAGACGACGCAGTGATGTGGCGGGCAACGGCGCCTCGCCCACGGCCGCGCCTACGTCACCGACATCGACAGCGTCGGCCGACACGACTCGGCCGCTCAAACGGCGCACTCAGGAGAGATGACCGAACGACGCAAGGCGGGACTGTGCTTCAACTATGACGAGCCATTCACACGGGGTCACAAGTGCAAGCACCTGTTTGACATCACCGTCTTCAACAGCTATGACGACACCAGAGAGGACACCGCCCTGGAGGACGCCCGACGGCGGCCGCCTCCCTCGACGGCGCCGACATTAGGGTCCTGTTCGGGGACCCCAACTCCCCGGTACGTGGTGCACACTCTCTCTACCTCATCGGTGTGATCTCAAGCACCCCTGGGTCGGCACTATCGCCGACTCGGGCGCCACGCACAACTACGTCGACCCCGGGTGGTGACTACAAAGCAGATCTGCGCACTTTCGGCCTAGTACGGGTCATGATCACAGCAGGCACAAACGCGACCATGACTTGCCAGGTGGCCACCTTTGAGGTTCTGCTCCGCATCGACGCCCCGGCCGACATCGACACCTACATCACGCACATAAGAACGACGTTGACGTCATCCTCGGCATGCCCTAGCTAGAGAGCTTGGGCAGGGTGACATGGGACTTTTCCTCCAACGAGCTGCAGTACTACCGCGACTGACAGGCGAGGACGTTCATGCAGGCGCCTCCCCCACGTGGCGACACGGGGGCACCCAGGCCAGGCCAGCTCAGGCATGGCCTCTTCGCCGGCGTTCGGGACTTTGCACCACGGCTGGGCAAGCGCCCACGACACGCCGGATTACCCGGACTTCTACGACCGTCGGCCGTCTTCGTCTAGCTACGACAAGCTACACCGGAGGAGCAAGACTGTGGCGGATCGCCCATCACGACATCACCCACGGCGCCGCAAAGACTCGGGCCCGGGCGACGGAGGGCGACTTCCTCTTCTTTCGATGGCGTTTCTACCTTCCGGCCTCCTCACCACTCTTGTCGGACCTCCTGGACACTCTGCTTCAGGGAGGACTTCGTCGGACGAACTACCTCGCCCTGGGCGCCTACGCGGCGCAACCGACGACCGCGACGCCTACAGCGATCTTCCTCGGCGCGTGGCCGCAGCCACCACCGGGACTCGGCTAACGTTGTCTTCCTTGATGGTATGGATCATGGTTTCCTCACCATCGACAACGTCTACATCGACTACGACAAGGAGAAAGGTTCACATCGGCTTTCTCCCTCCATGTTCGACATCGGCTCCTTCATGTACGGTATGATGCCGAACCTGGCTACATCACCTCCGACCCGCCGAGACGTCACTATATGGCGCCTCATGCCTCTCTTCATCACCCCTCCGGCCATCGACGCTTCTTGTTCCCGGAGAGTCCCTCTCGTGACATGGTGCATCAACACTCGAGGCCGGAGTCCCAAGGAAGCTCTTGCCTGGCGGCACGCCGTGACAGAGCGACGACTACGAGAGAGCGCGCCCCCCAAGACATCTACCATGGCTACATCGGCAACCTCCACTACCTCCTGGAGTTTGTGCCTATCGCGCTTTCGGGGAGAACATCATACCGAGGAACCCGGTGAACAGACGTTTGGTTCTATAGGTGGAGCTCATCGCACAGTACCCCCGATCTTCTTCCGGTGTCACGGAATGGACCTTCATCCAGCGCGAGGACGCCCGGTCGAGAAGGGGGAGATGTCACATGCCGGAGATTGGGCCCAGGGCGACAGGCCCACAAGGCCCCGCCGGGTGTGGCGCCCCAAAGGGAGCACGCGCTGCATCCCGGCCTCCGCCGCCTTCTCGCGACTTCTTCGGGGAATTAATGCGACAAATAAAGTAAGAGTTTGGTTAGGATTATCTTTTTGGACTTTTGGTGTGCAAGAGATATTCCAACTCTATAAAGAAATCTCTTATTAGGAAATAAATAAGGTTGCTTGTAAAAGGTATTCCAATCTATAAGTAAACCTTTAGAGATTGCTTGGATTACAAGTTCCACTAGGAGGGCTATATAAGTAGGGAGTCTGTAATCTCTTGGGGATAAGCAACAAAGAATATTTTCCCTTCCTCCTCCTGCCGTGGCCACCGCCCCCTCCCCTCCTCTCACACGCGCGCTTGGCATCCTGCCCCGCCCAACTGCTGCCGCCGGTGTCACCTCCGCCCCTCCCATTTGCGGATTTGTGACAAATTTGTTATTTTTATATCTCACAAACGAAGTCGAGTTTGGACAAGATATTTTACAAGGTTGTGTATTATCATATCATCTACATGTGTGAATTTTTTGGTGAATTTAGGCGACTTTTTTACCGTGGGTTTACATGGGTTTACATGAAAGTTGTGGTTTGCATTACATATTTTGCCACGTTATCTTAGCTATAAAACCGAAGTCGTAACATGTCCAACCAAATCATCATCTAGAAGTATGTTGCTTGGTTTAATGTCACAATGAACTATGCATGGATCAACATGATCGTGAAGATATACCAATGCCTCTGCAACATCAAGAACAATGTGAAGTCTTTTTCGTCAAACCTAGGCCTTGTTCGGGTACTGTGCGGTTCAGCCACCGATACCAATGTGTTTTTCTCTTACAATAAATCAGCACCAACCAACCCGGCCAAGAAGTACTTTTCTCTTACAACAAATCAGCACTAGCCACCTAGCACCAGCCTGTTGCTGTTTGTCATTTTGTCCGGATGCAGCCACTCATCTAAACGTTTGTCATTTTGTCTGGATGCAGCCACTCATCTAAACTCCCATTGCAAATATATTCTAGGATAAGTGCCTTAAATTCATCTCCATTACAGTCTAAGCCACTGCACACGGTGATCAGCTTCACTAATTTCCGGTGGCAGATCCTCCTTAGAGCATTGCACTCAGCTAAAAAGCTTCTACTGGCTCCTAGTTGGCCAAGATCAAGGACCTTGATTGCTACTGTAGCTAAATTATTATCAATCGGTAAACCTCTGTATACATTGCCAGAGCTTCCAGAACCAATAAAATTCGCTGGAGAGAATGATCCTGTTGCTGTTTGTAACTGGGCATAGGATATTCTCTCATGTTCCTCATTAAAGAATAGGCACTGTGGACCAACAAAAGTTGGTGTGGTCCTCCTCTTAATAAGGCAATAAGCAGTTGCAGAGCATACAGAAAAGAAGAATATTCCAATAGCTCCAAAGATAACTATGTGCAATCGATGCGGTGAAGCTTTGTGCGAAGGTATAGATGGGCATGAAGGGAGTCGTACGAATGGAGGACCGCCACATAGCATGCTGTTACCAGCAACCGACAATATAGTGCCATTACAAAAGACAACTGTATCTGGCAGGACCAGATAAGTTATTGAAGGACAGGTTTAGATAGTTTAGAGATCTGATGCTCTCTAGAAACTAGGGTACGGGTCCTGTTAGGTTGTTGCTCGAGAGATCCATTTTTTCCAGTGCTCCCAAAGCATTCAGCCCTTTTGGGATTTGTTCTTGTAGTAGATTTCCTTGTAAGTATAGAACGCGCAGTTGGACACAACCCTGAATAAATTCTGGGATTTCACCGTCTAGCTTATTCATTGACAGGTCTATTGCGCCTAGGCTGTTCAAGTGCCCAATCTGTGTTGGAATTGCCCCAGTAAGAGCATTTGTGGAAAGGTTAAGAAGTTTGGTCAGGGAAGGAATGCTAAGTGTCTCCTGTGGGATTTGGCCCTTTAACTAGTTACAAGAAAGATCCATGGATTCAATATGCATTAGTTTACCAAGGCTTGCTGGAATGCTGTTGTTCAGAAAGTTATTAGATAGAGAAAGACTACTCAGTAGTGTGATATTGCCTAATGATTGTGGAATCTGCCCTTCAAATCCATTATGAGATAGATCAAGAATATGGAGGCTAGAAAGCTTGCCAATATCTACAGGTAAAGTGCCTGTGAATAGGTTGTTGTCAAGGATAAGCAATGTAAGTTTTTGGAACAACCCTAACCATAAAGATATTGTCCCCATTATGTGATTTTTGCCAATTCTAAGCCTAGTGATTTCTCAAGATAGGTTAGTGATACTAGTTGGCATAACACCTACAAAGTCGTTTTGTTCGAGGTCTAGTCTTGCCAAGTTGCTACAGTTGGTTAAGGATGTGAGAAAATCCCAATCACTAGGCTCTATGGTTTGTAGCTCATTGTATCCTACCGAGAAAAGCTTTTTAATTTACCATGAATACCAAAATCCCGTGGGATCAAACTATGATATTGGTATCCATGAAGAAGCAGATATTGGAGTTGAGATGCATTTGATAAGGAGGCTGGTATTGGGACGTCAAAGTAACTGGTCTCAAATATGCCCAAAACAATTAGCTTGGGGAGCTTGAAGCCAGTATCAAGTGGCAGTGATCCTGCAAGCTTGTTGAAGCCAAGCTTAATGACATTGATAGAAGAAATATTGAAGAGTGATGGAGGAATAGAGCCGTCAAGCTTGTTATTCTTTACATCAAAGATGTCAAAGTTGGTTAACTTACATAAATCTGCTGGGATGTTGCCACTGAAGTTGTTATTAGCAAGATACAAATCAGTCAATGATGTTAGGTTGCTCAGCCAGCTATGTTACAAGAAAGGAGTTTTCCTCAACACTAAGGACCATTAGCGTTGTGACATTTATTAATAGTGTCGTTGGAATTTCACCAATCAGAGTGTTGTGCCTGACATTGAAAATTTCGAGCTTTGATAGGTGACGCAGAGGAGCAGGGATAGAATCAGAGAAGTGGTTATCACCCAAATTTATAGTACGAAGTCTTCTGCAATTGCCGAGGCTGGAGGGAATATCACCTAACGGGCTATTGGACGACAGATCAACGAAGTGGAGGTATGTGAGGTTGCCGATGTCTTGAGAGATGGTGCCTCCTAGGCCATAGCCATGCAGATCTATGGCTGTGGAATGGCCAGGGTGGCGATGGTCACTGCAGGTCACGCCAGTCCATTTGCAGAAATTAGGAACTGGATTGTTGGTGTCGTTGCTAGCTGCATCGTCCCAGGATGATAGCACCCTTGTTGGATCACTTATGTGGGATTTGAGGGATAAGAGCGCCATGAAATCTCGGTGGTTAGTAGGAAGTACAGAGCTTGATGTAACCAAGAGGATATTGGTGATAAAAATGAGCATGGAGATCTGCCATGTACATGGGCAGGAGATCATCTTATGGGCCTTCATTCTTCACTCTTTAGAAAGGTGACGCTTTTTATTGTGGTGGTCTGCACTACGCCGTGGTTGCCTGCTGGGCCTTGCATCTTGTGGGGTGGTTTAGTCGTTAAATAAGGCATGAATATCTGCAGTAGTAGCCCAATCATCAACAGAACCCGGTCAAAATATCAAATGATTACTACAGTTTTTCTTTTCAAATGATTAAAAATATTTTATCTTTTATAAGTATAATAGATAGCATCTCTGTCAGGGGAAATAAACGTGGGGAACTATCATTGTGACATGTAAGAAAAGGATGGCACATGACATGACAAAATGTTGAACTATTCAAATGAGGTTAGCTACATACACATAGAAGTCGCATTGTAGTGAAGTATGGAAGCATGATCGCAGGAATAATTCAGTAGTAGATAAGAAAAAAGTGTCAGGTACAAATCATTGATTTTTCTTTCGGTTGGTTCCACACTGACATGAATATTTGGCCATCAGTGTGAGGCTAGTAATAGTATACTAGTTCACTTCAACACGCGTGAAGTACTTGTGTCTTTGATTCATGAAGGTTGCTAGTAATAGTATACTAGTAGGAGTTATTAAAGGTTGTTTTTCCTTTGTCTTTGATTCAGTAGGAGCTATTAAAGGTGATTTTCCCTTTCTTCAAGCTTTTTAATAAAGACATTCAAAAGGTGCCACATATATGATATTATTCATCAAGAAAAACAATATAATAGATACTATATAATGATGACAGAAAACAACATCTAAAAAAGATAAGGGAGTACATAAGCACCAATCTACTGCGTCTTATTCCTTCGTTGGTCTAGCTCATCTGGAGATTGAGCTCACACTAACAGACAGCAAGGGAAAGGGATACCTGCAAACACCTTCCCCATACAAAAACTTTGAAGACCACCAAAAATACTTCTGCAGTAGGATCTTGTGAGGGGGCAACCCGAGGGGCTCGCCGGGAGGCGTGGGCGGCGTGCATGTGGTGGTGGTGGGGGGCTGGGGGGGGGGGGGCAGCACGCGTGGCCTGCGGCTGCGCTTGTGGTGTCAGCTAGGGTTGGGGGCGAGGAGCAAGAGAGCTAGAGAACCGAACTTGGAGATTTCGCTCTTTCTATTACTTGAGTTCTATTGATTACAATCCCCTCATATTTATAGTCCTCTCAAGACTTGACTCCTAAGGAAACTAGGAGATCCTTATCAAATCGGATTCTTCTTTAACAGACTCAACATGCTATCTTAACGACTTATTTCCTAAACCGACAAGGACTTGATATGGTAGGTTGAAGTGGTAGTCGACGGCGTGGCGGCGGCAGCTGTGGCCAGGCGCCTCGTCCCCTTGCGTGCGCCTAGGGTGCGCCCGGCCAGCCCGTCTCATGCGGCAGTGGCGCCCCTCCTTGGGCCTCGATTGGCCCGTTGTCGCCACCGAGGAATACAGCCCATATTAGGCATGTGACGGTACCCGCCTTCTCCGCTCGGCGTCCTTGCGCCGAATTGCGATCCACCCGTCCACGCCTTCAAGTGGCAGTGGTGCCTGTAGTGGAACCTCCGTGATGTAGCCAGTCATATGACCGTCTATGGGGTCCTCTGTCGTGGAGTCGTCTGGTGTGAACTCGAAGTAGTACTAGAGGTTGCCGATGTAGTCGAACGTGCAGTAGAGGAAGTAGTAAGACGAGTCTTCCACTTGGTTCTCGCCCTTTGCTCCTGTCAGAAGTGGTCATGGAACGGTACCTGGGAAGGCGAGACGAAGCATCTCACTCGGTGGTGAGGTAAAACTTCGCATATGGTCGTCGGTGTTAGGGACGAGTTTGAAGGGCAGTCGGCGCCAGATGGTAGAGGTCGTGTATGATGGTGGAGACGCCGTCAAGTCCAACATGGAGCCAAACATGAATGCCCCCATGTCGAATGCTGCCGGGGAATGCATTGCTCGCCAGAAATCGGTAGGGCGTCGATGTTGATGTTCCCAATGCACCCCAGTAGCTGTCCCTTGATATCAGTGAAGATTACTATTGCTGCTGCTATCTCCTGTTGTGGTTCCCATTGGTGGCATAAAAGGACGTGTGACTGCATTCTATTGTGTTGTTTCCCGGGGTGTGGAAGGTGGGCTTTTAGTGCCAACGACTCCACTATGTTGGGCCCTTCACGTGTGAGGACCTGCGAGAAGATCCGGGAGCCATACCGATGCTGTTGGGAGGTAGAGGCACCCGTCAAAGAAGATAAGACCTCCCTCCATCGACCATGATCATGAGACCTGTCCCATCGCAATGGCCTGCATCATTGCGCCGAGTTCGTCGTCCTTGGTGATGTCGTGGCGTACATTGATGAACACTGCGTTGCTTGTGTCGCTGTCGTCTATGTAGTCCAGAGCGTTGGAGAGTCAGGCACATTGCGCCTGATTTATCACCCTCTCCGATGATGGTGGTGGTGTGATAAACGTCTTTGGTGGAGACGGTGCTGGGAGTGCCAGCACGGCAGTTGTAGGGTGTCGCTGCAGGGCGCCGGTGATGCTCCATTGGTGTCTATCACGGACGTACTCCAACTCCATGGCATCGAAGTCCCAGGTGATTCTACCAAGGCTAGGTAGCCATGGTGTGCCAAGGATGACATCGATGTCGCTGCCGATATCAAGGTTGAAGGCGTCAATGAAGAATATGTTGCCGTCCACCCATAGTGGTGCACTGAATGTGGCAGCACGGCAATGTACCTCCATGCCAGTACCCACAAGGATCGCCGTCTGGATCCGCTGCTCCTGGAGCCCAATAGTACAGGCTAGCCGGCTAGGTTGACGTCTATGATGTTGTGGGTGGATCCAGAATCCACTAGAGTGTGTACGCTGGCTCCCTAGAGTGTCCCCTTCAGGTACATGACGGAGGCGCTTGGGACATTTGTTTGTCCTGTCCCGATCATCATCATGAGGCTGCCGTCAGCATCCTCTTGGTCATAGTCATTGATGATGGTGATGTCGAAGAGCTGTTTACACACTCGTGTCCCGTGTAAACGGCTTATTGCGATTGAAGTAGAGGCCGGTGTGTCGTCGTTCCGCCATCTCCTCCGGCGTCAGGCGCTTAAAGGGGCGCACCGTCGGGGGTGCCACGTCGCCTGTCGTCAGGGCCGCCGTTGTCCACGGTGCAGACGGTGTAGTTACCGGGTTTGACTGTGGACGCTTTGTTCACCTCCGCCATGACCAACATCCGCCGCTCATAAGCCCAAATGAGAGACATGGTGGTCTCCACGTCCTACGGGTTGCATAGCTCGATGTCCGTCTTGAGCGGCTCCAGTAGTCCCTTGGTGTAGATGTTCACTTGCTGTAGTTCGTCGAGGGAGCCGGTACGAGCAACATGTGCCAGGAAGCGCTCCGTGTAGTCGTCGACGAAGCCTATCTTTCTTAGGGAGGCGAGCTCTCCTAAGGGGTTGTGCAGGGTGGGCGGTCCTAAGCGTTCATTGACGATCGAGGCAAATTCCGCCCAATCCTTCACGTCGTTGTCCTGTGAAAGTCTCATGTACCAATGTTGAGCGGTACTTGTGAGATGGTGAGAGGCGTAACATGTTTTCTCATTTGCTGATGTGCGTTGCCCGTGAAGAACTGTTCGCAACGGTTAAGCCACGGGACTGGATCCTCCTTGCTGTAATATGTCGGGAAGGAGAGCTTGTGGGGTCATATGTCCAGGCCATGGAAGGCGCCTAGAGTTGCTCCCATGGGCTGGTCCTCTGGCTTGGGCTCTTCTTTGCAGAAGAGCGTGGCCTCCAGCGTAGCGGCACCAAGTAGTGCGTGGAATTTGGTCGAAGAAGCCTGCTCCTTCAGGTATTTGTGGCATGCTTCCCCCATGGCATGCTTGGTGGCAATCTTCAGTTTGGTCGTCAGCTCACGTTCGATCTGTTTGGCCTTTTTGCGCTCGACCTCTCAAGATCATATCCACGGAATGATCCTTCTCTATATCAACGAGGCAGTTGTTGATGTCGGAAAGTTTGGTGGTGACGTTCTTGAACTTGGTGGTGATCTCCTTGGCGAAGACATCGAACAATGTCCGGAGTTTCGCTATTGTGGCCATTGTGGCGGCGTGGAGGATCGACCGGTCTCCGGATACCAGGTGTGAGGGGCGACCGAGGGGCTCGCGGGCGGTGAGGAGCGGCGCGGCGCGGTGGCGTGCGTGTGGGGCAGGCAGCGGCGCGCAAGACGGGCGGCAGCGGCGACGCTGGGTGATGACTAGGGTTAGGGCGCGGGAGCGAGAGAGCTAAAGAACCGAACTTGGAGCTCTCACTCTTTCTATTGATTATAATCCCCTCATATTTATAGTCCTCTCAAGATTTGAGTCCTAAGCAAACTAGGAGATTGTTATCGAATCGGATTCTCCTTTAACAGACTCAACATGCTATCTTAACGACTTATTTCCTAAACCGACAATGACTTGATATGGTAGATTGAAGTGGTAGTCGACGTGGCGGCGGGCGGCCAGGCGCCTCCTCCCTTGTGCACACCTAGGGCAGGCCAGCCAGCCCGGCTCGCGGCGGGCGGTGGCGCCCCCTCCTTGGGCCTCGATTAGCCTGTTGTTGTAATACGGCCTATATTGGGCGTGTGACAGCTCTAGTATCCAGTAAAAGAACATCAGTTGAAGAAACTCTCCTAAGGAACGTAAACTTACAATCCTTTACCACCAGAATACTGGGGGCCCTTGTTAGACATTTCAAGGAAGCACAAACACATACGTGTTAGTTGGGCAGGCAGACCTTGATTTTCACCATTGGTCCCTGTACCGAATCAGTGGTGAAAGAGGATATTTTTATCACTGGTTTTCTCCAGAACTGATGGTAAAAATGATTTTCATCGCCGATTTTATTGCGTACAGGAGATGGTATGTTATCAGTTATTTACCTATATAGTTTTAATAAAACCGGTGGTGAAAATATCATTGGCGAAAACTATTTTTGTAGTAGTGATTAGATGCCAAACTCTTTTGTGGAGATGGCACCTACTAAAGCATTAGTTTGAATTAAACACCAAAATTTGAATTACGCCTGACAATGACCTGCGCCATTGGTAGACAAGGAGATGTGCTTTGCAGCTTTAGTCATCGGAAGATGCTGTGATGGAGACTTGCTATTCGACCAGGACGGGTTGAGTTCACTGGACCTTAAATTTAGCGAGATATCACTCCATATGATTTCGACAGGAAAGGAAAAAAACAACCATCTCTTTCCATCAGGAAATCAATGGCAGAGAAAAAACATGTCATATAGAAATAATATGTTCATGCGGTCCATGAATCGCCCCTATCAGAAAGTGAATGAAAGCCATGTTTGTACGACCATGTTGTTAGCTGGATCCACTTTCACAGAACTTGTGTTTTGTGGCCACCACAGAAAGTTGGGTATAGTGTATAGACTTAAAGCCTATTACCTGACTGGGAGCGTATGCTATGGAAACCAGTCTCCTATGGAAACTATGGAAACCCAAATCAAGTCCGTAGGATTCTAATCTGATGGCTTTAGATAATTTGAGTTTCCATAGGAGCCTGGTTTCCATAGCATACACTTCCTACTTGACTAGTAGTGAAATGAGTTAGCTTTGCAAGCTAGGAAAACCATTCCGCTTCATAAGGCGGCATGGCTGATGAGGCCAGCATCAACTTGCATTTTTGGGACCTCATACAAATGATTATAATCTATAGCATTCATTTCTAGTCAGTGGCGGAGCTCGTCGATTTTCACGCCTAGGGCCAATGTGAAAGCACATATACCGCCTGATAAATAACGAATCTAGCTTATACACGCACAAGTTTAGATGATATCCTAATTCCATACTTAAATCCATAAAATAATTGATGAAAACATGAAGTTTGAGATACTGGAGGTAACTCTTTATCCGAGACTTCAGTTCTTAGAAACGGTATAAAATATCTTCATTTTTCTACTCCATCTTGTTTCAAAAAAATTGGGCATAAGATTTGAGAATAGGAATGGGGACTTACCTACCAATCAGGGGTGGTGTGCGCGCAATTTTGGCAAGCAATACAGAGCTGCCTGCGGCGTGCGTGCGTGCTGCTTGCAGGGCGCAGCCCGCTGCAGCCACGCCGACACCGAGATGCTGGCTGGCCTGCAGCTCTGCCGCTCCTGGCACCGCCGCTCTGGGTGGCAGAGCCCCTATAGCTAGTGCAGTGTGCAGCTACAGCCTGCGGCCAGGACCAGGTGTGGTGGAGCCTGGCCGTGGAGGTCGTCCAGCTGGAGGGAGGACCGGCGACGGCGAAGGCACGGCGCCCGGCAGCAGGGTTTGAAGGGGCGTGCTAGGGTCCGACCTGGTCGGACATCGGCACCCATCCGATCAGGTCGCGCGGCCATTCCATCACCGGTCGCATTCGCGCACCTCAGGTCCCTTTAGCATCGCGGCGGCGCAGCGCCGCACCTCAGGTCGCGTTCGCGCGCGCTATCCGACCAGGCTGCTTCCCAACGTCGTTTCCGGCACCATCGTGTTTCTGGGCTGCTCTTCCATACGTTCAGACCAGGCTGCTTCCCAACACCTCCTGTGCTGCTTGAGCTGCTCTTACGTACAACGTGTAGCAGTCAAAGAAACACCATGTGGCTGTGTTTAGATGCCGAAAAGGCGGTGCAAAATTTGGCAAATTTGATGTGAAAAAGCACGGTAGCGAACAGAAAAGCACTGTAGCACGTTTCGTTTGTTTGTGTTAAATATTATCCAACTATGGGGTAACTAGGCTCAAAAGAATCGCCCCGCAATGTACATCTAAACTGTGTAATTAGTTTATTTTTAACTACATTTTCATACTCGGACATGCATCTTTTGGTGTATTTAATGCTTCGATTTGATGGGTGTGCAGGAAATTTTTGGAGAGAAGTTGTGGATCTAAACATGACCGTGCAGTAAAATCTAAAAATGATGATGTCAGCATATCACATGCTTTTTCAAGTTAAAAAAGGTCACATCTCCTAAATCGAGTATCTAAATCAAAATCCGATTGCACCATCGTGTTTCTTATAATAAATTCTTCAAAACAAGATCCCAAATGAATATATTTTAATAAAAAATTTTAATTGACATTTATCTCATGATAAATTTGTATTTAAAGATAATCGTTAAACATCACATGAACCCCGCACGAATATCGCAAAAAAATAGCATAGAACAACTGAAGGACCAGTAATGGCGACCAGGGGGTTGAATGGGAGCCTCAAATTTCTTTTGAAGTATTGAGCCGCTGTCCCAAAATCAAGACCCCAAAACCAAAGACACAAAGCACAGACCGATCACGACCCAACTGGTGGGTGAATACTCTAGGACATGTCCTAGCAGATATTCTTCAAATTAAATCATCCTGTTGGTTCGAATTTAATTTGAAGATACTCAACATCATTGCAGCAGAAACTTTGTCTTAATCTGCTCTCTTAAAAAATTGTCACTTTGAGACAAAATTTATCAGAGATTCAAACTTTAAACTGAAACCATAAAATTATAATATTGTTATCATCAACTTTGGTCAAAAAATAACAATACTATATTTGAACCTAAACAAATATCTTTCTACTCACTTAAACAAATATCTTTCTACTCCTCTATTTAAATTTTCCCTTTGGTTCCAATTTAAATAGAGGATGAAACTCTTACTTCTAAAAATTTCTTAGCAGCGGAAAAACTTATACAAATAATCTCATAATAATTCTCATAATCATCTTACTACACTTAATTACTTTCTGAAAAAATTAATCCTATTGGTTCATAATTTTAACAATTGATTTAAAACTCAAAACTTCACTTAATATTCAAATTTGATTCTAAAATTGTTACAACCCGTTTCGGTCAACGAAAGGAGGGGAACGAGAGACGGACGTGGCAAGAATCGACGACGACGCGGCGATGGGCGGCGGCGCGACGCAGGCGCGCGGGCGGCTCGCGGCGGCGGCTGGCGGCGGCCTTGCCTGGCAGCGGCCGGCGGCAGCGGCGTATGCACGTGCGCGGCGGCGGCAGAGGAAGCTGGATAGGTAGGGTTAAACCCTAATTATTTCTTGATTGATTGTCTCATAATAGTTGCCCCCATATTTATATGGGGGTTTACAATGCTAACGGGCCAAGCCCATTAGTCTTTTTTCTAGCTTACTTTAATTTAACTAAATAAATTTACTAATAAAGCTATATAATAATTAAATATTCAGCCACTCCGCTTATCGGGCGACTTCGTGACTAAGTGTGACATCTCTCCCCTTTGGAGATTCAGCTCGTCCTCGAGTTTGGAATTCCGATATATTTTGTTGAATAATTCAGCATCCTCCCATGAAGCATCCGCGGTGTCTTGTTCTTCCATTTGATGAGCACTGAAGCTGACCTTGCCGGACTCTTGATTTAAGCATGATTTCAGGTTCAGGAACCGTGTACCGTCGTGAATACGTGGCAACTCTCGGAATATCGGTAGGAATCTCCCCTCGGTGTGGTTTAAGCATACGACATGAAAGGCATTGTGGATGCGGGTTCAAAGAGGTAGATTCAACTCATATGTAACTGGAGTAATCATTTTGCCGTCTTTGAAAGGTCCAAAATATTTGGGAGAGAGCTTGCCTTTGTATAATGGTGATATGGTTGCAGCAGATCGGGATAAAAGTTTTAGCGGACATAATCACCCACTTTAAATTGTCTATCCGTGTGTTTAGCATCAAAGTGTTTTGCGGTAATAATCTTGAGCCAGTTGTAAACGAACCTTTGTCTGATTGAGAAAAGCATCACGCTGAGATAATAAGGCATCTACTGCTGGTAATGTTGTCTCACCCGGATTGTAGCCTCAGATTGTAGGGGGTCGCGCCCATAGACCAGATAAAATGGTGTTATTCGGTTGATGTATG
Organism: Hyparrhenia diplandra; assembly: GCA_015847255.1. Taxonomy (NCBI): domain Eukaryota; kingdom Viridiplantae; phylum Streptophyta; class Magnoliopsida; order Poales; family Poaceae; genus Hyparrhenia; species Hyparrhenia diplandra. The sequence continues at coordinate 320,705 of JADLZK010008375.1, forward strand.
GTATGAAGTATTATAACAATACTCGCCCAAGCTAACCATCTTACCCAATCCTTTGGTTTGTCACCGTTAAGCATCGTAGATACATCGTAATAACCTTGTTGACTACCTCGGCCCGTCTATCCGCTTGAGGATGAAAAGCCGATGTTGGTGATAAAATAATATTGGGACAGTCTGAAGAGCTCTTGCCAAAATTGACTTGTGAAAACCACATCGCGATCACTGACAATGGACCTTGGTAATCCATGTAATCTAACAATCTCTGAGAAAAATTTCGAGCAAAGCGGTTCTTTGTATACGGGTGAGAGAGGGGTATGAAGTGGGCATACTTGGATAGACGATCAACAATTGTTAAAATTACCGATTTGGTGCCAACTTTCGGAAGAGCTTCAATGAAGTCCATAGAAATATCCTCCCAAATCGTTGCGAATTGGTAAAGGTTGAAGAAGTCTAGTTTGGATGAAGGTGTTCAGTTTTATTGCGTTGGCATACTAAGCAATCATTCACAAAATTGCTAACAATGCGTTTATCATGTTTAACAAAGAAAGTTTAACGAAACCGATGCAATGTTTTCGTATTCCCTCATGAGCTGAATCATGAATTGCATGAAGGATGGTGCGAAGATGTTTGGATGATTGTGAAAGCCACACCTTTTTGTTGAACAGAATTAACCCATTACAAACTTCCCAAGCTGAATCCTTACCATTGATTATGGAATCAATAAGGCTGATGGCTTCATCATGAATGCAATTTCCTCACGAATGGCGGTCAAACAAGCCCATTTGAATTTCTGAAATAGCCATTATAGAAGATTCATCGGTGTTGGCGAGATAATGCATCACCACCACATTGGATTTACCGGGTTTGTATTCCACAAGTAAAATCATAACCAAGTAATTTGCTAACCCATTGATGTTGAGGAATGGTAGATAGACGCTGATCTAGAATGTATTTAAGACTATAATGATCCGACCTTATAATAAAGGGGCGCCCCAGAGATATGGTCGCCAATGTTTGGCGGGCCGTTACCAAGTCCTATGAGTTCTCTTTCATAAGCAGCCAACTTTTTATATTTATCGGGGCAAACGTTTGCTAAAGTAAGCTATTGGACCATTGTCTTGATGTAAAACAAGCACCCATACACGTACTAGAAGCATCACACCTCCACGACGAACAATTTATTGAAGTCCGGAAGTCGAAAGGACTGGTGTTGATGACAATGTTCTCTTAAGATGCTCAAAGGCTGTTGTAGCTAGAGGTGTCCAACAGAATGAATCCTTTTTAAGAAGATCTATCAGAGGTCGTGCAATTGTGCCATAATCCATGATAAATTTCCCGTAGTAACCGCAAGTCTCAAAAAATCTCGCAGTTCGCGGAGAGTTGTAGGTATTGGCCAAGCGATCCCTTTGCCTCAATTTTTCGGGATCAATGACTACTCCGGCATCGAAATAATATGTCCCAAATAACCCAATTGTGATTGACCAAAGAGGCATTTAGATTTCATTAAGAAAATATTATGAGATGCTAGTACCTTGAAGATCTCTTCAACATGGGATAGATGTTCGAGACCGAGGATTTCTTTGAAAATCGAGGATATCATCGAAGAAAACCAAAGACAAACTTTCTGGAGGAAGGGTCCCAAAATATCATTCATCAAAGCTTGAAAGGTTGAAGGTGCATTGCATAACCCAAATGGCATAACCAAAAACTCAAAGTGTCCATGATGTGTTTCAAAATTTGTCTTTTTGATGTCCGGGGATGCATGCGCATTCGATGATAGCTTGAGCGTAGGTCCGGTTTGGTGAAGAATTTAGCACCTTCTAACTCATCCAACAATTCAGCAATGATGGTATTGGAAATTTATCTTTCAATGTATTACTATTGAGCTCCCGATAATCAACACAAAATCGCCAAGTCTTGTCATGTTTCTTGACAAGAAGGACAGGTGATAAAAATGGCGAAGTGTTGTACCGATAATACCTTGGGAGAGCATTTCATAGCATTGTCGTTCAGTTCATTTTTCGTATCGAGGGTAGCGATAGGGGCTTAACGATGGTTGGTGAGTAGGGTCCTTGAGATGGATTCGATGATCATAACGCCGTTGAGGTGGGAGTCCCGAAGGCTCTTTGAACAGCTGTTGGAATTTGCATAGCAGAGGATCCATTGGCACATCGGAAGAAAGTATATGAATACCGGTGGAGGATCTGTTTCTTTAGATAGATCGTGCCATGTGACCGGTTGTCCTTTGCGCCGAGAATTTCATAATGAGCTTATTAAAATTCCAAACAATATTTCCAAGAGAGCTCAGCCAATCCACACCCAAGACAACATCATAGCCACCCAATTTAATGCTAAAGAAATCTGCTTTGAAACTTTCAAAGTAGCAATAGAAAATTCAACATCATCATACCTCCCGACATTTGTTATATGTTGACCATTAGCAAATGGCGACTCACGAGGGGTCGATGTGAGGTAGAACTTGGTAAATCCAGTTTCTTAGCCAATTCAGAGTCCAAAAAATTGTGTGTGGAACCAGAATCCAATAAAGCCAATAAATTGGTGCCATTTATATTGATAAGTAATTGCATCGTAGGACAAGTAGATATGCCAGTTAATCCATGAACTGATATTTGAACATCTGAATATCGTCGATGGTTTACCTTTGAGTTCTGTCGACGTGATGCTGTATAGAGCCGTCTAGCCAGTGCTATAGCGGTCTCTATATCAGGTGGTTGGTGCAGTTGGACGTCTATCTGAATCATAGGTGCTAACCCAGCAATATAAAGCATAACCTGTTGTTTGGAAGAGAGGTGTTGTACCTTATTCAGCGTTGCTGTGAATTTATTTGTGTAATTGTCCAAATCACCCAGTTGCGTGGAATTTGTCCGGTCGCCAAGATGATTATGAAGTGGTGATCCAAAGCGCACGTTAATTCTTTGCAGAAAATTCTGGCCAAACCGGGGCGACCCACTTCATTTTCCTAACGAATAAACCAAGATAATGCGTTCCCTTGAAGATTGTTGGCGGTCGTTATCGACCAGATTATACCGCCAATTTTTATCCAAATCTGGAGAAACAAGCATACTTATGACACATATACATATGCTATGACCCCATTCCTTGGTTTCTCGAGAAAACATGTTTTGCGGGACAAGCGCCGGAAACAAGTGGAAATGCACGAAGTAAAGAACAATGCGCAAAGCTGAACACATATTCAGGAAATGCGCAATCAAAGGGGGAATAGAGAAAGCCCAACTTCAGAATCGAACCGACCAAAGCACCGGTGATTAATGGCGTAGGCCAGCCCACAAGCCCACCAGAAGAAGGCGGTGGCCGAGCAGGGGCGAGGGCCCAGTCCGGCCGGACTGGTGGGTCCGGCCGGACCGGCGATCCCGCCAAATCGAACCGCCCTTCTTCTGGCGGTATCATTAATGCGAGGAGAGGCGGTTTCCAGAGGTGCTTTCCTAAAATACTACCAAAACCGACCTCTCATGTGTATAAGTAGATGGGGAGGGCTCCATTCTCAACACACACCACACAAGAGCCTCTCCCTCCACACTTGTATCTCTTTTACTTTTATTGGTTAGAGCTAGGAGCTTGGCAAGATGTAATAGAAGATCAAGATCAACATGGAGATACTTGGTATGAGCAATTCATTGTTCTTCATGTTCTTCATCATTGTTCTTGTTCTTACTATCATTATAGTTGTGCTATAAAACTAGAGTATAGTTCCTCATGATATAATCATCGCATATGAACTAGGCTATAGTTTCTATATTATGATTCCATCATATAGAACTTGCGCCTAACCATTCATACAATTTATAACATGGAGTTTAGATGGCGGTCTGTCGTACCTTCAGGTTTGCCCATATTCTTGCTCGTTGATCCGTAGGGTCAGAGTCCATGGGGGGTATGGGTAGTTCCTTAATGCACGCGGGCATGGAGCCCGGGTGCACGGGAGCCTTCGGGCATGGAGCCCGCATGCAACCCTGTCAGGTACATGAATCTGTTTGTTCTGGACCGGATGAACTTGAGAACAATGACCTGTACATGTTTGTGTTTTATAGAGGACCTTCCATAGACATAATAAATGAATAAAGTTAGTTCACTGAGGAATTACTATGCACCAACATCGATATTATATATTTTTTTGCTGGTTGGTTATGGGGCGGGCATGGACATTTATTTTGTTCTGATCTAGTTATGTCCACCTCCCCATTGTCGATGTGCTATCTCTTGATTCACCTGCTCGTATGTCAATCCCATACTCCTTTCTCCTTTCACACATCCCTGCCAAGGGTGTAAGAGATCGGATAGGTCTGAGGATACCTATGGATACAAATATGGATAACTAGAGTAAATCTTGGACTAAGATTGAGTTACTGCTATTTTGGAAGATATGAACGCATATATATTCGAATTTAAGTAGCTGGATAAGGATGTGGTATGATTAAATCTACATACTTGGGTACGCGTACATTTTATCTGGTTACTAAAGGCAATCAGTTGGTTGGTCTCAAAAATATACACACCTTTGTCACAACCCGTTTCCCGGTCAACGAAAGGAGGGGGGAAGAGGCGTGGACGTGGCGAGAATCGACGACGACACGGCGAAGGCGGCGGCGCACGAGGCGGCGCAGCTGGCTTTCGGGTGACGGCGCGGGCGGCGCTTCAAGGGCCGCGGCGCAGCGGCAGCGCTGGCTGGCCGCGGCGGCGGCGTGGGCGGCGCAGCGGCGGCGGGGCGGCAGAGGAAGTTTGGATAAGTAGGGTTAAACCCTAATTATTTCTTGATTGATTGTCTCATGATAATTGCCCCCATATTTATATGAGGGGTTTACAATTGCTAACGGGCCAAGCCCATTAGTCTTTTTCTAGCCTACTTTAATTTAACTAAATAAATTTACTAATAAAGCTATATAATAATTAAATATTCAGCCACTCCGCTTATCGGGCGACTTCATTGACCGAGTGTGACAGAAATTCATAAAAGAAAATGAAAAAAACTGAACTATTTCTCAATGGGCCGAGGGCGAACCAATCGCCCAAAACTCAACGCGCCCGCTGCCCATGTCGGGCAGTGCACCCCGCAGGTGGTGCTATTTTTTATTTAGCTAATTCCTACCTCTAAAAATGAAGAAAACAAGAACTGTTCTTAATTGGGCGGAGCAAACCATTCGCCCAGAGCCAAAATCGGCCCCTCGGCACCGCTAATCCATATTTGCCAGGCGCGCCGCCGCACCGGCCGAAGAGCACCCGCAGGCCCATTCTAGCGCGGGCGATCTAACTCCGTTCGATCTCGCTAGGGTTCCATCCGACGGACGGCGCCGATCGGAGGATCAAAAGCCCCGGTCGGGTAGCACACCGAAACCCTAGCTCTCATTTTCGACTTCCTCCCCCGCTTTTCGACTCAGCGAAGCGGCCGCGACCGCCGATAGGAGCGAGCGGTCTCCCCGCCAGAGCTCATGCCGGCGGTGCTTTCCCCCAACAACCTTTCTTTATCTCATACTCTCCTCTGTTCTCCTCCCACCACGTCCTTCAAGGAGCACGACGGCGGCGGCGGCCACCACTGGTGGCCCGAGAGGAAGACAATGTTGCCGCCACGGTTTCCCTCGCCGGTGTGTGCGTGTGGCCAGAGCCGCGTGCGGTGCCGTCGAGGGTGTCCTCGGTGGTTCCGGCAGGGGGCCCGGGGACGATGCTCATCGGCATGTCGCTCGGCGGCCGTTCTTGCCATGCTCCGATGAGCCGGCGGTGGACGACGGCGAGGGTAAGGGGTAGGTAAGACCTTCCTTTGTTAGGGTTTCTGATGGGTTCGTTCTTCCTGATCTGGATCTGTTTCTTATTTCTTTTCTTTCTAATTTCTTTACCCGATCTTGATCTACACGGTAGAACCGAGCTCCGATACCATTGATAGACTTAATGGATCCACTAGGTGTAGATCAGTGGGTTCAATCTCATTTAGAACTTACATATTGCCTTAACTTTGGTATGCCACGCGGTATTTTCGCTGGTCGGCGGAGTTGCAGCGGACAGATAAGTCGGCGGCAAGGAGACGCTAGTGGTGACGTCCTTGCCGGTGGTGAGGACGTGGGCGTCGATGTGCTTCCCGTCGCTTCAGCACTCCCTTTGGATCGGATTAGGGTTTGAGGAGAGGACTGACGGCTATAGTGAATCTCATAACCTTAGCCTTGGACCTCACCTCCTCTTCTTATAGTGCTGCGTGACAGAGGCCCACCAGCCTTGCATTGGTCTGGGCATCCCCGATCGGGACGCGAGATCAAGGCCCATTCATGATCGTTGGGCCAAGATGGTGGAGATCAAACTAACACCGTGGCGGCGCTCGCATCCATGACCATGAAGGTTGTAGATGCAACTAAGTAATCTAGAAAATAAGTTTCTTCTGTTTGAGAAGTTCTCGCTCCATCCTGCGAGGACCGCGCACCGTGGCGGCGGTGCAGCCTCCCCCGGCCTTGCAGCATAGCGGCATGGCCTCCTCGTCGGCGGGCGGTGGCGCGGCCTCGCCGCCCACCGCCCTCGGGTGGTGGTGCGGCATCCCTAGCCTTGCAGCTTCTTGGCGTGGCCTTCCTGGCCTCCTGCAATGGCGGCGATGCAGCCGGAAGAGGACGCTCCTCCCTCCCATAGTGTTAGCAGCAGTTGGTCACCATCGCGTCGTGCGTGCAGGGCCCAAGGTGACGCGGCTGCTCTTCTCGATTCTTGCGGAAACAACCCGGCTGCACAAGACGAGGGGTTGGGAAAAGAAGAACAAAAACGCCAGCCATGGATGACCTCACCGGAGAAGGCAAGAGGGAGCCGGCGGTGTGTTACCGCAAAAATTGGTGCACTGCAAAGTCATTTCGTCTTCTCTCTCCACGAATACAAGAAATTAATAAAATATTGGTTGCGGTGTCCATAGGCAAACAACTATGAATTTGCGGTGTCTTTGAGCAAATTCAGCTCATTGTGGTGTCCTTGAGCATATTAGGCATTTTGGCAGTGTCCAATAGCAAAATTTCCCTTGTAAATAATAGCAGTTGTATCAGATTATTAAGCTTGAAATTCGAAAAAAAGGGAATAAAAATTTAGGTTCATATCGTTCAAATATAGATTGTAGCTAAAGCCACATAGTTTAAGCAAATGTTTCAACTAAATAAACTAGTATAATGCCCGTGCTAGCATAACGGGTTTATTCTCACAATCACATGAAAATAACTAAACGACATTTTTGATAGTTTAAGTCACACACAATTATGACTGAATAATATGCAGTCAGAAAAACTGAAAAAATAACTGCAACCTGAAGCTAACAGGGTACTATAGAACCTGAAACTAACCATGCTACTTTGATCGCAAATGGCCGCAAATGGCTGAAACGGTATATACATTGTAGCTGTCCGAGAACACACTAACCTGAAGCATCACCTCCATTTGATGATGCACCTTACAGACCATCGGCTCCATCTCCTTGTTTAGGTACTTGCACTCCAATTGCAACCTTCGTCTCCGTGTTCATGTAATTGCACTCCTATTGCCAGTGGCGAATCTAGGATATTACCTCACCGGGGTCAAAGAGTAAGCAACGGGGTCAAACATGCATAGATTCTCCATTTTAAGAGTGATTTTTTAGTGGATAAGAGTGTTTTTAGTGCTATTTTCAGCAAGTTATCAGGGTCGGCTGACCCCGATGACTCTACTCTAGATTCGCCCCTGCCTATTGCAACAGCATCTTCGTCTCCTTGCTCGACAGATGCTGCAACACAGAAAAAGAAAGAATAAACTCATAAATGTACCAGGTTTTCTCGAAGGATACTACTGCAGCATCAAGTGTTGTATAAATTAATTTCATAGGCCAAGACTCTGCTTCAGCTATTCACACACCTAGGGATAGATTTCAAGTTTCAATTGTTTACACTGAAACAATAAAATAACTACATATACCAGGAATTGGTCACCTTAACAAACGGTTAGATTCTTAGGAAACGTATAAAGAAATAGAGTAGGACTGCAACAAAAAGTGAACTATTGAAGCAATAGTCTAACGTATTTTTTGTTCTGTTGGGAAGGACATTAGGGAAGCATAATAAAAACATGAAACCAACACTCGCAGATCATATTTGCACCCCATCAACACACGCACGCTGCGCTCATGGCCGGCTAGCAGGGAAGAGAAGGATCGACTTACTATTGCTCCTTTTCCACCGAGCTCCACAGCCATTGATAGGTCCGGAGCAGCGCCTTGTGTGTGTCCCGCGACGAGGACGACGACGTCGAGGCCTTAGTTTGCGAACTTACCGATGATATTGGTGGGGAGTGAGTCGTTGGGCGCAGGGATGAGGTTTGTTGGAGCCACTCAGGCTCGCCGTCAGCGAGTCCCTCCTCCCCAGTGGCACCTTCCAGCCATGTCCGTCGGTCTCCAGTTCGCCGGCGGCGACCATAGGAGTAATGATGTAAAGAAATAAAAAACAGTGGATAGATCATAGATGATGCTGAACAACGACGCTAAATGCATTAGTTCGTAGATCGTGCAGGAGTACGGGGACGACGGAGTACCCGGCGGCGGCAGCGGCGATGTCGGAGCAGGAGACGGTGCGCAGGCAGGCGTTCTCCAGCGCGGCCTTGATCTTTTCGATGATCTCAAAACCGTGGAGCGAGTCCTCGTCGGGGTTGGAGCGCTTCCCGGTGACGAACCTGCCGGCTGCCGTCGGCGTCCAGCAGCACGGGCGTCGCAGCCCCTGCGAACCGGTTGATCCCCGGCGCACGCCGTGCGGTGAGTCCGCCGTGGAGGCTTTCACCCCGAGACACACGGACGATGGCGTGTTGTCGTCGGGATCTTGAAAGAGGAAATCGGCCACGGAGGAGACGACGGCGGTTTTACAGCTCGCTTCCTTTTTTTTCCATGATGATAGCGTCGTTGTTGGGAGGAGCGGCGCGAGAGGATGATGAGGTTGACACAACCAATGCTGACATTATGCGAATTATCCCGTGGACTCGTCGGCGCATGCATAGATCAGGAGTGGAAAGAGGATCGTCCTCCGCAGATCTGGGCGCGACGCTGGGGGGTGGGTAACGCGCCCTTCTCTCCTTTTTCGCGAGCCAGATGGGAGGGGAGGCTATGTCCAATACTTTTGATCCTGGCCGTTAAATCGTGTCCGAGTAATGAGAGAGAAGATTGAGAAGCAACTGGATGGTTGATTTTGAATAGATTTGAACGTGGAGAAGTTGGTGCATTAGTAGGGTAGATAGATATTGAAGATACACAATGTTGCTATGTAAATCTATGGAAATGGATGAAAAATACATGTAAAACAATAATTGTTTGGTTATCACAACTGAATATAGACTATGGAGTACCAATTATAGCTATTATTTTAGAACAACAACGAAGGCAAGAAGGTTTAATATATGCAATTTTTATTAGTTAGTGTCTCCTAAGATTCTAACCCATGCCAAAGCACGTGTTGATGGACCAATTGAGATTTAATCGGCGTGCTTCTGTAGCAGAAACCCAAGTGGTAACCGGCAACAGTTTGCAATATCCCATTGTTCAAGGTTCATGGTGGACAAAGTAGTTGCACAAACCAAGGAGTGCAGGTTGCAACTTGGGTTTGTAGAGAGGTCCCAGACCAATGAGATGCAAGGCTGTGCTTCTGCAGATGAGAAACTAAAGCTGTGCTGGTGAGCCTCAAGGAGATTAGGTGGATAGACTGGTACAGCCATCTTGGTGTGAATGCAAATATTCATAGTTTGCCTTGGTCTTCCAGAGATCGAACAAGAAGTATTTTTCAAGTAATTGTTGAACAACTTTTGTCGTTTTTGTAACACCTTTTATCATACTTTGTACGGGCTTTGGACAATCCAGTAGCTAGGACCTGGTTCGGTTGGTGCTGAGGGAATTTCGCCCCCGGCATCGACCAACCCGTTGTTTCCTGTGTTCCTCCTCTCAATGAAAAACGGGTGCAAGGCCCGCTCGTGAAAAAAAAAAAAAGAGAAAATATTGGCAATCTATAGGCGTGGCTGCTGCAGAGAGATCAGAGATGATCCCATGGCAGCGCTGGCATCCATGACCATGAAGGTTGTAGATGCAACTAAGTAATGTGGAAAATAAGTTTCTTCTTTTTCAGAAGTTCTGAAGAATTGACATCAACTGTGTAGCAATGAGATTTTGTATTTTCGTCGGCCATTCTATGGACCAGATTCGTTTGCACTAGCCCAGTGTTGCATCAACTGAATTCAACCTTCAGCAGGGACCATGGATGGGGTGTCACTGCCATTGATGTTACTGCTGATCTGACTTGGTCGTTTAAGACTGATGATGAGTTACGTACTGAACCAAGCTTGCTACAACTAAGTCACTGGCAGTGATTTCTCGATGCAAAGGGATACAACGACATATTCTACGTTGAATAGTCTGACTGCCGGACATATACGGATGAACGATTTTTAAAATGGTTTTGGACCGTGAAAGAACTCACGGACATATACTGATGAATGGTTTTGGGCGGTACGTACGGCGAAGACGGAGAAGGCGGACGCGGAGGCTGTCGGGCTTGACGAGGAAGCAGTCCTCGCCGCGCTTGGCGAAGCCGGCGTGGCCGTAGCGCAGGGCCTGGCGCTCGGAGCCACCCGCGCGGAGCTCTCGGCCGATGAGCGTGGACGGGGGCAGCGCCGGCGGCAGGTGCCTCTCCCTCGAGGCGGTCACCATCGCCTCCCGGCCCCGGTGGTCGCCTTCAGACTTTAGATGCCACCTACCGCCTTGGGTTGTTTGTTGGGTTTGGTCCTTGGAAGAAGGCAGCTCGCAGAGGCCACCATTCGTGGCGTGGAGGAAGGCCACGTACGGCGAGGTGCGAACGGCTGGGATCCCGAGATTGCGTGGCTGGCGGTGCAAATCTGAGGGGATTAATACAGGCTGGCTCTTGCAGTATCCTTGTTGTCGAGGCGAGGGCGCGTGGCAAAGGTGACAAAGACAACCTATTTATTGCCAAAAAAAAAAAAAAAAAAAAAAAAAAAAGTCGTGGTGCACACGCGCAGCTTATGTAGTATCCATCCAATCTCCCCATAAATAATCCCACTACACTCGGGATGGCATCACAACGTGCAGTCACGAGAAGGCAGACTCCGATCCAATGGCCGCTGTAATATTATTGGCTATCCCCGTCCTCTCTGCCCTCTTGCCTAGTGCTGCCCCAGCTTCTCCTCCTGCCATCCCGAGTGCCACCAGCGTTACCGGCGGCAGCAGCAACGACCTGGCCACGCTGCTGGCTTTCCAAACCAGGCTCTCTGATCCCACAGGCGTTCTTGCAAGGAGCTGGACATCCAACGTTTCCTTCTGCCGATGGCATGGAGTCTCGTGCAGCCGGCACCGGCAGCGCGTCACAGCTCTGTCACTTCCGGGTGTTCCGCTTCAAGGGGAGCTCAGCCCACACCTCGGTAATCTTTCGTTCCTCTCCATACTCAACCTCACAAACACCAGCCTCGCTGGCTCCATCCCTGCCGAACTTGGCATGTTACATCGGCTTAAGGTTCTATCCCTTCCTCGAAATGACTTCTCTGGACCTATTCCGAGTACCATAGGAAAACCTAACAAGGCTTGAGGTTCTTCACCTAGGTTACAATAGCCTGTCAGGGGACATTCCGTCAGGACTACTGCAAAATATGCACAGCCTTAAGTCGGTTTTTCTAGCTAGGAACCAGTTATCTGGCAACATACCACCATACCTATTCAATAATACGCCATCCCTAAGGGAAATCATATTGGGAAACAATAGCTTCTCAGGTTCTGTACCACATAGCGTGGGTTCCTTGCGTATGCTGGAACTCTTGAATCTGGCATTCAATAACCTATCTGGTACAGTACCACCAACCATCTACAACATGTCAAGGATGCAGTCGCTTGACCTCCGTCACAACAACTTTGTGGGTTCCATTCCAAACAATCAAAGTTTTAGCCTTCCTCTACTACAGGTGATTTATCTCGGATTTAATAACTTTGTGGGACCGATTCCATCAGGACTTGCAGCATGCAAACACTTGGTAACTCTCTTTTTACCGGTAAATCATTTTGTGGGTATCCTTCCAACATGGTTGTCTCAATTACCATGTCTCACCATGCTTTCTTTAGGAGCAAATAACCTCGTTGGCCCTATTCCAGCTGTTTTTAGCAATCTCACCCATCTTACCGGATTATATCTCAGAACCAATCAGCTAATAGGTCCGATCCCTGTTTTTCTTGGCAACTTTTCGGAATTATCTGACCTAGCTCTGGCGGAAAATCAATTCTCTGGCTCAGTACCACCAACATTTGGGGACATTCCATCTCTGAACCACGTTTACCTTGGAGCGAATAATTTAGATGGAGACCTTAACTTCTTGTCCACCCTTTCTAATTGTAGAAAACTCCAGCTCCTCGACCTTGAATGTAATTCTTTATTTGGGGAGCTCCCAAATCAAATAGGAAACCTATCAAAAGAGTTAGTTTGGTTTAATGTTGGTTGTAACATGTTAACAGGTACGCTTCCATCAACACTGTCAAACTTAAGCCATCTTCAAATGTTAGGGCTTTCTGACAACCTATTCACCGGGAAATCCCAATGTCTATCACAGGGATGCAAGAGCTCTTGGAGCTTAATGTCTCGAATAATGAGTTTTCAGGACCTATACTGACACAAATTAGTATGCTTGGGAACATACAAAGGTTGCACCTTGACAGAAACAAATTTTCTGGCTCTATTCCTGACAGCATGGGCAACCTTAGTGCGCTAGAATATATCAGTGTTTCTAATAACTACTTAAGTTCATCTATACCAGCAAGCATCTTCCACCTTGATAAAGTTTTCACACTAGATTTCTCTAACAATTTAATTGTCGGTCCACTTCCAGGGGATGTAGATGGGCTGAAACAAGTTGCCGCTATTGACCTGTCATCCAACTTTTTGAATGGAGCCATCCCAGTATCATTTGGAAAAAATATTATGCTCACCATCCTAAATCTATCGCACAACTCTCTTGATGGTTTGATCCCAGATTCCTTTGGGGACCTTACTAGCTTAGAGCAGTTGGATCTTTCCTTCAATAATATCTGTGGTACCATTCCCATGTTCCTTGCAGACTTCACTGACTTGACAACCTTAAATCTCTCGTTCAATAATCTAGAAGGAAAAATACCTGAGGGAGGTGTGTTTTCAAACATGTCATCACAATCTTTGATTGGAAATGCAGGGCTATGTGGGGCGCCGCGTCTAGGATTTTCTCCATGTCAAGAAAAATCTCAATCACAACATATAAAGTTCCTAAAGTTCTTGCTTCCAGTTGCCATCATATTATTTGTTTCTATTACTGTTCTTTCTGTCTATATAACGACCAGAAGGAAACTTAAGAACAGTGGAGATGTTAAAGATTTGGTCAATGACCAAGGCAATGTGACAAGCCATAGATTAGTCTCCAAACATGAGCTCATTATTGCCACTAATAATTTTAGTTGTAACAACCTTCTCGGTACTGGGAGCTTCGGAAAAGTTTATAAAGGCCAACTGAGCACCGGCATGGTGGTCGCCATAAAAGTTCTAGACATGCAGCTAGAACAAGCAACTAGAAGCTTTGATGCTGAGTGTCATGTTCTTCGCCTGGCTCGACACCGAAACCTGATAAAGATACTAACTGTCTGTTCGAACCAAGACTTTAGAGCATTGGTACTCCAGTACATGCCCAATGGTAGCTTAGATATGCTCCTACACTCTGGAGGTAGAATGCATTTGGGGTTCCTAAAGAGACTGGACATCATGCTAGATGTAGCGATGGCAATGGAGTATCTGCACCATGAGCATCATGAGGTGGTCCTGCACTGTGACTTGAAGCCTAGCAATGTTTTATTTGACGACGACATGACAGCACATGTGGCTGACTTCGGTATCATAAAAGTTACTATTTGGTGAAGACAACTCCAAGGTCACTGCTAGTATGCCTGGAACACTTGGCTACATGGCACCAGGTGCTAACACTTGTACCATTTGTAAACATGGTTATTGTTAAACCATTCAATTTTATATATTGCATATAAATTTCTGTTCCCTTAAACAGAGTATGGATCTTTTGGCAAGGCATCGCGCAAAGAGTGACATGTTCAGTTATGGAATCATGCTACTAGAAGTTTTTTCAAGAAAGCGACCAACGGATACTATGTTCATAGGAGATCTCAATATCAGACGGTGGGTTCATCAATCCTTTCCAAGTGATCTCAATATTCATGTTGTGGACGACCAGCTTCTGCTAGATGCTTCTCCTATCTGCAACGTAAATGACAGTATTTTGCGAGTATTTGAGCTGGGTTTGCTCTGCTCATGTGAGTCACCTGACCGAAGAATCTCGATGATTGATGTGGTGGTGGCACTAAAGAAGATAAAGAAGGATTGCACCAAATCATTATCCCGGGCTAAACCCTCCATAGCCAGTGATTACTGATTACAAATTCTGTACTTTTGTACACATATGCAGTTATGTTTTACTTTACTTTGTTCGCTTGTCTGTTTGGCTGTAAGATGGAGTACTTTACAGCTAGTGTGCTGGCCTACGGGCCGAACCATGTAATAATTGGCCTGATTCTACCTGTTGGTAGATGAAGCCGGGTATAAACTATCCATTATGTAAAAAAAATGTTTTCTTCAGCAGTAGAAGAACAGCATATCGCTATCTTTAATGATTTTAATTAGTTATCTGTCCATTGTGGGCTGTGCTTTCCATTTCATGTCCACTTTAATCAAAATTTACTAGATACATGAAGCTCGACTGAGTTCAGTCGAGTGGCAGAAAGATTTGATTCAGTCATGGATCGACAGTATTCATGCCTGAGGGCTTTGCTTTGCGCGTGTCGACAGTGGAGGCTGAACGTGAGTGTGTTTATTACTCCATTAATTCCTGCCCTATGGGAGAAATCGAGTCTACTAGTAGATATCGAAAGACAAGTCAAACCAGCCGGGCCGCGGCCCCTTCCCCGGGCGGTCCGCGTTATCTTCGGCAATAGAGACATAGGATTTTATTCCTGATCGCTTACATTTGATTGGACGACAACGGATGAAGGTGGACTAACCGGAGACACATGGTGCACCTCACTTGAAGCAGATGAAGATGGCACCAGTGGAGGTTCACAGCGATGGCACACTAGAGCTGGTGGGGACTTGACGACCTCCATGGACCGAATCTGGTAGTATCACGAGAGGACGTCGGGAAGCAGGAATGTGCCGTGGTCGTATTTTTTTCTCCTTTTCTTTGTTGTGTGTTCTTCTCTTTGTTGCGGTGTGAGTCTATGTGCTCTTTGTATCCTTTTGGCTGTGTGTATCATTTGTGGATATAAAAGGCCAGATTAGTGAAAATCCTTATTAAAAAATTCCTGCCCTACGGAAACAGATTTCAGAGCAACTCCAGTGTATGAGAAGATCGAACTGTGGAGAGAAAGGTTGTAAAGTTTAATTTACACACTGCAACAATCGAACCCTGAGAAGATTTCTCAGTTCGCATATGACCTTCTGGCCTGTAGAAACTAATGAACTAATCAGCTGCACCAACGCGCATGCAACGGAGGCAGCGAAAGTCAAGGAAAAGAGTATCTTTCTGTTGTGTAACTCCATGGTGGGACCCAGAAACGAACTCCACACTACAGCCATCAAACGCGCCAAAGGGTGCTAGTCCAGCTGGTCAAGACACTACAGCGGCACCCCTCAGGTCTGAGTTTGAATCCCGGGTAGGGCAAATTTCACCATGAGGGTTAAAAAAACCCCCTTGTCGGTTTCATGTGCCAAAGCATAGTGTGTGACGGCCCAGCTCACGGCAACGCGTCAAAGTGTCAAGGTGGGGCCGGGGTTCGGAGGGTTTTACGGGCCTGTGTTAGAAGGTCCTTCTTCTTAGGACAATGCCCGGGGGGTGGCATGCCCCTCGCGAGGTCCAGTTTTTTTATTCTTCTTAGGACAATGCCCGGGGGGTGGCATGCCCCTCACAGGTCCAGTTTTTTTACAGCCATTGAACGCTTAGCTAAATTGATTTTGACATTGTAGCAAAGGGACCCACTTGCACGGTTCGGTTCGAACCAGCACTGGAGCTGCCCTTAGTGGTGTATGTCACCGCACCCACAAAAAAATTGAAAAACAGTGATAAGACCCAAATTTCCACCATATATGCACCCACATATTGCAAACTCTTGCACCCACAAAGGCAAACGCACCCCCCTCTAATTTTCTCTAGCTCCACCACTGTCCGCAAAGGATGGATTGTCTTCGATACTGACCACAGATTGTTGCTTCTGTGTACAGTGTGTAGCAGCGGTGCTAAATATGTATACCACGAAAAGCTCGAATTACAGGAACCAGTTGTGAGTTTCAATTCCTTTCCACATCAATCAATTTTTATTAGATACATAAAGGCTTGACTGAGTTTAGTGGAGTGGTAGAAACGTTCTGGTGGGTCCTGTTGTTGGCCGAGAAGACTTCGACTCCTGACCTGGAATCAAGTAGAAGGGACACCACCCAAGGTTAGGGCTTGCTGATTATTTTATGTACTCAACTCTCCCTCCACTCTATGTTTTTCGGAATAAAGCTGTAGGAGTATATCTGAGGATGAACGAAGAAGCTACGCTAGGACTACAATGATCGGGTTATAGGAATGCGCATAGAAATACGCTAGGGTTTGTCCGCACTTCAAGTTGCCTGTAGGAATGGAGCCATGACTACATAGAACCGCTGTCTTAAGACACCGATACATGGCATAAGGCCTATGGCCAGGTTATGTCACTAATGGAAAATGGATTAGTTCTATGCGTGTTAAATTTTTCTGTGCGTTTTTTCGGATACACACAGAAAAATTCTATTTTTTCTGTACGTTTTAGAATATACCCACAGAAAAATACGGAAACACACAGAGAATACACACACGGAAAAAATTGACACTCACAGAAAAATTTCAATTTTTCCGTGCGTTTCTATAATACACACAGAAAAAGTAAACACACACACAGAAAAATATAAATTTTTTTCTGTCGGTTTTTTATTACACACAGGAAAATTACACACACACAGAAAAATAACTTTGAAGTCTGGGACCGCACTACCTCCTTCCGCACTACCCCTTTGGGATGGGAATACACGTCCACGTGGTGACTCGCCACTAGCCCTTTCATGAGACCATGAATCTATAAAGGCATGATATTTTCTGTTTTTAATCTATAACTATAGTTTTCTCTCCCTCATATTAACTCCAAATAAGATGATTCTTTTTTCTATTTTTTTATAAAATCATGATCTATCAAATGGTGGTGTTGGTGGACAAATATTTGGTTTCAAAGTATTTGAAGTGTGAATTGTGTTTGAAGTTCTAATTTTTTAAAATTTAATTATTTTGGAATTATTCAAAATGAACTAGGATGGAGAAATGACCAAAACAAAAGTCGTAGATGGTAATGACACGTACAACTTTGTAGTTGATGACATTTTCATTGAAAGTCATTTAAGTTGCCAAAATTTAGATATTAACATAATTATTTGGTGCAATTACCATGCAATAATTATAACATTATCCAAATTTGGTTAGAAAAATCTAAAAAGTTGCATGGTGGCATTTTTTGGTGTATAACAATTACATAAAAGTTTAAAAAGGATTTTAAGAAAGTGGAACCTCACCTTGTTCCAAGTAGACAGATATCCCACCTAGTTGTAAGTAGCTATGCGAGAGATTATTAATTTTTGAACAATGTATAGGCAAACATTATTAGAATGATCTAAAAGTTTTACTACAATATTATACGCCCATAATATGTCCACATAGCAATCTTTAGGATTTTTGACCAATTTATGATATTATTACATTTTTTTTCCATCACAGCCACAAAAATACAAGTTTGAGTAATTCTAAACGAAACACGTAACATGTAGTTTAAGTTAGAGTTAATTTACAAAACCACGTAGAAAATCACTTAAATCTTAGAAAATATCAAATCACCTTGAAAATCCATTAAAATTCTAGACAACATATTTTAGAATTGTTATAACACTCTAGGTAATATAGTGTGTGTAGAAATTGTTATAACACTCTAAGTCATAAATAAAAGTCAAGTACAATACTAATAACTGACAAAGTGATTAGAATTTGAAATAAAAAAAAAAACTTTAAAGACTAACAGGCCAATACAATTCAAGATCGGCCCAAATACGAAAATCAGCAGCCCAATTTAACCTCCACCTCATCCCAGAACCGTCTGATCCACATCAAGGGTCGAGATGTATGGACTTGTTTGTTATGATGTATGGACTTCTTGTAAGGATGAATGATAAATGATCTTGTAATATTGATATGGCAATTCAGGAAATTCAAGATTGTGGTAGTGCATCAGGACGAGCTCTGGCCATATCTGCGCCATGGCAGCCCTTCTCCATGCTGCCTCCTTCATCGGACCTTTTGCTGGTGATGAGCTCCCATCAGGTATGTGCATCCCATTATCCCCCATTCTTGTTGTGCGAAACAGAGTTGTATGGAGTTGTAAATAGCTGCCCAAATGTCAAGTTGTGCCCTTTTTCTAAGAATTGTTCAAGCAAACTGGATGTGCGTACTAGCAAAGGGAGATCCATGAGATTTTACAATTGTAGTATGTATGTGCTTTTTGCTATGATTAAATAATCGGTGCAGAGAAAATCAGTGATTAAATAATTTATGCTTCTTGCTATGATTTTTCCCATTGCCTAAATGCCCATTAGCTCTATCATTCAGCACTAGTATGCAACTCTGCATAGTGTGATGTTATTTAGAGTAATAGATGGCCCTTGGTGTCAGTACTTATTATTTGTTGAAAATTAAAGTGTGCCCAGTAGCATAAGTGCTATACGCACGACACAAAGAAAATTAAATTTGTTATTATCTTGCTTACTGTGCGCTTTATTTGCAGGTCGATAGGAGCAGCAATCAAAGAGCTAAGTGCCGCTCATTTTCAATGATAACAGCATCGATCTAGTTATGAGCATAATAGTGCAGTAGTTGTCAGTAGTCCAATTCATGAACTGCTGAGATGAATGGCAATGCTTTTGAATGTATTGTTGCCGGAACATTTGGACATCATCTACATGTAGCTTGTATGCTATGAATGAATGTGCTGAGCATTTGGACTCCATCATTATAATACTATTTATTATGTGGTGATGAAATTACTGTATAGTTCATATTTTAATATTATTTTGCTTCTGTTCCCAAATAATTTTTTTTTTTTTTTGCATGTTTCATTTTGTTTTTCTGTGAGTGTTTCTATACCGATAGAAAAAATGCATCTATACCGATAGAAAAATGCATATTTTTTTCTGTGTTCATTTCTTTTTTACGTGCGTATTCACGCACACAAAAAAATATTTTTAATCTGACCAACTCAATTTTTTTTTTGTGTGTGTGGTACCGTCAGAACTATATATTTTCTCGAAGGCGTGCACCGTCAGAAAAAATTGAATTTTTCTGTCAACGTATTTACTGTGTGTGTATTTTTTTCGACGATACACGCACAGAAAAATATTTTTCTGGCGGGAAACGAGTTTTTAAAGGCGTTTTTGCACGCTCGGAACTAATCGATTTTCTAGTAGTGTGTATTTATGAACCTTGTATCACGTTTTCCCCATTAACAATAAAGTATGATATTTTTATATCAATCTTGTTTAATTGTGGCGTATCACCTACTGATCCAGTGAGTGATACATGATACACTGATGGACCCTAAAAGTTAGGGGCCGACACCCAGCTGTGGGGTACTAGTGTACTAGTGTTTTGACGTCGATCAAAGTTGTAGTTTTTAGTTAACATCATTCTAGTGATGAAGTAGTGTTTTACATGAACATGACAACGATGTGCAATTAGGTTTATATTTAGGGTGAAACCGTTCAAATTGTAGATTGGTTTCCACAGCCATCCTTCTTCCGTTTCATGCCTATCCTATTGTGAATCGATTTCAAACACCTATGAAGCAAGTTCACTTTGGACAGCTTGAGTGATCAACTGTGGTCAACATTTGTCCATATGCAGGAGAATAATAAAATCATTAGTGTTAAGACACATGTTCCATATAATACTATATGAAACAATGTCCATTTTTTAGTTACTACCAAACATGTCGGCAGACTGCAATATAACGTATAACTAATCTCCTAAACACATTGATGATTTGTGGCTCTGAGTTTTATTCAACGTGTCATATATTCTAATATGTCTTAAAGTTGGCATCCATGACGTCGTTGCCGATATATGTTGTTCTAACTTGTATGAGCATGAGTGGTGAGTATGAGTCACATACACGACAGAGAGCGGCATGGGTACATTGTGGGAATTCAAAACATACCGTTGGAAAAATAGACTTTAATATTAGGGAAAGATATAGAGTGTCGATATAGATATAGAGGTTGCAAGTCTAAATATAACGTCAACAAGACATTTGATTGGGCATTTCCCTCCCACGTAGCTTTTAAAAATCTAAATATAAACTTGCAATCCAATTATATAGATCAGGTTTGGGCCAGGAGGAAGGATGGACCAAGCTGGTGCTTGCGATGAGGATGGCGTGGTCCACTGGGCTGACAGTGGAGAAGTTTGCGGAACTCTAGGGTTTTGGGCCGAATCGAAGAGCCTCAGCCTCAACTGGTTGCAGGTAAGTGGGACATAGGCTTGCTGAATTTGGCCAGTGGTAGACTCATGGAAACTATCTAGGCTAGTTGAGGTTTAGATTAGGCAGGTTATTTTGAAAATATAAGTTGAGAATAGATTTTATTTAATAATTATATCACTAAATCATAAATGAAAATATTTGATGTCAACCATATAAACAATTTATATGGTTAAGTCATGACATTTTCATTTATATTTTATCAGTGAGGTTTTAGCATCACTCAATCAAAAATTTTAATTTCATAAAATATTATTTAAATTTTATTAAGAGTTTCCGAGTTTCACAACGTGCTGGCTATAATCATGCACTCTTATGCTTGTTTTGCATTCCATTTTGTCCAGATTCATCTGGTTTCCTAGAATATATATAATTGTTACAATGTGCGTTTAGACATTGTACAAGGATCGTATTACTCCTGCTAACGGGGTGGGGCTTGGACGGGTTTTGGAGGGTTTTAATACGGGTACTATTGGATGGGTGGAAAGCGGTGGCACTATGAAACGGGTTGGGGCGGGTTGGGTTGACGATACAAACGGGTTGAAACGGGTTGTTGCTCTATGGTTGTAGATCGACGCGTAAGTCACACATATCATCCTCCGTTGTGACTTCGGGTTGGGGCGGGTTGGGGTATTAGGCCGACGGGGTGGGTCGGGCGGGTGGTAGTTAGCGCTTTTGAAATATGGGTAGGGGCGGGTCTAACCCCATTAGCAGGTGGAGATCGTATCAACAATATTATGATTGTATAATCATGTTTGAAATATATAAATTTGTGTATAAATGAGCTACAATGTTCAAGATGGCATCAATCTCTATAATTTATATTTATATATAATAAATTTGTGTCTCCATGCTCATATCATGTTATTTTGGTGAAGATATACTATATACTATGATTCCACCGATTTAGGTGCTAAAAATTGCAATCTCGTTATCTCGATTCGGCATTGAAGTAAATTCGTGGAAAAAATTAACTGGACATCAATGTTTCTGGGAAGGAACTAAAAAATATAAATTAAACTTATTTTAGATAAAGGAACTTAGACTGAGTGGTGTAGAGGGCCGTGATTAATTGGACTTTTCTTTTTTTTTAGATCAATTAGAATTTCTTTATTAAAGGAGGGCCGCGATTATTCTCCATAGCCGTTAATGGACCATCCTATACTACCATCGAAGTGGGCTGAACCCAATTCTTGTTTGGCCAACAGGCCGAAATTAGTTGAGTCAGCCCATTGGTAGTCCTACTTGTGCTAAAGGAAAAGTCTACTTTTGGTCCTTAACTTTTTGCGAAAGTCCGATTTTGGTCCTCAACTTCAAAACCGGACAAAAACGGGTCCCCTCAACTTTTCAAACCGTGCAGATTTCGTCCCTCGGCGGGTTTGGGCCGGTGGTTTCGCTACTGATAACTCCGGTTTTTTGCTACAGTGACTGTGGTTTTTTTTTTTTTTCCCTTTTCTTATTTATTTAAATTTGAATCTTTCAAAAATCATAGTAAATCACAGAAAATTCATAAAATAGAAAATCCAATTTTGTTGGACTCCACATGAGTAGAGCTACGCAATGAATATATAATATGGTATACTTTAGTACAAAGTTTTTTTTTGCTAGAAGGTTTTGCCTTTTTTTATTTATTTCACTCAATCTTTAAAAAATCATAGTAAATTACATAAAAATTATAAAATAAAAAATTCAATTTTGTTGGACTCCACATGAGGCGCGCAATAACACAAGACGTAGTTCTTGTGGCTCTTTTAACTGGGGTTCGATTTCCGTGGGAGCCAATTTGTTTGTAGTTAATTTGGTTTTGAAGTTGTAGTGGCGGCTGGCTCACATGTGCTTAAACCATGTGAGCCAGCCCACTAACTGGTTGGCCCAAAAGGAAGCGCTGCATCCTAGCTGTGGGCTTGGGTCCACCACGACAATCGATCTTGTTGACGATCCATCCAACTGGGTAGGCAGGCCCGAGTCACCATGGTCTGGGCCGCCCTCTCTTGGGCCCGCAACAGCTTGCACAGGTGCTCCTGCGGTGAGAAGGCCCAGACATCCGGCACAGCATGCCCCTTGCTGACATACAAGTGACATGATATATTTTTTTTTTGACTAAATTGACATGACATATTTGAAACGTATTCAAATCGTTGCCGTTACAAATAAATACTCCGTATATTCTTCATGTGTTGATCATTTTCATGACATATTTGGAACGTATGTATATATATTCGTGCATTTAAATTTTGAGATGAATTTAGGATACTCGAAGTGGCACTCCACAGGTCCGAGTTCGACTTCCGTGGGAGCCAATTTCAGGCTGTAGTTAAAAAAATTCCCTCTTAGTCTCATGTGCCAAAGCACTAGTTAAGAGCCGGCCCGGTCTCGTAGGGATCGAGCTGTGGGCGATGTATATACCGCCCGGGGGTTACAAAGAATACCGACCCAGGTCCTCTGCGAAGGATTGAGAATCATAGTTCCCATGGGCTAAAGGCTCCTAGTGTCGAGGCGGGGACTGGGATTCAGAGATTTTCTCGATCGGGAAACCGAGGGTTTCTTCTTAAGAACAATGCCGGTGGGGCTGTCTTTCCCCACCCGACCGAAGTTTTTAGATAATCGATCTTGTCGGGACTGGGATTCGAGGGGATCCGGAAAATCCGAGGTTTCTTCTTAAAAACAATGCCGGCGGGGCTGTCTTTCCTCACCCGACCAGTTTTTAGATACGTTTGGTTACCCCGCATGCATGCTTTATGAGAAATCAGCGTTTGGTTCCTACTTGCTTGGTGAGGCGGATGCGCTTACCGCGGTGTTGACTCTGGATTAATCCCACATCACACACTAACACGTCTTGACTGAATAGGACATACCCACATGTCAGACTCTGAAACTAGGATTGCATCTACTCGTGCAGTCCATAAAACAACATTCTAACTTTTTTTGGCCCTCGCTCGTACATTCAATCAAACAACATTCCAGTATCTTTTCAACCGTTCATGCAACCTCACCATTTGCCTTGAGATCTTTTCTGAAATACAATTCCACTCAAAACCTGCGCCGATTCATTCAGATATATACTTACGATGCAAAAATAATCTAGCAATCAAACACATACACCCTTAAGAAAATGAGGCATATATATACATCATATCTAAGGATGAAATGGAACGGAAATATCACGAACCTCGTTTAGACAATTTCCGACCGTCATCTACTTTTAATTCAAAAGATCTTGAATTCGGTTTGTCAATCATTAATAATGTCTAGGCAACTAGGCTAGAGGCCTGATGCCCATGAACGACATTATATAGGCAGCTCAACCCATCACGCCTTCCTGATTGTCGTGGTGAGACTAATCACCTCGCAAGGCGCATCATGCCTGCATGGTTGCTTCTAGCTTCACACGGCGCTATAGTGGGGGTCGATATTCCGTATTGAATTTGCGTATGCTGACCGTGCTCGACATAATTTCCCTCGAGTTGGTTCGTTTTTGAAAGTCCCGATGTTCCATAAGTTCGCGTTCGTTTTTCGTGTCGGCTTTACCGCTTTCCCTCTTGTTTCGTACCTTTTCCTACTGATTTCATCTTTAATCATATCTATCGCTCACATGGACCATGTTCACGTATACCACGGTATAAATCCAACAACTGTCTTATATATAACAGGTCAACGTACATTTGCCATGTCATATGTTGACCGCCGGTCGTCAAAACCACCATCACATCACACGTGTGCCCGACACGGTAAAACGAGAACAGATTGTACGCGCGCGCCGCAAGTCAGAACCGAGGAGTGCGGACTATGAAGTAGGATTTGTGAGTGAGCTGCGTCGTCGTCGTCGTGATCGTCGTCAGTTAAAAGCGGCGTGCGTGCGTGCGTGCGTGCGTGCTCAAGGCGGAAGCTGAACAAGCACCTCGATCGATCGATCCCTCGGCGCGTTTCCCTCTCCACGCGCGCCTTTCTCTCTCCTCGCCTCCTTCCTTCATTCCTTCTCTCTCCATTCATCCCCCGGTCGACTGCCGATTTCGCCGCTTGCTTCTTGGCCCGATCCTCCTCCATCTTCCCCTCCCCTTCCCTCTGCATTCACAAGATCATCAGCAGCAGCTCCTCCTCCTCCTCCTCCTCGTCGCCATTAAATCCAGGTCCATCCTCCATCATCCATCCTCTCCCCGCCACCACCGTCTGCCGGCCGGCGTTCTTGTCCGTCGGTCCAATTTCATTCACATCGCAGAAGGAAGGATCGAAGAGATCGACGACGACAAGCATATGCACATATGCTAGGATTCCACGGATCAAATCAGCTCGCGCAATTCAATTGCCTGCATCTGTCCTTCAGGAAGAACTGGGACACCGGCACTACCGCCTCATCTCGTCGTCGTCGTCATCGTCGTCTCCGCCTCCGTCGTCGCGAGAATTATTATGGGGAGGGTGAAGCTCAAGATCAAGAGGCTGGAGAACAGCGGCGGGAGGCAGGTGACCTACTCCAAGCGCAGGTCAGGGATCCTCAAGAAGGCCAAGGAGCTCTCCATCCTGTGTGACATCGATCTCATCCTCCTCATGTTCTCGCCCACCGGGAAACCCACCATCTGCATCGGCGAGAAAAGGTAAGTAACCCACACCCACCATGTTCATGCATCATCCTCCTTGCATGCGCTCCACCTCATGCATCTTGCTGCTTATTTGTACATACGATTTTGTTTCATGCACAAGTTTTGTCAACATGCATCCATGGATTGACTTTTTTTCTTACTGAACGGACCTCGGCATTGGCTGGTGAATTTTGTGGTCAAATTAAATCGGGATAATAACCATACCATGGGCAATGCTCAGGTACACCTTTTACCTGTTAGGAGGTAAGATCTCAAATTGATCTGGACCATTGATTCTTTACAATTTAATGAGTTATTAAATGAAAAAATTAATTAAACAAAACAAAAATAAAAACCTTCCGCGTCCGCTATTGATGGAAGGGAATCCCGCATGAGGACAACAAATCACGGAAGAGCTGCGCGGGATCCTGATCCTATTTTACGTGCGTGACATTGAACATATTCAATAGTACACACAAACAAACATGTTTAACGTATATAAAACTTTATATGCATATATGAATTCTGGTATATGTTAGTTAGAAATAAATACTTAATTTCCATTCAAATTTCTGTCAAAAAATTCCATTCAAATATCTGATTTAACGCAAAATCAAAGCAACTGGTCGCTTGAAAATATTCAAAAGATACAAAACTTGGGGACTTTGGCAAAAAATAGGTGCTAGCACGAACAATACTTGAACTACTTCAATATAAAAAAAAAGTTATTCAAAATTAGAACTTTCAGTCCTTGGAGGAGGTGCTCATAGGGGTTAGGGTTTTGCGTACGTGTGTTCATAGGGGTGAGTGTGCGTGCGTGCGTGTTGTGAGTGTCATGCGTTGTCTGTGTAATTCTCAAAAAGAACACGTATATATAAAAAGAAAAATAGGGAAAGACATGCATGCATGCATGCGTACACGAAAGGAAGGAGGGCCGCTCGCTTCTCTGCCCCGTAACGAGGAAAAAAAATTCAGTACGGACCATCCGTACCCAGGCATGGTAATATTTAATACTTTCCTTATTTATCCTATTTTATAAAATAAAAACTAAATAAATATTATTATTACCACTTAGGAGGTAATAGATGACCATAACCGTTTGATCGAAATAAATGGACGGTCCACGGTCATTTTGGGAGTACCGTAGCAATTCTCAATAACCATTGAAAATTATTAATGTGTCTATTTTGCCTTTTTCATTCAAATGTCATTCAATTTTAATTTTTTATTAATGGGTTCGTTCTCTTCCTGATCCGGATCTGTTTCTTATTTCTTTTCTTTTCTAATTTCTTTACCCGATCTTGATCTACACGGTAGAACCGAGCTCCGATACCATTGATAGACTTAATGGATCCACTAGGTGTAGATCGGTGGGTTCAATCTCATTTAGAACTTACATATTGCCTTAACTTTTGTATCGGTGGGTGGCGCCGCTGGTCGGCGGAGTTGCGGCGCGGACGTAAGTCGGCGGCAAGGAGGCGCTAGTGGTGGCGTCCTTGCCGGTGGTGAGGGGCGTGGGCGTCGATGTGCTTCCCGTCGCTTCAGCACTCCCTTTGGATCGGATTAGGGTTTGAGGAGAGGGTGACGGCTATAGTGAATCTCATAACCTTAGCCTTGGACCTCACCTCCTCTTCTTATAGTCTTTGCGTGTGAGGCCCACCAGCCTTGCATTGGTCCGGGCATCCCCGATCGGACGCGGAGATCAAGGCCCATTCATGATCGTTGGGCCAAGATGGTGGAGATCAAACTAACACCGTGGCAGCGCTCGCATCCATGACCATGAAGGTTGTAGATGCAACTAAGTAATCTAGAAAATAAGTTTCTTACATTTGAAGTTACGCTCCATCCTGCGAGGACCGCGTGCCGTGGGCGGCGGTGCAGCCTCCCTGGCCTTGCAGCATAGCGGCATGGCCTCCTCGGCGCGGCGGTGGCGCGGCCTCGCCGCCCACCGCCCTACTGGAGCGGTGCGGCATCCCTAGCCTTGCGCAGCTGCGGGCGTGGCCTTCCTGGCCTCCTGCAATGGCGACGTGCAGCTCCAGAGGACGCTCCTCCCTCCCATAGTGTTAGCAGCAGTTGGTCACCATCGTCGTGCGTGCAGGGCCCAAGGTGACGCGGCTGCTCTTCTCGAGTTGCGGAAACAACCCGGCTGCACAAGACGAGGGGTTGGGAAAAGAAGAACAAAAACGCCAGCCATGGATGACCTCACCGGAGAAGGCAAGAGGGAGCCGGCGGTGTGTTACCGCAAAAATTGGTGCACTGCAAAGTCATTTCGTCTTCTCTCTCCACGAATACAAGAAATTAATAAAATATTGGTTGCGGTGTCCATAGGCAAACAACTATGAATTTGCGGTGTCTTTGAGCAAATTCAGCTCATTGTGGTGTCCTTGAGCATATTAGGCATTTTGGCAGTGTCCAATAGCAAAATTTCCCTTGTAAATAATAGCAGTTGTATCAGATTATTAAGCTTGAAATTCGAAAAAAGGGAATAAAAATTTAGGTTCATATCGTTCAAATATAGATTGTAGCTAAAGCCACATAGTTTAAGCAAATGTTTCAACTAAATAAACTAGTATAATGCCCGTGCTAACGCAACGGGTTTATTCTCACAATCACATGAAAATAACTAAACGACATTTTTTGATAGTTTAAGTCACACACAATTATGACTGAATAATATGCAGTCAGAAAAACTGAAAAAATAACTGCAACCTGAAGCTAACAGGGTACTATAGAACCTGAAACTAACCATGCTACTTTGATCGCAAAATGGCCGCAAATGGCTGAAACGGTATATACATTGTAGCTGTCCGAGAACACACTAACCTGAAGCATCACCTCCATTTGATGATGCACCTTACAGACCATCGGCTCCATCTCCTTGTTTAGGTACTTGCACTCCAATTGCAACCTTCGTCTCGTGTTCATGTAATTGCACTCCTATTGCCGGTGGCGAATCTAGGATATTACCTCACCGGGGTCAAAGAGTAAGCAACGGGTCAAACATGCATAGATTCTCCATTTTAAGAGTGATTTTTTAGTGGATAAGAGTGTTTTTAGTGCTATTTTCAGCAAGTTATCAGGGTCGGCTGACCCGATGACTCTACTCTAGATTCGCCCCTGCCTATTGCAACAGCATCTTCGTCTCCTTGCTCGACAGATGCTGCAACACAGAAAAAAAAAAAGAATAAACTCATAAATGTACCAGGTTTTCTCGAAGGATACTACTGCAGCATCAAGTGTTGTATAAATTAATTTCATAGGCCAAGACTCTGCTTCAGCTATTCACACACCTAGGGATAGATTTCAAGTTTCAATTGTTTACTTTGAAACAATAAAATAACTACATATACCAGGAATTGGTCACCTTAACAAGCGGTTAGATTCTTAGGAAACGTATAAAGAAATAGAGTAGGACTGCAACAAAAAGTGAATTATTGAAGCAATAGTCTAACGTATTTTTTTTTTGTTCTGTTGGGAAGGACATTAGGGAAGCATAATAAAAACATGAAACCAACACTCGCGAGATCATATTTGCACCCCATCAACACACGCACGCTGCGCTCATGGCGGCTAGCGGGGAAGAGAAGGATCGACTTACTATTGCTCCTTTTCCACCGAGCTCCACAGCCATTGATAGGTCCGGAGCAGCGCCTTGTGTGTGTCGCGACGAGGGCGGCGATGTCGAGGCCTTAGTTTGCGAACTTACCGATGATATTGGTGGGGAGTGAGTCGTTGGGCGCAGGGATGAGGTTTGTTGGAGCCACTCGGGCTCGCCCGTCCGAAGTCCCTCCTCCCCGGTGGCACCTTCCAAGCCATGTCCGTCGGTCTCGGTTCGCGGCGGCATTCATAGGAGTAATGATGTAAAGAAATAAAAACAGTGGATAGATCATAGATGATGCTTTGAACAACGACGCTAAATGCATTAGTTCGTAGATCGCGTACCAGGAGTACAGAGGACGACGGAGTACCCGCGGCGGCGGCGGCGATGTCGGGCAGGAGAGGCGGTGCGCAGCGGCGTTCTCCAGCCGCGGCCTTGATCTTTTCGATGATCTCAAACCGTGGAGCGAGTCCTTGTCGGGGTTGGGCGCTTCCCGGTGACGAACCTGCCGCTGCCGCCGGCGCCCAAAGAAGACGGGAGGCGCCGCAGCCCCGCACGAACAACCCGCTTGATCCCGGCGCACGCCGTGCGGTGAGTCCGCCGTGGAGGCTTTCACCCCGGAGACACACGGACGATGACGTGTTGTCGCCGGGATCTTGAAAGAGGAAATCGGCCACGGAGGAGACGACGGCGGTTTTACAGCGCTTCCTTTTTTTCCGTGATGATAGCGTCGTTGTTGGGAGGAGCGGGCGCGAGATGATGATGAGGTTGACACAACCAATCTTGACATTATGCGAATTATCCCGTGGACTCGTCGGGGCGCATGCATAGATCAGGAGTGGAAAGAGGATCGTCCTCCGCTGATCCCGCGCTGACGCCGGTGGGTATGGTAACGCCGCCGCGCCCTTCTCTCCTTTTCGCGAGCCAGATGGGAGGGGAGGCTATGTCCAATACTTTTGATCCTGGCCGTAAAATGCGTGTCCGAGTAATGAGAGAGAAGATTGAGAAGCAATCTGGATGGTTGATTTTGAATAGATTTGAACGTGGAGAAGTTGGTGCATTAGTAGGGTAGATAGATATTGAAGATACACAATGTTGCTATGTAAATCTATGGAAATGGATGAAAAATACATGTAAAACAATAATTGTTTGGTTATCACAACTGAATATAGACTATGGAGTACCAATTATAGCTATTATTTTAGAACAACAACGAAGGCAAGAAAGTTTAATATATGCAATTTTTATTAGTTAGTGTCTCCTAAGATTCTAACCCATGCCAAAGCACGTGTTGATGGACCAATTGAGATTTAATCGGCGTGCTTCTGTAGCAGAAACCCAAGTGGTAACCGGCAACAGTTTGCAATATCCCATTGTTCAAGGTTCATGGTGGACAAAGTAGTTGCACAAACCAAGGAGTGCAGGTTGCAACTTGGGTTTTGTAGAGAGGTCCCAGACCAATGAGATGCAAGGCTGTGCTTCTGCAGATGAGAAACTAAAGCTGTGCTGGTGAGCCTCAAGGAGATTAGGTGGATAGACTGGTACAGCCATCTTGGTGTGAATGCAAATATTCATAGTTTGCCTTGGTCTTCCAGAGATCGAACAAGAAGTATTTTTCAAGTAATTGTTGAACAACTTTTTGTCGTTTTTGTAACACCTTTTATCATACTTTGTACGGGCTTTGGACAATCCAGTAGCTAGGACCTGGTTCGGTTGGTGCTGAGGAATTTCGCCCCCGGCATCGACCAACCCGTTGTTTCCTGTGTTCCTCCTCTCAATGAAAAACGGGTGCAAGGCCCGCTCGTGAAAAAAAAAAAAAAAAAAAGAGAAAATATTGGCAATCTATAGGCGTGGCTGCTGCAGAGAGATCAGAGATGATCCCATGGCAGCGCTGGCATCCATGACCATGAAGGTTGTAGATGCAACTAAGTAATGTGGAAAATAAGTTTCTTCTTTTTCAGAAGTTCTGAAGAATTGACATCAACTGTGTAGCAATGAGATTTTGTATTTTCGTCGGCCATTCTATGGACCAGATTCGTTTGCACTAGCCCAGTGTTGCATCAACTGAATTCAACCTTCAGCAGGGACCATGGATGGGGAGTCACTGCCATTGATGTTACTGCTGATCTGACTTGGTCGTTTAAGACTGATGATGAGTTACGTACTGAACCAAGCTTGCTACAACTAAGTCACTGGCAGTGATTTCTCGATGCAAAGGGATACAACGACATATTCTACGTTGAATAGTCTGACTGCCGGACATATACGGATGAACGATTTTTAAAATGGTTTTGGACCGTGAAAGAACTCACGGACATATACTGATGAATGGTTTTGGGCGGTACGTACGGCGAAGACGGAGAAGGCGGACGCGGAGGCTGTCGGGCTTGACGAGGAAGCAGTCCTCGCCGCGCTTGGCGAAGCCGGCGTGGCCGTAGCGCAGGGCCTGGCGCTCGGAGCCACCCGCGCGGAGCTCTCGGCCGATGAGCGTGGACAGGGGCAGCGCCGGCGGCAGGTGCCTCTCCCTCGAGGCGGTCACCATCGCCTCCCGGCCCCGGTGGTCGCCTTCAGACTTTAGATGCCACCTACCGCCTTGGGTTGTTTGTTGGGTTTGGTCCTTGGAAGAAGGCAGCTCGCAGAGGCCACCATTCGTGGCGTGGAGGAAGGCCACGTACGGCGAGGTGCGAACGGCTGGGATCCCGAGATTGCGTGGCTGGCGGTGCAAATCTGAGGGGATTAATACAGGCTGGCTCTTGCAGTATCCTTGTTGTCGAGGCGAGGGCGCGTGGCAAAGGTGACAAAGACAACCTATTTATTGCCAAAAAAAAAAAAAAAAAAAAAAAAAGTCGTGGTGCACACGCGCAGCTTATGTAGTATCCATCCAATCTCCCCATAAATAATCCCACTACACTCGGGATGGCATCACAACGTGCAGTCACGAGAAGGCAGACTCCGATCCAATGGCCGCTGTAATATTATTGGCTATCCCCGTCCTCTCTGCCCTCTTGCCTAGTGCTGCCCCAGCTTCTCCTCCTGCCATCCCGAGTGCCACCAGCGTTACCGGCGGCAGCAGCAACGACCTGGCCACGCTGCTGGCTTTCCAAACCAGGCTCTCTGATCCCACAGGCGTTCTTGCAAGGAGCTGGACATCCAACGTTTCCTTCTGCCGATGGCATGGAGTCTCGTGCAGCCGGCACCGGCAGCGCGTCACAGCTCTGTCACTTCCGGGTGTTCCGCTTCAAGGGGAGCTCAGCCCACACCTCGGTAATCTTTCGTTCCTCTCCATACTCAACCTCACAAACACCAGCCTCGCTGGCTCCATCCCTGCCGAACTTGGCATGTTACATCGGCTTAAGGTTCTATCCCTTCCTCGAAATGACTTCTCTGGACCTATTCCGAGTACCATAGGAAACCTAACAAGGCTTGAGGTTCTTCACCTAGGTTACAATAGCCTGTCAGGGGACATTCCGTCAGGACTACTGCAAAATATGCACAGCCTTAAGTCGGTTTTTCTAGCTAGGAACCAGTTATCTGGCAACATACCACCATACCTATTCAATAATACGCCATCCCTAAGGGAAATCATATTGGGAAACAATAGCTTCTCAGGTTCTGTACCACATAGCGTGGGTTCCTTGCGTATGCTGGAACTCTTGAATCTGGCATTCAATAACCTATCTGGTACAGTACCACCAACCATCTACAACATGTCAAGGATGCAGTCGCTTGACCTCCGTCACAACAACTTTGTGGGTTCCATTCCAAACAATCAAAGTTTTAGCCTTCCTCTACTACAGGTGATTTATCTCGGATTTAATAACTTTGTGGGACCGATTCCATCAGGACTTGCAGCATGCAAACACTTGGTAACTCTCTTTTTTACCGGTAAATCATTTTGTGGGTATCCTTCCAACATGGTTGTCTCAATTACCATGTCTCACCATGCTTTCTTTAGGAGCAAATAACCTCGTTGGCCCTATTCCAGCTGTTTTTAGCAATCTCACCCATCTTACCGGATTATATCTCAGAACCAATCAGCTAATAGGTCCGATCCCTGTTTTTCTTGGCAACTTTTTCGGAATTATCTGACCTAGCTCTGGCGGAAAATCAATTCTCTGGCTCAGTACCACCAACATTTGGGGACATTCCATCTCTGAACCACGTTTACCTTGGAGCGAATAATTTAGATGGGGACCTTAACTTCTTGTCCACCCTTTCTAATTGTAGAAAACTCCAGCTCCTCGACCTTGAATGTAATTCTTTATTTGGGAGCTCCCAAATCAAATAGGAAACCTATCAAAAGAGTTAGTTTGGTTTAATGTTGGTTGTAACATGTTAACAGGTACGCTTCCATCAACACTGTCAAACTTAAGCCATCTTCAAATGTTAGGGCTTTCTGACAACCTATTCACCGGGGAAATCCCAATGTCTATCACAGGGATGCAAGAGCTCTTGGAGCTTAATGTCTCGAATAATGAGTTTTCAGGACCTATACTGACACAAATTAGTATGCTTGGGAACATACAAAGGTTGCACCTTGACAGAAACAAATTTTCTGGCTCTATTCCTGACAGCATGGGCAACCTTAGTGCGCTAGAATATATCAGTGTTTCTAATAACTACTTAATTTCATCTATACCAGCAAGCATCTTCCACCTTGATAAAGTTTTCACACTAGATTTCTCTAACAATTTAATTGTCGGTCCACTTCCAGGGGATGTAGATGGGCTGAAACAAGTTGCCGCTATTGACCTGTCATCCAACTTTTTGAATGGAGCCATCCCAGTATCATTTGAAAAAATATTATGCTCACCATCCTAAATCTATCGCACAACTCTTTTTGATGGTTTGATCCCTGATTCCTTTGGGGACCTTACTAGCTTAGAGCAGTTGGATCTTTCCTTCAATAATATCTGTGGTACCATTCCCATGTTCCTTGCAAACTTCAGTGACTTGACAACCTTAAATCTCTCGTTCAATAATCTAGAAGGAAAAATACCTGAGGGAGGTGTGTTTTCAAACATGTCATCACAATCTTTGATTGGAAATGCAGGGCTATGTGGGGCTCCACGTCTAGGATTTTCTCCATGTCAAGAAAAATCTCAATCACAAAAATATACAGTTCCTAAAGTTCTTGCTTCCAGTTGCCATCATATTATTTGTTTCTATTACTGTTCTTTCTGTCTATATAACGACCAGAAGGAAACTTAAGAACAGTGGAGATGTTAAAGATTTGGTCAATGACCAAGGCAATGTGACAAGCCATAGATTAGTCTCCAAACATGAGCTCATTATTGCCACTGATAATTTTAGTGATAACAACCTTCTCGGTACTGGGAGCTTCGGAAAAGTTTATAAAGGCCAACTGAACACCGGCATGGTGGTCGCCATAAAAGTTCTAGACATGCAGCTAGAACAAGCAACTAGAAGCTTTGATGCTGAGTGTCATGTTCTTCGCTTGACTCGACACGAAACCTGATAAAGATACTAAATGTCTGTTCGAACCAA
Source organism: Hyparrhenia diplandra (assembly GCA_015847255.1). Classification (NCBI taxonomy): domain Eukaryota; kingdom Viridiplantae; phylum Streptophyta; class Magnoliopsida; order Poales; family Poaceae; genus Hyparrhenia; species Hyparrhenia diplandra. The sequence continues at coordinate 355,044 of JADLZK010008375.1, forward strand.
GACGTTAGAGCATTGGTACTCCAGTACATGCCCAATGGTAGCTTAGATATCCTCCTACACTCTGGAGGTAGAATGCATTTGGGCATCATGCTAGATGTAGCGATGGCAATGGAGTATCTGCACCATGAGCATCATGAGGTGGTCCTGCACTGTGACTTGAAGCCTAGCAATGTTTTATTTGACGACGACATGACAGCACATGTGGCTGACTTCGGTATCGCAAAGTTACTATTTGGTGAAGACAACTCCAAGGTCACTGCTAGTATGCCTGGAACACTTGGCTACATGGCACCAGGTGCTAACACTTGTACCATTTGTAAACATGGTTATTGTTAAACCATTCAATTTTATATATTGCATATAAATTTCTGTTCCCTTAAACAGAGTATGGATCTTTTGGCAAGGCATCGCGCAAGAGTGACATGTTCAGTTATGGAATCATGCTACTAGAAGTTTTCACAAGAAAGCGACCAACGGATACTATGTTCATAGGAGATCTCAATATCAGACGGTGGGTTCATCAATCCTTTCCAAGTGATCTCAATATTCATGTTGTGGACGACCAGCTTCTGCTAGATGCTTCTCCTATCTGCAACGTAAATGACAGTATTTTGCGAGTATTTGAGCTGGGTTTGCTCTGCTCATGTGAGTCACCTGACCGAAGAATCTCGATGATTGATGTGGTGGTGGCACTAAAGAAGATAAAGAAGGATTGCACCAAATCATTATCCCGGGCTAAACCCTCCATAGCCAGTGATTACTGATTACAAATTCTGTACTTTTGTACACATATGCAGTTATGTTTTACTTTACTTTGTTCGCTTGTCTGTTTGGCTGTAAGATGGAGTACTTTACAGCTAGTGTGCTGGCCTACGGGCCGAACCATGTAATAATTGGCCTGATTCTACCTGTTGGTAGATGAAGCCGGTATAAACTATCCATTATGTAAAAAAAATGTTTTCTTCAGCAGTAGAAGAACAGCATATCGCTATCTTTAATGATTTTAATTAGTTATCTGTCCATTGTGGGCTGTGCTTTCCATTTCATGTCCACTTTAATCAAAATTTACTAGATACATGATGCTCGACTGAGTTCAGTCGAGTGGCAGAAAGATTTGATTCAGTCATGGATCGACAGTATTCATGCCTGAGGGCTTTGCTTGCGTGTCGACAGTGGAGGCTGAACGTGAGTGTGTTTATTACTCCATTAATTCCTGCCCTATGGGAGAAATCGAGTCTACTAGTAGATATCGAAAGACAAGTCAAACCAGCCGGGCCGCGGCCCCTTCCCGGGCGGTCCGCGTTATCTTCGGCAATAGAGACATAGGATTTTATTCCTGATCGCTTACATTTGATTGGACGACAACGGATGAAGGTGGACTAACCGGAGACACATGGTGCACCTCACTTGAAGCAGATGAAGATGGCACCAGTGGAGGTTCACAGCGATGGCACACTAGAGCTGGTGGGGACTTGACGACCTCCATGGACCGAATCTGGTAGTATCACGAGAGGACGTCGGGAAGCAGGAATGTGCCGTGGTCGTATTTTTTCTCCTTTTCTTTGTTGTGTGTTCTTCTCTTTGTTGCGGTGTGAGTCTATGTGCTCTTTGTATCCTTTTGGCTGTGTGTATCATTTGTGGATATAAAGGCCAGATTAGTGAAAATCCTTATTAAAAATTCCTGCCCTACGGAAACAGATTTCAGAGCAACTCCAGTGTATGAGAAGATCGAACTGTGGAGAGAGAGAAAGGTTGTAAAGTTTAATTTACACACTGCAACAATCGAACCCTGAGAAGATTTCTCAGTTCGCATATGACCTTCTGGCCTGTAGAAACTAATGAACTAATCAGCTGCACCAACGCGCATGCAAGGGAGGCAGCGAAAGTCAAGGAAAAGAGTATCTTTCTGTTGTTTTACTCCATGGTGGGACCCAGAAATGAACTCCACACTACAGCCATCGAACGCGCCAAAGGGTGCTAGACCAGCTGGTCAAGACACTACAGCGGCACCCCTCAGGTCCTGAGTTCGAACCCCGGGTAGGGCGAATTTCACCCTAAGGGTTAAAAAAAAACCTTGCCGGTTTCGTGTGCCAAAGCATAGTGTGTGGCGGCCCTAGCTCACAGGCAACGTCTCCAGTGTCGAGGGCGGGGCGGGGTTCGGGGTTTTACGGGCCTGTGTTAGAAGGTCCTTCTTCTTAGGACAATGCTCGCAGGTCCAGTTTTTTTACAGCCATCGAACGCTCAGCTAAATCGATTTTGATGTTGCAGCAAAGGGACCCACTTGCACAGTTCGGTTCGAACCAGCATTGGAGCTGCCCTTAGTGGTGTATATCACCGCACCCATAAAAAAAATTGAAAAACAGTGATAAGACCCAAATTTCCACCATATATGCACCCACATATTGCAAACTCTTGCACCCACAAAGGCAAACGCACCCCCCTCTAATTTTCTCTAGCTCCACCACTGTCCACAAAGGATGGATTGTCTTCGATACTGACCACAGACTGTTGCTTCTGTGTACAGTGTGTAGCAGCGGTGCTAAATATGTATACCATGAAAAGCTCGAATTACAAGAACCAGTTGTGAGTTTCAATTCCTTTCCACATCAATCAATTTTTATTAGATACATAAGGGCTTGACTGGGTTCAATGGAGTGGTAGAAACGTTCTGGTGGGCTCCTGTTGTTGGCCGAGAAGACTTCGACTCCTGACCTGGAATCAAGTAGAAGGGACACCACCCAAGGTTAGGGCTTGCTAATTATTTTATGTACTCAACCCTCCCTCCACTCTATGTTTTTAGGAATAAAGCTGCAGGAGTATATCTGAGGATGAACGCGAAGAAGCTACGCTAGGACTACAATGATCGGGTTATAGGAATGCGCATAGAAATAGGCTAGGGTTTGTCCGCACTCCAAGTTGCTTGTATGAATGGAGCCATGACTACATAGAACCGCTGTCTTAAGACATCGATACATGGCATAAGGCCTATGGCTAGGTTACATATTTATGAACCTTGCATCACGTTTTCCCCATTGTTAACACCAAATTTTGGGCCTCGAGGAGCTCAGAAGGCGGCCCAGTTATGGTCCAATATATTGCCGATTGGAGCAGAAGAGATTAGGCAGCCAGAAATCGGTATTCGGCAAAGATGGCGTCATCAAATCGGGATTGGTGGTTTACGACGACAACAAACGCGTTGAGGATTCTTTGAGGAGAGCGAGAATCGGGAAAGCCGACATCATTGGCTTATCGGTGGTGGCCTTGCCGAAGGAGCTAGGGTCCGTGGAGAACGCGATTGACCTTGGATTGAGAGGGGCAAGGTTTGGTGCACGCGCACGCGTCGATAAGGATGCAATGTGGACTCCAACGCAAGAAGGGGAAACATTGGAGGCCAAGTTATCTTCGGTTTAGGAATATTCTTTGTTATTGTAAGTCGTATTCGATTAGAACTCGTGTCAAGCCTTGGGTATAAATATGAAACCCCCAGCTATTGTAATTTCCCTATTCACAATCAATACAAACAAACCGGATCCCGCCAAAAATCGAGTCCGGTCGTGTCGTTGAGTTTTGCGAGAGGGCCAATCGATCCGTCGACCTCCATAAGTACAAAGCAACCTTGTCTATCTATCTAGTATCATGCGATGGATTTAGATCAGATGGCAAGTAGTCTTGCTTTACTTTGTTTAGTATCATGCGGTGGATTTAAGCTTGGTAGCAGGAAGTCTTAGTTTTACTTTGTATCATGAGGTGGATTGAAGTAAAGCAAGATAGTTATCGATTCTTGGTTGATTTGGGAGTCGATGCGCGGGCGTAGATTTGGCTCAAGGATTAGTTATCAGCTCTGTTAGATTTGGCTAATCTAATAGATTCATTAAGTTATCACGTGTTGTTCATGCTTTATGTTTATTTATTGTTACAACACTTTTGCCCAATCTAGATTGATAAGCTTTGGCCTTAGATCTTTATAGATTTAATTGTCTTCAATGCATGATTCATACTGATGTTGTTTAGATGAATAGATCTCATGTTTACATTGGCCAAAAGGTTGTCAATCTTGATTGTCACATGTTGCGGGTTTTAGCTTGTTGGATGCAAATAGATGCTTGACAGGGTTGGGTATCATGCGGCAGATGCAAGCTTGGGTTGTTCTAGAGCTAGTCATCTGGTGGATTAGTGTTCGGTTCAATCTGATTGGTTTATTTATGTTTGGCATGTTAGTTCCTTCTTCATGGACCACTGAATCGGTTAATCAACCGGTTTGGTTAAGCTTTCACGGGTAGCTTATATTTATAGATCTGTTTTAGGTAATGAGTGCTTTTAGCCCCTTGCTTCTAGACTGTATCGTGCGGCGGATTGGTTTAGCTGTGAAGAGTGGTGTAGATCCAAAAGAGTGGTATCATGCAGGAGATTAGCTTGATTGGGTTTTCTGCTGGACGGGTTTAGGAAGATTAGTCGGGCGGCGGACTAGTTGGATTAGACCTATGTATTTGCTATCTAGATCTAGATTTACATCTATAAGTTACCTTTTAAACGTCGAGGGGATTGGCTTGATAGCACAATCTAATGGTTAGGCTTTCATGAGTAGAACGTGCATGTAGGTTTATCCGTCCTTAGCATCTAGCTTTCCACGATCATCATGCGGTGGGCGATGGTTTGACTGAAAAGGGTTCGAGAGAGATGTAGTCATGCGGTGGACTAGTTGATCTAGATCTCTGTTGCTAATGTTTAGATTAGCTTTATGTGTATATTTTGCTTCTTTGTCGTTGTTAAGTAGGTTTGATGCTTGGATGCTCGAACAGCACACATGCATGGCTTATTTAATTGTTTCGACTACCACATGCAAGAATCGGTGTTACATGTTATTTCATTCATGCTATGGAAAACTACCGATTTTTTATGCTTTACCGATTGACATGCAGCTTTCTAGCTAATTGATGTCGATTTGGCTCAATGAGCCACATATTTAGGAATGCGGCAACACCCGGCATATTCCACCGAGAGATTACCGACTTTTTTCATCCCTTGTCAATTTTAGGTCAAATTGATCGCACGCTTGGAGCTCAACCAATCGGGCTTGTTCGGTGTGAAGCCGGCCTCTTCGGCTTATAGTGTGTTGAACACGTGTGCGCCACATTTTGTGTCAACACACTTTTTGGCACGCCCGGTGGGACCTGAGACGATCTCATGGCGCAAATCAGCAACGACGTTGTTCTAGACATGAAGCTTGAGGAGCTGCCCGACGAACTCAAGGCTTTGGTCGGCGGCGGTGGAGCGGTACAAAAATAAGTGCTTGATGTCCTTCACCAAGAACAAGAGCCGGAAGGTTATTGTAAGTTTGATCCGCCGGGGTTCTTCTAGATGGACGTAGTGATTCGAATTTGAAGAGGATGAGTTGAAGGCAGTTGCACAAGTTGTCTACAAGGCCATGGGTGATACCATGACAAAACATAATGAAGCATTCTTGAAGACCTTTTACAACATCATGGCTAGGATGTTTGGTGAGAAGCTCATTCCGGAAGGTGGAGAACATCTTTGGTCAAACATATTTCAACATTCCGCAGAAGAATGATGCTGAAGTTCCAGCTACTGAGAATGTTGGTGCACCACCTCCTGGTAGACCCCCTGGAGCAACACCTTCTCCTAGTGCTGGGGGATCTGGTGCTAGTGCTGGAGCAACAGGTCCTGGAGGTACTGGAACAAAGGGAACTGGAGGAGCTATTCCTGCTTGCTTTCAATATCCCGGCGACGCTGGGATGGCAGCATCCGGTGTAGGGATGCAACAGCCGAATCCATATTACTTTGGTACATCTGTAAATATCCCTAATTTGGCTCAAAAAATAGCTTCTTCAGTGACAAGGCTTAGGAAGAATGAGGACTTCCCGCAGGGGTACCATGAGACCATTGACTACAAGAACTTCAATGCTTCGCCTCATCCCGGATATGGGAGTACTTTCGAGCTTTAGGGGAGGACAGCCACAGTCTAATATGGACATGATGATGCGAGGCTAACTGAGATGATGCAAAACTAGTTCGGGTTGAAGCCTAGAAACCAGCCCTACCATTACAGGCGCCCATATCCTGAATGGTTTGACAGGGTTGTCATGCCAACTGGGATGAAGATTCCTGAGCTTACCAAGTTCTCTGGCCAAGACAATACCGGTACCATCGAGCACATCGGCGGTATTTGGCTCAATTGGGTGAAGCATCTGCCGAGGAGGCATTTAGAGTTTGGTACTTTCCATCGCCTTTATGCGGGCCAGCTTTTTACTTGGTGGACATCCTTGCCTCCTGAGTCTATTCCTAGCTGGGCAGAGTTGGAGAAGAAGTTCCATGCCTATTTCTTCACAGGCACTACCGAGAAGACCACGGTGGATCTTACAAGAATGAAACGAAGCCTGGGGGAATCGGGTATTTGGACTATCTTCGGAGGTTGAGAGAGGCAAGGAATTTATGCTTTTCACTCATCCTCCCGATGATCGGTTGGCTGGCTTGGCTATTTCTGGGATGTTGCCGGCCATCAAGGAGAAGCTTTTGGGCAACAGTTTGATGATCTTGGGTAGTTGGCCCAGAGGCTTGGAGCAATCAGTAGCCAATTCCAGTACATGCAAAGGGAGCCCCGGTTCTAGAAAGACAGTAACTTCATAGAGATGTATGAGTAGTTCTTGGCTACTAACAGTCAGGAGGAAGATGGTTTTGAGGATGAGGAAGTTGCTATTGCTCTTCCAATTAACTGGGCATGAAGGGCCTCGCTGTCCCCAATACTTGGGGAAAAGAAGACAATGATAGCTATGATTTCAATGTGTCTAAGTCTGAGCAGTTGTTCAAAATGCTAGTTAGGGAGGGTTATATCAGGTTACCTCCAAATCACTCTATGCTGGCCCCTAGAGGGGTGAAAGAAAAGAAGTATTGTGGAATGCACGACTCCAAGACTCATTCTCTTGCTGAGTGTCGGATATTCAGGCAGATGGTGTAGAAGGCCATTCAAGCTGGCCAGTTAAAGTTTGACAGTGGGAAGATGAAGATTGATGACAAACCCTTCCCTAGTCAGAACTTGGTGTCTCTTTGTCTCCCTGGAATGAATATGGTTGCTGCTAGTCTCCCGATGGACAAAGGCAAGATGAAGGTCCTGACTTCTGATAGAGCAAGGGAGGCTGGCACAGTGGATCCAACCCGACAAGTCACAGCTGGTGAGCTCCAACAGAGGCGCTTGTTCCAGAATAGCCAGCATGAGAAAGGAGAATCTTCTGCTGCTCCAAAGCCATGAGTTACCTCTCGTATCCTTTTGAACAAGTGGCAGAGGCAACATGAGAGGGATCGGCAATGGGAGCATGAAGAGGAGATGTATTATCAGAGGGAACGCTATGAATGGGAACAAGAGCAAGAAGAGCGGCGCCGATATGAGCAAGAAAGGCATGCTAGGGAGCGGGAAGAGGCTCATTGGGGTTGCTCGTTCTTTAGGCATTGTTGGAATGGAGGTTTGAAGTTGCCGCCTCGCAACAATTGTCTCGAATGTAGTGAGCAATATCGGGAGTATAGGCGTCTCAAACCAACCGACGATCTTGTGCATGATAGGCTTGGCCATCGTTATCATGACATGGGTGCTTAAAAATAACTCATGATCAGTATGGCAAATGGACAGCTAAACAAGCCCAGGCAGATTATGAGGATTATGAAGACTATGAGGAAGTCGAGGAGGAACATCCGTATGTTTGGTAGAAGGGGCAGTGGTGCCCTCCAGGCCTGAGGAAAAGCCAGAAGAGGCATGTACGGCGTCTGAGAGCTAAGGAGCTGCAGCAAAAGAAAAGGAAGGTTTGGCGTGCTAAGCAAACAGCCGAAGGAGGTAAATCGGCTGATGTAGGTATGGTTCTTATTTTGCCTGCAGAGTTCAGAGCTCCACGTCAAGGTGATGGAGATCAGGAGGTGTACTCTGACTTTGAAGAAGCTGAGCTAGAGAAGGTGCTGGCCAAGTTGGTATTGACCCAGCAAGCAGTCTTTGACAAACCTGAGAGGTACAGGCACTTGAAAGCTTTATATCTTAATGGCTTCATCAATGGAAGGCCCATGGGGAGGATGCTGGTTGATGGAGGTGCAGCAGTCAATGTGATGCCATACACCACCTTCAGGAAGCTGGGCAAGACTGATGAAGACTTGCTGATCACAGATTTGAGATTAAGAGATTTTGGTGGTAATGTGTCTGAGACTCGGGGGGCAATAAATGTTGAGCTAACGATTGGAAGTAAGACCTTGCTCACAACTTTCTTCATCGTGGATGGTAAAGGTTCATATAGCTTGCTCCTTGGGAGAGATTGGATCCATGCAAATTGTTGTGTTCCTTCCACTATGCATCAAGTCTTAATACAGTGGCATGGAGACAAGGTGGAGATAGTCCCAGCTGATACTTCTGTGATAATAGCTTCTGCTGATCTGATATACTGGGACATGGATGATATTGAGTGCTTCTCCAGAAGGGAGTGGAACGAAGGCCCTATCAAGATCAACGAAGAGGGTCAACAGCCAATCCGAGTAGTCAGCTTTGAGAGTAATTTTTAATGGGTAATCCAGTCGACGGCAACAAGGGAAAGCTAGGACGTGGTTTTATGTCGGCCGACAAACTCAAAGAAATTGACATTGGTTCCAGAGATAAACCAAGGCCGACATATATTAGTGCTGGCTTAGACCCCAAGTATAGATTTGAATTGATTAACTTGCTGAAGGAGTACGTAGATTGCTTTGCATGGGACTATTCGGAGATGCCTGGATTGGATAGAAGTATTGTTGAGCATCGATTACCGATCAAGTCCGGCTATCGACCGTACAAGCAACCTCCGAGGAAGATTTATAAAGCTCAAGTCCTTGATGATGTGAAGAAGGAGATTGCAAGATTATTAGAAGCTAACTTCATCAGGCCTTGCCATTATGCCGACTGGATATCCAACATAGTCCCTGTGTACAAGAAGAATGGCAAGATGAGAGTGTGCACTGACTTTCGGGGGATTTGAACAAGGCTACACCAATGGATGGATACCAGATGCCGATTGCCGATTTGTTGGTTGATGCATGTTGGTATAAATTAACGCGAACAGAGAAATCCGCAAGCGCACGGATACCGATGTAGCTTTCACCCGGGAGTATTCCAGTATCGATTTTCCACGGGAACGTGAAGTGTACTAGAAAGGTTTAGAACGTCCCTAAGAGAATGATGGTAATGATGTGGGAAGAGAGAGTTAAGTTTTCTAAGTATTCTAATGAGATCTAAATAATCAAAGGCTTACTTTACTTTACTTACGTCGAACAACGGTACCGGCCCCGATCCTAAAAAGATCGGGAAGGGGTGATCGGAGAAAGGCCGCCAAAAAAGCTCTACGAATCACCAACCCGAACGTGGTGGAATACAAAAGACCGACAGGGCTGTCACCCCCAGGGCTACCACAACTAACCGGGGGATTGGGCGCAAACTTCGGGTAAACTCTAGTCTAGACACCACGTCTACACTATCGATTACTACTCTAGCCACATATGATAACTAGAGCACTCAATACGAGCGGAGATCCAAGTAAATATAGTAAAGTAAGAACCGAAAGTAATTAAATAGAATAAATAGAATTAATAAATGAAGAACACGGAGATTGCTGAAGACGAACTTGTTGCGGCGAAGTACAATGATGATGAAGATCCGGCAGTCCGGATCTTGACTTTCTCGCTCCTCTCTCCTTGATCTTACAACTAGATGAACAAGAAGAACTAGATCTAGAACTAGAACTAGAGACGAACTAGACAACTAGAGGGACCTCTCTCTCTTCTAATATGAAACCCTAGATTTTGCTTTGTCGATAGCTAATGAAGAGAGATGCGAGATGATTGAAGCCGGGGGCACGGGGGCTTGCTTATATAGGGGTCTTCTTATGTCTCTTCGAACTTCGGCGAGCAATGTGGTACTAATCTTCGTGCTTAACCGACACCCTCGGATCAAACCGACATCAAACGGACCGGATTAGATTGCATCTCGGAGGCGGTTGGAGAAGCTTACGGAAACGGGGCTTGCTTGGCGGCCAAGGCGGGCCGATCGGCTGTTTATTGGGCGATCGGCCCGGGGTGGGGTCCCACCCGGGCCCGCGGCGCGTCGTGGCTTCGGAGTCTTCTAGATGATGTTTTCTTCGGTGCCAAGTTTGGTTCACGTCGGGGAGTAATCCGGAGCCTTCTAGACTTGTTTGGAGTTGGATTGCGTTGCGTTACGTCGGTCGTATGCCACGTCATTTACGGGCTGTTTTTACATTTAAGTCCCACGCAAATCACAACTTTACCAAAACTCATGGAAATCATTAGTATAAACCCCTAATAAGGTTATCTAATTATATTTTAGTCCTTTTCCATGTTTAGTTGACAATTAAAAGTATACGTTAATATGTGTCAACAAACTCCCCCACACTTAGGCTTTTACTCGTCCTCGATAAAAGGATGGTCTAACTTTAATGTAACCGTAGAGACAAAGAATGGATCATAATTATACTCCATGGTCATACCTGCACTTTGGGATATCTGAGCATTAAATGGTTAGAAACAGATCACCTTAAATTCTTAAACCAAGTCACTTGGAGAGATTTTGCATAATTTTGAAAAAAAGCATAGCTGTACTTACTCCTTTGTGACACTCTCAAGTCTCTCAAAATATATCATATCCTCACAGTTCATTTATTATATCATATGTGGAGCTCAAGAACATGTAGCACACTTACCTTGTATTTATTGCTAAGTCAACTGTGGATCCATGGAGAAAGATGTCATAAGTCATAGATCAAGATGTGTATGTGAGTCAAGATTATTATCACCCTTTGCTCTCTCTAGTTGAAAATCGTCTATCTCCTTTTTTTTGGAACATTTTTATTTTTCAAGCGAGGTAATCAGCTATTTAGTGGAGAGGTGGGTTCTACTCACCCTCGGACACTTGTCCATTTTTACTCTCTTATTTATTAGAGAAGTGGGCCCTACTCACCCTCGGACACTTGTCCATTATTCTTCTCTTCATTTTTGCCTTTTTCTTTTCTTAGAGAGGGGGTTCTTCGACCCGTAGAACACTTGCTCATTTTCTCCTCTCTCTCACTTTTTCTCTCCACTCTTTAGAATTTTGAACATTTGGCTTTTTCATAGCTGTACCTTTTTCAACAATTAAAATTATGGGAGATAGAGATTAAAACTTTTTAGAGCATGGATACTTTAGTGAAAGCAAAGGTATGCGTGATCTTGATCTTAGACTTTAGACAAATTTCAACATGGGTCATGGTTTTGACAAAGCTCAACACAAGAAAGCAACAATTAATTAGATATATCTTTAATGATTGCTACTGACTCTATTAGGATGTATCATTGATCACAAAGGAGAAGCATAACTAATGATTTTGATATTTTGAAATAAATAACTCTCCAAAGACAAGATAAAAGAAAGATGATCTCATTATTCTAACTTTATTCTTTCTCATGTTTTAAGCAATTAAAGCATCCCAACAAGTGACAGTATATGTAGGAATTTAATCATGCAAAACTTTGTTCATGGGTTAACAAGACATCTTTTTCATATAGGGAAAGCATACCATAATGAGAAAAGACTTATTTTAATTCGGAACGGAAAGTAATTTGCGAAAATTGAAAAGTTTTAGGAAGCAAACCGGCGGTGGACGAAAATTTGGGCTGAGTGGGGGCGGGCGAGGGGCGGTCGGCCTAATAATTGGGCGGTCGGCCTCCCCCATGGACCGCGTGTCGGCGCAGATTCGTCGTCTGAGTCGATGGTTCCGTCTTGGTTCGAATTTCTTGATTTTGGTCACGAAAGAATTCTGTTGGGTCGTCGAGGATCTCCCCACACTTATTTTTTGTTATCTTGCATACAAAGCATGGTGGAGACAAAAACATATCCAAAATATATGGAGAATAATTGACTCAACTTGTGGATGACTTCCATAAGAGCACTTTATTATATAAACCCTAATATTTAAAGTAAACTAATTTTAACTAAACCGAACTAACCGAATTAATCGAAACTAACTTTTATAACTCACACGCTAAAACTCATTAACTCGTATATAATAACTAGCTAATAAAAAAAAAGTAAAGTAGCATTACTTATCGTGATAACGCGGGTGCTCTCCCCAAAGCTGGATCTTGAAGTAGTCCTTTCGTTTTTGTCCCTCGAATTCGTTTGCCTGCGGGTTCTCCTTAAATGTTCTCCCCGCAAATATTAATTCGCATATACCCGAAGGAACAAATTCTAGAACATATTGTGAGCCTTCATGTGCTCACGTATTTTTGATTTTTTCGTAAAAGCGTGGACCTTCATGTGCCCACATATTTTAGGAATTTTTCTATGCAAAAGAATGATAATGCAAAAACATATGAATGCAATATTTTTGGTTTTTATTTTTATGCCACCACAGCAAGGGAGTACTTGCATGGGGCTTTTAAAAAACCGATGCGTAAAATAGTAAACATATTTTTATGAATTTTTATGCAGGTGTAGGAAAGTAAATATGCTAAAGGAAGTATGCTAATTTAAATATGCTTTGCGAAAATAAATATGCGAGATAAATATCGAAGTTACCTCTCGATGAGAGTTTTGAGTACTTACTCCCCATGGCGTCTTTGTCATCTCGGCGCCTCGTCGGAATGTCGTGGTGCGGTATGATGTCTTCAATGATCTTGACGAGTGGCGTAGATGAGGTAGCCGATGGTGTTTGTTCAGATTGGTGACGCGGGTAGCGATAGGTCTTCGAAGGTGTACTCTTGTTGTCCTCTTTAGTAGGTGATGATTCTTTCTTTCCCCATGCTTACTTCTTCGGGTAGCGTCTCAGCGTCTTGTTCTTCTTGGGCTTGATAAATGGAGGATGCCCTCCCCAAGCTAGGTATTCACCTAGTCTCTTAGCGATGTTGGAGTGAGGTAGACAATTGTGGAGGTGTCAACCCCTCTTGGTCCTTCAAATCTTGCTTGATCACTCCTTGAGTGCTTCATCTGATCTTGACAGTTGCATCTCCTAGTAGGATGGCATCACCCATGTTCCTTGCTTTCGGTGTGCATGTCGTAGGTCGGGACATTCACTTGTGGAATCTTGGAGAAGTGGCGAGACTCCTCCACATTTTGCGCAAAGTGTGTCCTGCTTGCATAGACAAGGTAGAGATCAAGTGCATGGGCTCTATTGGTGGGAAAACACCAATAGAACCAAAACTTTATTCATCTTACTCTATCCTTGGGCACATGGTAACATCTTGTGTTCTATTTATTTATGACAAAGGTGACAAGATCAGACACCAAGCATGAAAATAGCATTTAAAATTGTAACATGAATGATGAGTGATCAAGTGAGTGGTGTGAAGAACAAATTATAGAGTCTGAACATGTTGAGATCATCGAGATAGAATCAAGCAAAGTTGTAACTCTAACATGTTTGACTTTATGAGTAAGCCATGATAAAGAGAAGGTTCTATGACTTACCTCAAGATGTTACCTTTAATATTTGGAGCATGATGGCGCTGGAACATCTTGTAGAAGTCCTTGTGTCTTGCTTCATCTCGTGTGAGCTCATCTCAGGACCTCCCCAAACTTATTTGAGAGTGTCTTATTTCCTACTGGGGGTTAGTCCAACAAAAGATTCTTTTCGCTCCAATCCTATAATGATTAGTGACGAAATACCGAAGGAATATTTACACATGTATACTCATATCACAAGGAAAAGTAAGGACTCATGTTCTATTCTCAAGAATTCTTATTTTTAGGACACAAGCTCGTCCTTAGGAAACCTTTTGAAAGCTACTTAAGATAGTGAAGTGGTCTCCCCTTCAACACCACCTATATCAAGATTCATGACCACGAGATCTAGAATATTTATTATAGATAAACGCATCTACAATCACCCTCTCAAAATCTATAGGAGGCAAGAGCACGAGGGGTTGTATGTCTTGAGAATGGTTAGACTAGAGAGACTAGGTAGTTCAGAAGTTTCTCATGTGAGCATGAACTAGATGAAGTGTCTATCAAAGAGCTTCCATGCTCATTGATGTTATCCTTCTTCTCAAACTCCAAGGTTGATTTGAACAAGGCTACACCAATGGATGGATACGGATGCCGATTGCCGATTTGTTGGTTGATGCATGTTGGTATAAATTACTTGTGAAACGAGAGAAATCATAAGCGCCGCGGATACCGACATGTAGCTTTCACCCGGGAGTATTCGTATCGATTTTCCACGGGAACGTGAAGTGTACTAGAAAGGTTTAGAACGTCCTAAGAGAATGATGGTAATGATGTGGGAAGAGAGAGTTAAGTTTTCTAAGTATTCTAATGAGATCTAAATAATCAAAGGCTTACTTTACTTTACTTACGTCGGAGCAACGGTACCGTCCGATCCTCGAAAAAGATCGGGAAGGGTGATCGGGAGAAAGGCCGCCAAAAAGCTCTACGAATCACCAACCCGAACGTGGTGGAATACAAAGACGACAGGGCTGTCACCCCCAGGGCTACCACAACTAACCGTGGGATTGGGCGCAAACTCAGGTAAACTCTAGTCTAGACACCACGTCTACACTATCGATTACTACTCTAGCCACATATGATAACTAGAGCACTCAATACGAGCGGAGATCCAGTAAATATAGTAAAGTAAGAACTGAAAGTAATTAAATAGAATAAATAGAATTAATAAATGAAGAACACGGAGATTCTTGAAAGCGAACTTGTTGCGTGAAGTACAATGATGATGAAGATCCGACGAGGTCCGGATCTTGGCTTTCTCCGCTCCTCTCTCCTTGATCTTACAACTAGATGAACAAGAAGAACTAGATCTAGAACTAGAACTAGACGAACTAGACAACTAGAGGGACCTCTCTCTCTTCTAATATGAAACCCTAGATTTTGCTTTGTCGATAGCTAATGAAGAGAGATCTGAGATGATTGAAGCCAGGGGCCTGGGGGCTTGCTTATATAGGGGTCTTCTTATGTCTCTTCAGCTTCAGGAGCAATGTGGTACTAATCTTCGTGCTTAACCGACACCCTCGGATCAAACCGACATCAAAGCGACGGATTAGATTGCATCTCGGAGGCGGTTGGAGAAGCTTCGAAGCGGGGCTTGCTTGGCGGCCAAGGCGGCCGATCGGCTTTATTTATTGGGCGATCGGCCCAGGGTGGGTCCCACCCTGGGCCCGCGATGCGTCGTGGCTTCGGAGTCTTCTAGATGATGTTTTCTTGATTGCCAAGTTTGGTTCACGTCGGGGAGTAATCCGGAGCCTTCTAGACTTGTTTCGGAGTTGGATTGCGTTGCGTTCGTCGGTCGTATGCCACGTCATTTCGGCTTGTTTTTTACATTAAGTCCCCGCAAATCACAACTTTACCAAAACTCATGGAAATCATTAGTATAAACCCCTAATAAGGTTATCTAATTATATTTCAGTCCTTTTCCATGTTTAGTTGACAATTAAAAGTATACGTTAATATGTGTCAACAATGCGGCGGTAGGCACAAGGTAATTAGTTTCATGGATGGTAATCTTTGGCTACAATCAAATTTTCATGGCAAATGAAGACATACCCAAGAAAGCATTCAGGTGTCCTAATCACGTTGGTTTATTTGAGTGGATCGTCATGACTTTTGGTTTGAAGAATGTCGGTGCAACTTATCGAGAGCTATGAACTACATATTCCATAAGTTGATTGGCGAGAATTGTGGAAGTTTATATTGATGACGTGGTGATCAAGTCCAAGGGCTATAAGGAGCATATGGCCGATCTAAGGAGACCTTAGAGTGCACCAGGAAGCATGGCTTAAAATGAACCCAAATAAATGTGCTTTCGGTGTATCGGCCGGTGAGTTCTTGGGTTTCTTGGTTCACGAAGGGGGATCGAAGTTGGTCGGAAGAGCATGAAAGCAATAGATGATATTGCTCCACCAACCGATCTGAAGGAGTTGCAATCCTTGCTTTCGGTAAGATTAATTTTGTGAGAAGGTTTATCTCAATTTATCGAGAAAGGATCTTGCCGTTCTCTCCATTGTTGAAGCTGAAGAAGGATCAAGTGTTCAAGTGGGGTAACGAACAACAAAAGGCTTTTGATGAAAACAAAGGAGTACATGAAGGCACCACCAGTTTTGGTACCGCCTCAATTAGGAAAGCCTTTTAAGTTGTATGCGTAGCGGCCGACGACCAAACTATTAGGTCGGCCCTTATGCAAGAATTTGAAGGAAAGAACGTGTAATATGTTATCTTAGCCTAAAAACATGTTGGATCCGGAAACAAGATATTCACCTATTGAAAAGCTTTGTTTGTGTGTGTATTATTCATGCACTAAACTTCAGCATTATTTGTTATCCTCCCGAGTGTGTTATTGTTTCAAGCGGCTGGCGTGATCAAGCATATGTTGGCAATGCCGATTTTGAACGGAAGAATCATTAAATGGATATTGGCGCTATCGGAGTTTGTCTTAAGGTATGAATCAATAAAAGGCAGTCAAAGGTCGTAATTATCAATTTTGTCACACACAGCATCGTAATTCAAATATTAATGTTGTGAATATTGTGCCTTGGGTTTTGTTCTTTGATGGATCTTCATGCAAGCATGGTGGAGGAGCTGGTATTCTTTTAGTCTCCCCACGGGGGGGCAATTTTTGTGTTTCTTTGTGCAGCTTGCAACCAAGGTGACAAACAATCAAGCGTAGTATGAAGCTGTCCTTAGGGGACTTAGACTTCTTTGGGAGGTGAAGGGCGATGCAATTGAAGTTTTCGAGAGATTCCGAAATGGTGATTAATCGAGTTGATCGGCCAATATGAGTGCAAAGGCGAGATATTGAGGGGATACTATGAAGAATGTCGAGAGCTATTGAAGAATTTCAGGCAGGTGTCCTTACAATATATCCCTAGAGCACAAAATCAAGAAACTAATTGCCCGGCTAAGAGTGCGTCGGGATATCGGGAGATCCGGGAAGTACATAGCAATGATCAAGTTGCGATTGCAAATGATTGGAGAACCGAGATCGATTAACTAAAGAATCCATCACGAAGGTATCCGTAAAGCTAAGGTACAAAGCAATCAAATATGTGCTACTTGATGGTCAGTTGTACCACAAGACTATGGATGGAATTTTGCTCAAGTGTTTGGGTCGAAGAAGCAAAGGAGTTGATGAGTGAGGTGCATGAAGGATTATGTGGTGCTCATCAATCAGCTCACAAGATGAAGTGGATAATTAGAAGGACCAGGATACTTTTGGCCGACAATCTTTGGAAGACGCTTTGAATATTATAAAGAGTGCCAAGATTGTCATAAATTCGGTAATATTCACGAGGGGCGCCGGCATCGGCAATGAACCCAATTGTGAAGCCTTGGCCATTTAGAGGATGGGGCATTGATTTGATTGGACAAATTTATCCATCCTCAAGCAAGGGACATAAGTTTATAGTGTTGGCTATGGATTATTTCACCAAGTGGGTCAAAGCAATTCCGTTGAAGAAGGTTACATCCGAGAATATGATCGAATTCGTGAAAGAGCACATAATTCACCGATTCGGTATTCCCCGCACCATCACTACCGATCGGGGGTACAATGTTCACTTCGCAGAATTCTATGATTTTGCGAGAAAGCATGGGGATCAGGTAGCTTAACTCTTCTCCTTATTATGTTCAAGCCAATGGTCAAGCCGAGGCATCAAACAAGACCATGATCAAGCTCATTAGGAAGAAAGGCGATGAAAAACCAAAGAAGTGGCACTCCACTCTTAATGAGGCATTGTGGGCTTACCAAATGCCTTGTCATGGGTCAACTAAGGCCACACCCTACGAGTTGGTGTATGGCCACCAAGCTATCATGCCATGGGAATTACAATCTGAGTCAAGAAGAGTAAAGTTGCAAAAAGACTTAACAGCCGATGAGTACAAGAACCTCATGATCGATGAGTTAGAAGATTTACATCAAATTAAATTTGAAAGCTCGGAGAATATTGAGAAGAACAAGGCTCGGATTGCTAAGTACTATGACAAGAAGTTCAAAGTCAAGGAGTTTTTAGACAAAGACTTGGTATGGAAAGTGATTCTACCGATTGGGACTAAAGATCAGAAATTCGGCAAATGGTCGCCTAATTGGGAAGGTCCATTGACGTGTGTCTGGTAATGCCGACATTCTAAAGACTTTGAAGGGAGAAGAATTCAGCAGAGCCATCAACGGGCGATTCCTCAAGAGATACTACCCTAGCGTTGAGGTGGGAGCATGAAGACAGCCGATTCATTGCAATCTGGCTTGAATAGCCGATACCGATAGTATCGCCTTTAGCATAAAAATCCCTGTCAAGAGGGATAATAGCCAATACATGGTGTATCGCCTTTAGCACAAAAATTCCTAGTAAAGGGAAAATAGCCGATACGGCATGTATCGCCTTTAGAACAGAATGTAAAAACGCAGAATGTAATTCAGTACTCAAGGAGCTTAAAAGATACTGGTTATATTATAATTGTCCAGAGTCTCATTCATGCAGCAAAAGATTCAAACTAGCCTATTACAAGTCTAGTTCTTGGGGAGATCCTTCTTGGAGAGCTTCTCCATGATCTGGAAAGCTATTTTGGGGCTACGGTTGGAAGCAGGGCCATGAGCAGTCGCTGTCGCCACCAAATTGCCGACTGCAGCCTTCAAGTTCTGAAGCTCCGATTCCAGAGCTGAGGAAAAAGGATCTTGAGTCAGAAAACAGTCAAGACTAAAAATCCACTCTGCAAACGAGGCTTACTGACGATCTTGGACTCGGCAACGATGCGCTGCTGTCGTTCATGAAGGTAGCGCATCTCCATGACCTCAGATTCCCTCTCAGTCCGCTTCAATTCGTTCTCCATCTCCTTGCGCGCCCTACGGGTGTGGTGACTGTCGGCAATGAAATAGGAGTCGCCGGAGGGATTGGAGGAGTTGGAGATGTCAGAAGAGATGACGACTGGAGCAAAGTCCTTGCCGTGGATGTCTCTGCCCGCGTACTGAGCTGAGATGCTACAAAGAGAAACCGAGAAGAGAGATGAATGATGAATCTTGGAAATAGATCATGCAAATTGAAGCCGTCTTACCCGATGTCACGCAGCTGGCGGTGCATCAGATGGTTGGCCTTCCTTGCGGCTTCCACCGCCGGATTCTTGCCGCGGTTGTCGCTCGCCATGGATCTTGGAGTTTCTGAGAGGGGTTTTCTGAGAAGAGCAGAGACGAGAAGGCAGAGAGTCTAAATGCTTGTGGGCAGAGTGAGCCAAGGAGCCGGAATAGTGCTATTTTAAAGTGACAAGACGGAGTGGTAGATATCTTGAGAAGCGAGAAGGCCGCTGGCATTTAATTGGAATACTGAACGGTGCCTATCTAAATATTTACCAATCATATTTTAATAGCCGTAAAATATCTTGATCGGCTAAGTAATCGGTATCTTGGTAAAATCGGGAGTTTTTCTGATCATGATGCCTCTACCGAAAACTGTTTCGATTGCCTGTGTGTGGAATCGGTAGGGATGACATCATGAAAATTTGGTATTTCGTATGTTTGGAGTACGGGGTATTTTCTAAAGAAGGATACGATTCCATGCATAATTCACAAAGCACAGGATTCATGATCACAGCAAAGTTCAAACAGACGCAAAAGCATGACGGCGACAGACTCCATTAAAAGGTTTTGTCCTAATTACAAACTAATCCTCAAAGACCATGTTGATGATGGTCTGAGGATGGGTCTCATTGGCGATGGTGTCGGCATGGGCCCAAAACTGCCCTTCCAGTTCGGCCTGTTCGTCCTCGTCCGGAGGACCTCCACGGAAGCCATCACAGAAGGTATCCAGAAAGCTAAGGTACAAAGCAATCAAATATGTGCTACTTGATGGTCAGTTGTACCACAAGACTATGGATGGAATTTTGCTCAAGTGTTTGGGTCCCGAAGAAGCAAAGGAGTTGATGAGTGAGGTGCATGAAGGATTATGTGGTGCTCATCAATCAGCTCACAAGATGAAGTGGATAATTAGAAGGACCGGATACTTTTGGCCGACAATGCTGGAAGACTGCTTTGAATATTATAAAGAGTGCCAAGATTGTCATAAATTCGGTAATATTCACAGGGCGCCAGCATCGGCAATGAACCCAATTGTGAAGCCTTGGCCATTTAGAGGATGGGGCATTGATTTGATTGGACAAATTTATCCATCCTCAAGCAAGGGACATAAGTTTATAGTGTTGGCTATGGATTATTTCACCAAGTGGGTCAAAGCAATTCCGTTGAAGAAGGTTACATCCGAGAATATGATCGAATTCGTGAAAGAGCACATAATTCACCGATTCGGTATTCCCCAGACCATCACTACCGATCAGGGTACAATGTTCACTTCTGCAGAATTCTATGATTTTGCAGAAAGCATGGGGATCAGGTAGCTTAACTCTTCTCCTTATTATGTTCAAGCCAATGGTCAAGCTGAGGCATCAAACAAGACCATGATCAAGCTCATTAGGAAGAAGACTGATGAAAAACCAAAGAAGTGGCACTCCACTCTTAATGAGGCATTGTGGGCTTACCAAATGCCTTGTCATGGGTCAACTAAGGCCACACCCTACGAGTTGGTGTATGGCCACCAAGCTATCATGCCATGGGAATTACAATCTGAGTCAAGAAGAGTAAAGTTGCAAAAAGACTTAACAGCCGATGAGTACAAGAACCTCATGATCGATGAGTTAGAAGATTTACATCAAATTCGGCTGAAAGCTCTGGAGAATATTGAGAAGAACAAGGCTCGGATTGCTAAGTACTATGACAAGAAGTTCAAAGTCAAGGAGTTTTTAGACAAAGACTTGGTATGGAAAGTGATTCTACCAATTGGGACTAAAGATCAGAAATTCGGCAAATGGTCGCCTAATTGGGAAGGTCCATTGACGTGTGTCTGGTAATGCCGACATTCTAAAGACTTTGAAGGGAGAAGAATTCAGCAGAGCCATCAACGGGCGATTCCTCAAGAGATACTACCCTAGCGTTGAGGTGGGAGCATGAAGACAGCCGATTCATTGCAATCTGGTTTTGAATAGCCGATACGATAGTATCGCCTTTAGCATAAAAAATCCCTGTCAAGAGGGATAATAGCCAATACATGGTGTATCGCCTTTAGCACAAAAATTCCTAGTAAAGGGAAAATAGCCGATACGGCATGTATCGCCTTTAGAACAGAATGTAAAAACGCAGAATGTAATTCAGTACTCAAGGAGCTTAAAAGATACTGGTTATATTATAATTGTCCAGAGTCTCATTCATGCAGCAAAAGATTCAAACTAGCCTATTACAAGTCTAGTTCTTGGGGAGATCCTTCTTGGAGAGCTTCTCCATGATCTGGAAAGCTATTTTGGGGCTACGGTTGGAAGCAGGGCCATGAGCAGTCGCTGTCGCCACCAAATTGCCGACTGCAGCCTTCAAGTTCTGAAGCTCCGATTCCAGAGCTGAGGAAAAAGGATCTTGAGTCAGAAAACAGTCAAGACTAAAATCCACTCTGCAAACGAGGCTTACTGACGATCTTGGACTCGGCAACGATGCGCTGCTGTCGTTCATGAAGGTAGCGCATCTCCATGACCTCAGATTCCCTCTCAGTCCGCTTCAATTCGTTCTCCATCTCCTTGCGCGCCCTACGGGTGTGGTGACTGTCGGCAATGAAATAGGAGTCGCCGGAGGGATTGGAGGAGTTGGAGATGTCAGAAGAGATGACGACTGGAGCAAAGTCCTTGCCGTGGATGTCTCTGCCCGCGTACTGAGCTGAGATGCTACAAAGAGAAACCGAGAAGAGAGATGAATGATGAATCTTGGAAATAGATCATGCAAATTGAAGCCGTCTTACCCGATGTCACGCAGCTGGCGGTGCATCAGATGGTTGGCCTTCCTTGCGGCTTCCACCGCCGGATTCTTGCCGCGGTTGTCGCTCGCCATGGATCTTGGAGTTTCTGAGAGGGGTTTTCTGAGAAGAGCAGAGACGAGAAGGCAGAGAGTCTAAATGCTTGTGGGCAGAGTGAGCCAAGGAGCCGGAATAGTGCTATTTTAAAGTGACAAGACGGAGTGGTAGATATCTTGAGAAGCGAGAAGGCCGCTGGCATTTAATTGGAATACTGAACGGTGCCTATCTAAATATTTACCAATCATATTTTAATAGCCGTAAAATATCTTGATCGGCTAAGTAATCGGTATCTTGGTAAAATCGGGAGTTTTCTGATCATGATGCCTCTACCGAAAACTGTTTCGATTGCCTGTGTGTGGAATCGGTAGGGATGACATCATGAAAATTTGGTATTTCGTATGTTTGGAGTACGGGGTATTTTCTAAAGAAGGATACGATTCCATGCATAATTCACAAAGCACAGGATTCATGATCACAGCAAAGTTCAAACAGACGCAAAAGCATGATGGCGACAGACTCCATTAAAAGGTTTTGTCCTAATTACAAACTAATCCTCAAAGACCATGTTGATGATGGTCTGAGGATGGGTCTCATTGGCGATGGTGTCGGCATGGGCCCAAAACTGCCCTTCCAGTTCGGCCTGTTCGTCCTCGTCCGGAGGACCTCCACGGAAGCCGGAGCATGGATGGAGAGGTCGGTGTCGGTCCTGCTCGCCAATGCCACCAGCCGGTGGAGACGCCGAAGTGAACGTCGTGGAGAGCGATCTCTCCAACCATGGCCTCCGCGGCCACTAGGCGCTGCGCCGAGGTTTTGCCCTCGGCATTGATGTTGCTACAGAACTGGAGGACGTTCGCCTCCAGCGCATCCACGCGGATGTCTAACGCCGCCCGACGCGTGCCTCTGCCGCCACCACGCGGGCATGAGCCACTGCAAGATGGTGATGAGTACAAGATGAATCTCAGAGAAGGTGATCAAGACTGAAAGACAAGACACTCACCATCGAGAGCCTCCAAGAACTAGGCCCACTCATGCTTGCGGTCGAGGCACTCAGAGCTGAGCTCCCTGGTTGCCACGGGAGTAAAGCGCCGCCCTCTCCCAAAGAGGAAGTGGTAGTGGCGGCCGCCGGCCGGAGTATACTCCCTATCCCCATCGGAGTCTGACAAGAATCCAGGAGACCCCGGGGGAGAAGGCGCCGGAGCAGGTGCCGGCATAGCGCCAGGACGGTTGGCGAAGTAGAAGAGCTCCCTGGTAGAAACCAAGAATAGAAGAAAATCAAGAAGATGAATAGTGCAATCGAGGTAACCAGGGAGAGATTAATCTTACCCCATTCGCGTCGTCCGAAGGCGGCGTCTGCCACCTTGCGAGCTCCCCTCCTCCGAAGACGCTTATCGTGCTCGCTGTTGCCAGCCATTGGTGGTGGTGGTTTTAGATCTTGGAGTTGCTTGGAAGATGGAAGTGGAGAAGGCAAGACGAAAGAAGGCAACTGCTGGGATGAGAAACCATGGCGCCCTGGGGTGGTATTTGTAGCAAATACGGCCGTGGTAGATATCTCGAGAACCACAACAGCCGCCTGCTCTGATTGAAGGAATTAACCGGATGGTTTTCACACAAGGAAATAAATAAAGTTACGAGTCGGTTGGTTCTCAAAATCACTGCCGATCGGAGATGCAAATCGGTAAAATACGTGTGCTACTGGGAATCGAGAAGTGACTGGAAATCGGTAAAGTGCAAATGGCGGTGAGAACTACCGATTCAAGTGCAAAGAGTTTACACGTTTACAACCCAGCACAAGTTAAATGTTACGTCAGAAGAGATTACATATTCAGGAATTGTTTCATGGCAGACAAGGCCTTCGATCTAATAGACTCAACCTCAGCCAGATATTGGCTATCAATTGGTCCCGAGCTCGAGAACTTCTTCAGTTTGGCTTTGAGTGCATTGCCTTCCTTGACCTTGGTCAAGATCTTTGTCCATTTGGTGCTCAGCTGGGCTCTGGTGTCAGACAAACGTGATTCTTTTGCCTCGAGTTCTCTGGTCACCGTTTCAAGTTGTCTTTCCAGTTTGGATTTCTTGATTTTCAGCTCATTGACCTCGGGTTGAAGGCAATCTGCAACACCTCCCAGCTCTTGGAAAGAAGTGTGTAACTCTTTGGCAGCCTGTTTATTCTGAACTTTCTCTTCAAGCAAGGAGTTTTGGGTGTTCCAGTTACTCCAAACTCTTTTCACCCTGACAGCATGATCATCGATGGTGGTAGCAGGAGATCGAATGGTGATCAGCTCGGGGAGGCAAGCTGCATTCCAATGGCAGGAGAATGTTCCTGATTGAATCGGCCTCATCAACTAGATTGGTTATGTTCTTTTCCAGTAAGGGAATTATGTTTTTAATTGATCCTGAAGGCTGCTTGGAGATGGTTGCTGAGAGGAGGAGACTTCTTCAATCAGGTCTTTCGCATAATCATTCAATGAAAAGGAATAGCCCAATCCTGAGTCTTCATGATCCTAAAAAGATCAGATTATGGATGGTAAATAATAGAGATTTCTGAAATTCAGATGACATTACGATAAGGGAATACCTTTTTAGAGTGGGTACTTTGAGAAATTTGGTGAGGAGGTGTTTTAGCCCCTTGTTTGGCATCTTGAAGAGAAAGTACCGAATGAGTTTGAATCGGAGGAACCAGTTGCATCGGGAAGGGCAAAACTAAAATTCCTTGTCAGTAGTTTCTTTTAGTGGCATTCTTGAGCCATTCCTAGATTCTCCACCGAGAATCAGCGAGAAGAAGATGCATCGGCATTATGAACCGAGTCCTGAGATTTTTGCTCATAACTCCCTGCTGGTTCAGTCCTTTGACTAAGAGGAGAATTAGTTGGCTGATTGGTTTCAGAAAGAGTATGAGTACTCCCTGCCTAGACTGAAGGAGAATTTGAGGCTGGTGTTCTTTCTGAAAATCATAGCAATAAAAGGGTTTAGCAATACCTAAAGACATAGCAAATACATTGCTAATCTGAAATGAGCACCTGAGTGCTCATGGAAAGCATCACCTTGGGAGATTGGCCCAGCTTGTTCTTGAGGGACCAGAAAATTTGAGTCATTGATTTCTTGGATGGTTATGTTGACCAACTCGGGCTGCGGAGAAGAGTTAGCCATGAGAATACAAGAAATGTGGATGAAGGGGAATAGAGTAGCCAACCCTGTTTTGAGCTTCAGGGGCCGCTAGACTAGTTTTCATCTCAAGCTCGGAGGTTTGGTGCAGCAGAAGTAGTACTTTTCTTAGCCTGAAAATTCAAAAAGAAGAAATCAAGGAAGCATTTTGGTTTCCAAGGGGAGGAATAAAACAATTGCTTACCAGCCGATGAAGTCCTTCTCCTCTTAGGGTGTGGGGGTGGAGGACCAAGGGTGAAGCATCAGTTTTCATAAATCTATTCAGAGGAAGGGCCATGCTGCCCAAACATGGCTTTGGCCCAGGACGATAATATCCCACTGGGAGGCCACTTCAGGTTTGAGTTGGTGGCTCAAAGGTGGGGTCCTGCAAGGGAAAATTACAATGAGGGACTGTGTTGACGGTTAAAGAGGCACGATGATTTTTCAGAGGAAATGAACTTACCTTGCCCTCAAGCACAAAGGCAGGATCCAGGGCCTGACAGAATGGATGAACAGGCGCATAAAAAATATGCTCCTTCTACTCTTCCCACCAAGAGTCAAAAGAGAGAGTGAGTGGCAAGAACCAAGGCAAAACACGGAGGGGTATATGAAGGGAACCGAGTCCCAAGCCGAAAATTCTGGTGGCCCGAGTAAACTCGATATTTCTTCTCTAGGTAGAAAGAGGTGTGAGAAATACATATCTGGTGGGAGCTGGCCTAATCCCAATTGCCCTGGCAACCAAATTTGGATTGTAAAATTCATAAGATGGTCTCACAATTTTGCCATGTATGAAGTCCGATGGGAGTGCACAAGGTCCGAACATAGCGTTGAAAATGCTTTGGTGGTTTCGTCATCCAAGAAGGGGTTCTCAAAACTGAATTTCTCGGGGAATGTTAGGTCTAGATTGACTCGATATGGCAGCCAGACCAGAATATCCACATCAAAACCTCTGTAGAAAAGCTTGAAGAATTGACCTGCACTTCTGATTATAGTTATTGCCAATGCGGCTTCTCCGTAAGATCGGCAAGCTATTGTTTTCCCAACACTCGATCTTGGGGAAGGTTGATAGCAGGAAAACCCAAATTGTGGAGCTCGGGGCTTACCAAATGGTGTAAATGCAAGTTGAGCCACAGTTGGATGAACCACCAAGGACCAGTAATGCATGATACTGGCTCATTGACCAAGAGTTTGGAAACCACTTGGTGCATTAGGTGATAAACTAACCCCAAAGAAAAACTTGCCTAAAGGGAGCACTTTGCCGGTGGCTAGATCCTCCGCCATTCGAAGGAAATTCTAAGTTGGCTCACAAGAACAACCGCAAAATAAGAATCTATCAAGCCACATGTTGAAAAAGCTCTATATTCTACATCGGAGACTGGGGTGGCCTTGGCAAATTGAGTTATGTAATTCTTCCAACCCTTAAGGCCCGAAGTCTTGATGGTCCTAGATTTTCCAGATCTTTGTACTCATAAGGTGAGGACCCGTCTATTATATTCAGCCAGTGAGCATGAAAACATCACCCGTGAGTTGGAGTCATTGGGCCATGGCGAAAACAAAGGCGTTGAGGGTGTTTGACCGTAAATAAGATGCAAAATTTGCCGCCAGAGGTTCGTTCTTCTTCATATCCGATGAGACAAAGATATACCAAGGTCGAGGTCATGCCGATCCCGTTTTCACCCCTCTTGTGTTTAACCCCGAGATACCAATTCTTCCACCCCGAGATCGTTGTTGGCAGTTCTTGAAAACAGTTTTTGGCCATTGAAATTTGGATCTATATTGGAGGTCTAGAAGGGGATCCGCCTAGACTCCCGATTGATAAATCCTCTTGGATCGGACCTACCCTTGCAGGACCAAAATAATAAGCATTGGCGGTAGTGGCGGAAGGAATCAAGAGCTCATTACGTGATCCCTACAAAATTCCAAAAAGGAGCGAGAAAGGAATTCAAAATTTAAAGAGAAAGAATCAAGGAAACCGTAGAATATGTGTAAATAAGCATGGTGAATCCCTCGTTACCGTCGATCAAGTGTGTCTGTTTAACCGGCTATCACAGCTTGACATAACATAAAAGAGCAAGATCATTCCATAAGTATGAACATATATGAGGAATATTCGAACGATCTCACTTAGACATAAAAGTGGAATGCATGCATGTATTGTTCGATACCTAGACATTGAGAATTCTCGGATCTATTCCAACCGACTGCCGAACGCCTGGCTTTCATAAACCTCAGATGCATTCAAGCTAGATAGATCTACATACACGCATTACTTGTGATAGCACAACCGTGTCGGCTAAAACAGCCCAATCGGGTTCCATGAAGCGTGAACAAACGCATCTAAACACAACAAAATCTTTGCATGGCTAAACAAACCGGGTAATCCAAAGTGGTCATAACTTAAGCATCCACTCTAATCACATCTAGATGGCTCGAACCTCGTTGATGTTTCTTCACATATGCGAGAAGAATCGCAAGCGTCACGGAATTATCATTATAGCTTTCACCCGAAAATATTTAGGGTATCGTATTTTCCACAGGAACGGAGGTACTCTCTCCTAGCTAGTTCGCCCAAGGACACACAAGGCCTGTGGGGAGGATTGTAAAGGAGGATTCCACAGGGTATCGTATTCTCCATAGGGAACGGAGGTACTCTCAATCCCCCGTTCAAACTTCCTATGACATTAGTGTACTATTGTTTTGCTTTTCCTATGAGGGAGAGCGGAAACAAATTCCACATGAGAATTTCTCGTGTCATGCCAGAATGCTTAAGCATGCACATAACTCCTCGAAG
Organism: Hyparrhenia diplandra; assembly: GCA_015847255.1. Classification (NCBI taxonomy): domain Eukaryota; kingdom Viridiplantae; phylum Streptophyta; class Magnoliopsida; order Poales; family Poaceae; genus Hyparrhenia; species Hyparrhenia diplandra. The sequence goes on from JADLZK010008375.1 coordinate 382,861, forward strand.
TCTCGAGGTGGTTACACAGGTTTTAAAAATGGTCACCGAGGAGGAGTGTGCCCGAACCAAAGTTTTTTTAAACATGGGTGGAGTTCATAGCCGATGAAAGTTTTAGTTTTGAAAAAGATGTGTCTCTGTGAACTCGCCCGTTGAAGAGTAAGGATTTTCAAAATAAGTGGGCTTCATTTTGAAAAAAAGGAAGATAAATAACTATTTTGTTTTTTTTTTTAAGATAGATACGAGGACAAACTAGGTTCGAAGAAAATAGCAACCGTTCTCGGCAACGGCGCCGAGAAAGCTTGTTGACGTTTCTTAATTATGCGTAAGAACGCAAGCCGTCTGAAATTGTCGTTGTAGCTTTCACCCGAAAATATTCAAGGTATCGTATTTTTCATAGGGAACGGAGGTACTCTCTCCTAGCTAGTTAGGCCCAAGGACACACAAGGCCAAAGATGAGGAGGATTGTAGAGAAGGATTCCTACACCTTTAGGGTCCCCGGTTAGCCAATCTCTAGAGCTACTTGTTTACTTCGAGCACCGCCCACGCCAACCGGACGATGTCAGGCAATTAGCACTACAACACACTCGAACATGAGGGGATTACAAGGGATGGACAAGGCTGTCACTACCCTACCGCCTACCCCCTCGACCGTGGGGTGCACCACAAAAGACAGGTAACCGCTAGCCCAAACACCACGTTTGCACTACCGATCACAGCTCTTGATGTCGATCGGGTTCCCCCGCCAAGAGGTTCCTCCACCAAGAGCTACGCCCCGAAGGACAACTATCAATCCCGCAAACAAGTAGATAAAGCTTGGATAAAGAAAAGACAATAAAGACTATCAGAACCGTGGAAGCTTACTTAGCCAAGATCCCATGAAGGAGCTAAGCCTGCATCCACCGAGGTACAAGTCCAGGGAGCCACCGACAGGTCTGGCACTTCCCCGCTCCCGGCCCTCACATCTCTCCTCCACCAATCTCTCTACTACTAGTGAGGGCCCAAACCCATTGGAGTGAGGAAGAAGAGTAGAGGGAAGAGCTCTACTAAGAAGAGGGAGAGCTCTTGCCTTGGAATGGTGTGTGTTGAGAGAGGAGGTGAGGGGGGCTACTTATACAAGTGGGAGAGGGGCCTAAGTGCAAAATCTCCCCAAACCGACCTCCTCTCGGGCGCCTACGTTCATCGAATCCGCAACGACATAGCGCACCGCCCTCCTCAAGCATTAAACATACCGCCTCGCCAAATTTGGGGCGGATCCACGCCAAAGGCTGGCTCGCAGCGCCAAAGCTTCGCCGGCGGGGCCCGGGCCGGCAGGTGGGTGTGTTGGGCCTTAAAAGTCATCCCACGTCGGTTGCTTGGTCCAGTTTGTGTCGTGTTGGGCTCATTTCCATTGGGGTGAAGGATGTTCGAAATACGCTTTCCCAGAAGGCGCCTTTTGGTGCATTTTTCACTTGTATTTATATAAATCACGCAAAACAATTATTTGTACACTACAAGTGGAAATATGTCAATAATAAATGTATATGAGTATGACAATGTATAGTTCCACCCTTTCATGGTAGAATGTTGACGGTAAAAATATGTCGTTCGTGGATTGTCAACAAACTCCCCAAGCTTACCCTTTTGCTCGTCCTCGAGCGAAGAGTTAAGGACTTGGTTGTTGATCAGGAGTTCCTTCTATGCCGATTATGTTTTACAAGTGCCATGCATTATAACAAAAAATTTTCTCGCTAGAATTTGAATAAAATGGCATGTTTATTCACCCCTTATTACCTTTAGTCGTTGTGGGGCTTTTGAGCCGTCTCCAAATCTTGAGCGGTTGCAAGATAGAAGCGGATCAATGGACTCGCTTATCTTTCATTCTTTGAGCAACTATCAATCCAGAGGTTTTGAAATATTTTTGCAAAGAAAGTAGTTCCTCAAATGATCTCTCGATCGCTCAATATGTATGTGGTTTGTTCCTCGCCAAAGGCTTAGATTTGCCTTTCTTTTGCCTACCAACTATATACGGTTTTTGTGGGGCTTTGGGTAGGTAAAAAGAACGGCATACTTGTATCATGCCATGTTGCCTTTGTTAAAAACCGAACCACATGGAGAGACTAGTCATAGGCCTAGATCAAGATGTGCAAAGTGTGTGGAATATTTCTGTGTACTCAGGTATCATGACTCTCTCTTTTTGGTGGATTTTTTTTTTTTTTTTTTTTTGAAGGAGGTATGGGCTACCTTATTCTTTCTTTTTTTTTTTTTTTTTTTTTTTTTTTTTTTTTTTAGTACTGACTTCCTTGTCTTTTTATTGAGACACATGTCCATCTTTCTTTTCTTTTCTTTTCTTCTCTTTTTTAGCATAGCCCATACTTCTCCTTTGGTAAAAGAGATTTTGGTGAGAGGTCATGATACTGAGATGAATGGAGTATATTTTTGGTGGACGGAAGGGTGCATGTTATGCGCAACTCTTAGTGTAAGAGTTGGCATTTTATTTGTGGGTGTACATGAATCTTAATCTTGGGCATATGAAAAGAATCTCAACATAGGTTACAAACAATTTGATATAGGCTCACCATGAAAACAAGTAGCACATGACTAAGGTTTCTTTCATGAATGATCATATCATCATGTCATATGGCTTTGGTGGGAAATGCATATCATTGAGGAACTTTTGAATTTTGATTTTGAAAAGAAAACTCGGATGTCAAGTCTTTCTCAGAATAATGTCATAGCAAAGTCTATGTCACCATATCATAACTTCGCAACAACCTAGACCAGATAAGCCGATGCAACCCACATGATTCAAAGGCTTTTCAAGGTGAAATAGAGTTAGACACTAAACTCAAACTTTAGAGAAATTTAAGTTATAAACTAGGCACAGATGAAACATAAGACAGAGCAACTATTCATCATTTCAACAAGGGATTAACTAAAACATTTTTTTCATAGCTCATATATATAGGAATGGAATTTCTTTTTAGCAAGTCTCATCATTTTATAAGATAGAGAATATGATCAAAATGTGAGATAAAAAGTTACCTTTCTCGAGTCCTCCCCAAGCTAGCTCCTTACTTACCTTTTATGGTTACGCTTAGCTTGTGCATGCAATGATCCGAGTTGTGATTGGTGGCATGGTTGGAGGCTTCCCCAAGCTTGTCTTTTGTTGTCATCATAGTAACAGGACAAAATACTTGGGGTTGGAATTTTTTTTTGGGAGATGTGAGAGTGAGAGTTGCACAAACCACCGCTTGAAGAGGAAGGAGTTTAATGGTAGTCGTTTGTCTCGTCCTTCTCCATCGTGTATTGCTCGGTTGTTTTGCGCATTGTTGGGGAGATCTCGGATGGGTGTGATTGTATGCTTGAGAGATCTCCCCACACTTATTCTCGCACTGTTTATTTGAAACAAAGAAAACAAAATAAGAGAAAACAAACACATGGCTCTACCCCAAGCATGAACACCGTGGAGCCTTTATTGCATTTTATTTTTATTTTATTTTATTGGTTCACCTCAACATCACTCAAGCAAGGCTAACATAAAGAGGCAAAGTGTAAACATAGCCTTGATTCATCTCCAACATAAATTACTTCCATTCAACATGACAACAACTCTAGTTCATTAACCAAGCTCTCGACACCATGTCAAAGTTTTGATTAAAGAAGATCATTTTAACCTAAGCACCACGCTTAATTTAAAAAGACCTATGGATGCATTATACGTGTACACATGTAGGTGCACCCAAACTCAAGCATATGCCATAATCATGGGAAGCATACATGTTCATACTATGGGGACCAAAATGAGCAAGAGTGTTGGTGAACATTTTATTTCCTTTGCATACCCGGATATACTTACCGGCAAAGCATTTATGGATGAAGCATTGAAGTTGTTGCTGCGGTTTGCATGATGGCTCTAACCAGGTGCTTTCTCAAGGCTAGGCCACACACACACTACTTAGTGTGCAAAGGCCGTGAGTCTTGATGGTAGCTGCAAAGGATAAGAGACGGACTCTTCTTGCTTGTGGAAGCAATGATGGGTGGAGTCAGCAAACACATTAGTATGTTTCGTGACCATGCGGGGCCAACTCGCTCCTCTCTTCTCTTATTATTTTTTTTATTGTATATATATTTTTTTCTTTTTCAACAACATATATTTTTTTTCACTCTCCCTTTTTTTTTTTTTCTTTATCTATATTCTCTCTCTTTTTTTTTATTTCTATCTCTCTCTCTTTTATTTTCTTCTTCTCTCTTTTTTTTTCAATTCTTTTCTTTTTTTTTTTTAGCAAGCCACATCATCTTTTTAATCTTTATCATTTTTTATATATGACCCCTTGGTGGATGGAACTTGAGATTCTCACCATCTCCCCCCCCCCACACACACACACACACACTTGGACTTTTGTGTAAAAGTCAAGTGTGTAAGGTCCGAGTCTCCTTTTGAGCATGTTCCATCACTCATGAGCATCATAGCTTTTTTTTATTGATGTGGCCCTCATGTTCTCGAAAGCGTCGCATGCCTCTTTGTTCTTCTTAATCGATCTCCACTGAAATGGTTAGCGACAAGAATACCCAAGGTGCATACTGACTTGATAACATGTTCTTGCTTTTATTAATAAGAGAAAGTTTTTTTGAAATAAAAATAATAGGAATTTTTTTATGAAAAATAATAAGAGAGATAAAATATTTTTATTATATATTTTTTTTTTTGATAGTCGGGGTATCTCCCGGAATTGCTTTTATTTATGGTCATAAGCTTGACCACGGGACTTCATCTTGCGTACTATCAAAGGGGGTGAAGTTCCGACCTCACCACTAAGAATTTAGCGTTACGCTCAAACTGCAAGGTTAGCGTCATTGTGCTACTACGAGACTTGCAATGTTTATAATAAACATAAGCATCCACAACCATCCTCTTTTAAAAGTTTGGCAACGAGGATCAAGAGGTGGTTGTGATCATCGTAGAAGCACTCAGCTAGAAGCAAAACAAACTCTAGAGGACCCAAAGGTGAAACATGAGAAATCTCAAATGAAAACTTAACATGCTCAACAAAGGTTCATGCTTGGTCTCAAGAGTTGTTGCTTCGTGCATGTCCATGGCACATGAGTGTTTATTCTCAAAAGATATGTCATGAAAGACAAACGTTGAATCTCGACTATTGGCAAGAACAACATTTTGTTGGCCAGAGGGACATGTCTTGTGTTCGAGTAAGGACGACGGGTGTTTCATTTCACTAAGATGCGAGAGTAACTCAGGTGAATCGAACGGAGTTATAAGCTTTCGCATCCTCGAACAGGTTTTGGTTGGGAAGGTGCTTCGCTTTTGGGATATCTAGGTGAGAGGCGAAGCGACCGTTCCCAACTTCTCATCATGGCTCCCCTCTATAGGTTTTTCATGAAAAAGCTTTTCAAGAGGGTGGCCTATGAGAGGATCGAAGTCAAGGATGAGATAGATATGGAAGTCTAAGCACACCTCGGCTTTCAAGGTTCTGCCATCATCCTTGAATTCGATCGCGAACTCCGAAGGACAAAGCATTCCTTCCTTCGGTGTTCGTGGTTCAAGAGAGGGCTCAACAGGTCTATTCTAATGATGGTATAGGGAATGGTTCGACCGATGAGGGCTCCTCAAAGCTTGACATGCCCTTGTCGTGGAGGGGGAAAAGGTTCTACAACGGGAGAAGCATGCTTCTCTAGGATGTAATCAAGGATTCTCCTCTGTTCCGTTGTAGGTTTACATGCAAACGACCCTCCGGCGGTCATGTCAAGGCATAGAGGCGTGTCTATGTCAAGACCCGAACAAAAGATATGCAAAAGCACACTATCGGGTAATGACAAGTCTAGACCGCATGTATAAACATTGTAAACCTGGCCCAAGCTGCACCTATGGACTCCATCTCATCCTATTCAAAATTGAGGATTGTCCTTGGTAGGGAGTTGATGGGGAAGAATGCTAGACAAAAAATTGTCTTTGAGTTCTTCTCAATCCCCGTTCAAACTTCCTACGACATTAGTGTACTATTGTTTTGCTTTCCCTAAGAGGGAGAGCGGAAACAAATTCCACATGAGAATTTCTCGTGTCATGCCGGGAATGCTTAAGCATGCACATAACTCCTCGAAGTCTCATAGGTGGTTACACAGGTTTTAAAATGGTCACTGTGAGGAGTGTGCCCGAACCAAAGTTTTTTTTTAAACATGGGTGGAGTTCATAGCCAGATGAAAGTTATGGTTTTGAAAAGATTGTGGCTCGTGAACTCGCTCGTTGAAGCGTAAGGATTTTCAAAATAAGTAGGCTTCATTTTGAAAAAAAGGAAGATAAATAACTATTTTGTTTTTTAAGATAGATACGAGGACAAACTAGGTTCGAAGAAAATAGCAACCATTCCCCGGCAACGGTGCCAGAAAGCTTGTTGACGTTTCTTAACGTATGTAGAAGAATCCGCAAGCCGCACGGAATTGTCGTTGTAGCTTTCACCCGGAAATATTCAGTGGTATCGTATTTTCTACAGGAACAGAGGTACTCTCTCCTAGCTAGTTTGCCCAAGGACACACAAGGCCAAAGATGGGGAGGATTGTAGAGAAGGATTCCTACACCTTTAGGGTCCCTGGTTAGCCAATCTCTAGAGCTACTTGTTTACTTCGGGCACCGGCCCACGCCCAACTGGACAAAGTGTCGGGCAATTAGCACTACAACACACTCGAACATGAGGGGATTACAAGGGACGGACAAGGCTATCACTACCCTACCGCCTACCCCTCGACCGTGGGATGCACCACAAAAGACAGGTAACCGCTAGCCCAAACACCACGTTTGCACTACCGATCACAGCTCTTGATGTCGATCGGGTTCCCCCGCCAAGAGGTTCCTCCACCAAGAGCTACGCCCCAAAGGACGACTATCAATCCCGCAAACAAGTAGATAAAGCTTGGATAAAGAAAAGACGATAAAGACTATCAGAACCGTGGAAGCTTACTTAGCCAAGAACCCGTGAAGGAGCTAAGCCTGCATCCACCGAGGTACAAGTCAGGGGAGCCACCGACAGGTCCAGCACTTCCCCGCTCCCGGCCCTCACATCTCTCCTCCACCAATCTCTCTACTACTAGTGAGGGCCTAAACCCATTGGAGTGAGGAAGAAGAGTAGAGGGAAGAGCTCTACTAAGAAGAGGGAGAGCTCTTGCCTTGGAATGGTGTGTGTTGAGAGAGGAGGTGAGGGGGGCTACTTATACAAGTGGGAGAGGGGTCTAAGTGCAAAATCTCCCCAAACCGACCTCCTCTCGAACGATCTCACTTAGATATAAAAGATGGAATGCATGCATGTATTGTTCGATACCTAGACACTGAGAATTCTCAGATCTATTCCAACCGACTGCCGAACACCTGGCTTTCATAAACCTCAGATGCATTCAAGCTTGATAGATCTACATACACGCATTACTTGTGATAGCACAACCGTGCCGGCTAAAACAGTCGAATCGGGGTCCATGAAGCGTGAACAAACGCATCTAAACACAACCAAAGCTTTGCATGGCTAAACAAACTGGGTAATCCAGCGGTTATAACTTAACCGTCCACTCTAATCACATCTAGATGGCTCGAACCCACAGCATATAATGATCTAAATTGATAGACTCTGGCCAATAAGCACATGAATACGATCATCAATGGTAAAAGTAAGCAAAGCATGCATAGAGACGATCATGATCAATATAAATCTAAGGCCAAAGCACTTATCAATCTAGTCGGGCAAAAGGTGTGTTCATATGATAAATGTAAACAAATCTGAGCATGAACATCACGGATAACTTAATGAATCTACTAGACTTAGCCAGATCTAATAGAGCTGATAACTCAATGCTAAGGCGTCATGACCGATAATTCGAGGCCATCGACCTTAACAAAGCTACCTCGCCATCGATTACAAAGTCCGCCAGACGACTAGGTAAGATATAACGAAGGTTGTCTGGACTTACGAGCGATGTGGAGCGGATCACGAGAAGCTACGGAAGAACTCGACGACTCAACTTGAAGGACTCAATAGGTGGCCGGAGCCGGTTTTATTGTATTGAATGTGTGATTGTCTTTACAATGGCCGGGGCTTACATATTTATAGCCCAAGGCTTTACACGAGTTCTAATAGAATACGACTCTAAACAATAAGGAAATTAAACCCTAACCGAAGATAACTTGGACTCCAATCTTCCCCTTCTGTTGGGAGCCCGCAATATCATCCTATTGAGCCGACGTTGCTTAACCGAATCGCACAATATCCGCTCTCCTAGCCTTGCCGGTGTGTCGAGCTTTTTAGCCGAGTCCGCTTTCCTCAGATTTTAGCCGGATCTTGATGACGTCATCTTAACCGATAATTCTCTCTTCTTCCGGCAAAACATTTCCTCTTCTGAACCGGCAATCCTCGTTCACCACGATTTACGGGCTGAACCTTATTGACCAAAAATCTGGTGTCAACACGATTGACCTTGGATCGGAGAGGGGCAAGGTTTGGTGCATGCCACGTCCGATAAGGATGCAATGCGGACTCCAACGCAAGAAGGGAAAGATTGGAGGCCAAGTTATCTTCGGTTTTGGAATATTCTTTGTTATTGTAAGTCGTATTCGATTAGAACTCGTGTCAAGCCTTGGGTATAAATATGAAACCCCGGCTATTGTAATTTCCCTATTCACAATCAATACAAACAAACGGCTCCGGCCAAAAATCGAGTCCGAATCGTGTCGTCGAAGTTTTTGTGAGAGGGCCAATCGATCCGTCGACCTCCATAAGTACCCGCAACCTTGTCTATCTATCTAGTATCATGCGGTGGATTTAGATCAAATGGCAAGTAGTCTTGCTTTACTTTGTTTAGTATCATGCGGTGGATTTAAGCTTGGTAGCAGGAAGTCATAGTTTTACTTTGTATCATGCGGTGGATTGAAGTAAAGCAAGATAGTTATCGATTCTTGGTTGATTTGGGTGTCGTGCGGCAGGCGTAGATTTGGCTCAAGGATTAGTTATCGGCTCTGTTAGATTTGGCTAATCTAATAGATTCATTAAGTTATCACGTGTTGTTCATGCTTTATGTTTATTTATTGTTACAACACTTTTGCCCGATCTAGATTGATAAGCTTTGGCCTTAGATCTTTATAGATTTAATTGTCTTCAATGCTTGATTCATACTGATGTTGTTTAGATGAATAGATCTCATGTTTACATTGGCCAAAAGGTTGTCAATCTTGATCGTCACATGTTGCGGGTTTTAGCTTGTTGGATGCAAATAGATGCTTGGATGTTTGGGTATCGCGTCGTGGCGCGATGCAAGCTTGGGTTGTTCTAGAGCTAGTCATCCGGTGGATTAGTGTTCGGTTCAATCTGATTGGTTTATTTGTGTTTGGCCTGTTAGTTCCTTCTTCATGGACCCTCGAATCGGTTAATCAACCGGTTTGGTTAAGCTTTCATGGGTAGCTTATATTTATAGATCTGTTTTTAGGTAATGAGTGCTTTTAGCCCCTTGCTTCTAGACCGTATCGTGCGGCGGATTGGTTTAGCGTGAAGAGTGGTGTAGATCCAAAAGAGTGGTATCATACGGTAGATTAGCTTGATTCGGTTTATGCCGGACGGGTTTAGGAAGAAAGATTGGTCGTGCGGCGGACTAGTTGGATTAGACCTATGTATTTGCTATCTAGATCTAGATTTACATCTATAAGTTACCTTTTAAACGTCAGGGATTGGCTTGATAGCGCAATCTAATGGTTAGGCTTTCATGAGTAGAACGTGCATGTAGGTTTATCCGTCCTTAGCATCTAGCTTTCTCTGATCGTCATGCGGTGGACGATGGTTTGAGTGAAAAGGGTTCAGAGAGATGTAGTCATGCAGTGGACTAGTTGATCTAGATCTCTGTTGCTAATGTTTAGATTAGCTTTATGTGTATATTTTTTCTTTGTCGTTGTTAAGTAGGTTTGATGCTTCAGATGCTCGAACTGCACACATGCATGGCTTATTTAATTGTTTCGACTACCACATGCAAGAATCGGTGTTCCGTGTTATTTCATTCATGCTATGGAAAACTACCGATTTTTTATGCTTTATCGATTGACACGCAGCTTTCTAGCTGATTGATGTCCGATTTGGCTCAATGAGCCGCATATTTGGAACTGTCTGGCAACACCCGGTATGTTCCACCCGAGATTATGGACGTTTTTTCATCCCTTGTCAATTTCAAGTCAAATTGGTCGGCACGCTTGGAGCTCAACCGATCGGGCTTGTTTGTGTGAAGCCAGCTTCTTCCAGCTCGCAGTGTGTTGAACACTATGCGCCACATTTTGTGTCAACACCCATTAACCATAAAGTATGATATTTTTATATCAATCTTGTTTAATTGTGGCGTATCACCTACTGATCCAGTGAGTGATACATGATACACAGTGGACCATAAAAGTTAGGGGCCGACACACAGCGGTGGGGTACTAGTGTACTAGTGTTTTGACGTCGATCAAAGTTGTAGTTTTTAGTTAACATCATTCTAGTGATGAAGTAGTGTTTTACATGAACATGACAACGATGTGCAATTAGGTTTATATTTAGGTGAAACCGTTCAAATTGTAGATTGGTTTCCACAGCCATCCTTCTCCCGTTTCATGCCTATCCTATTGTGAATCGACTTCAAACACCTATGAAGCAAGTTCACTTTGGACAGCTTGAGTGATCAACTGTGGTCAACATTTGTCCATATGCAGGAGAATAGTAAAATCATTAGTGTTAAGACACATGTTCCATATAATACTATATGAAACAATGTCCATTTTTAGTTACTACCAAACATGTCGGCGGACTGCAATATAACGTATAACTAATCTCCTAAACACATTGATGATTTGTGGCTCTGAGTTTTATTCAACGTGTCATATATTCTAACATGGAGTATGAGCATGAGTGGTGAGTATGAGTCACATACACGACACAGAGCGGCATGGGTACATTGTGGGAATTCAAAACAGACCGTTGGAAAAATACCCTCTTGACTTTAATATTAGGGAAAGATATAGAGTGTCGATATAGATATAGAGGTTGCAAGTCTAAATATAACGTCAACAAGACATTTGATTGGGCATTTCCCTCCCACGTAGCTTTTAAAAATCTAAATATAAACTTGCAATCCAATTATATAGATCAGGTTTGGGCCAGGAGGAAGGATGGACCAAGCTGGTGCTTGCGATGAGGATGGCGTGGTCCACTGGGCTGAGAGTGGAGAAGTTTGGGGAACTCTAGGGTTTTGGGCCGAATCGAAGAGCCTCAACTGGTTGCAGGTAAGTGGGACATAGGCTTGCTGAATTTGACCAGTGGTAGACTCATGGAAACTATCCAGGCTAGTTGAGGTTTAGATTAGGCAGGTTATTTTGAAAATATAAGTTGAGAACAGATTCTATTTGATAATTATATCACTAAATCATAAATGAAAATATTTATATGGTTTTAAAGTCATGACATTTTTATTTATATTTTATCAGTGAGGATTTAACATCACTCAATCAAAAATTTAATTTCATAAAATATTATTTAAATTTTATTAAGAGTTTCCGAGTTTCACACCGTACTGGCTATAATCATGCACTCTTATGCTTGTTTTGCATTCCATTTTGTCCAGATTCATCTTGTTTCCTAGAATATATTTTTTTTAGATAAAGTGTTTCCTAGAATATATTTTTTTAGATAATGGATAATAAAATCCAGCCTCTACATCCAGGGATGTACACAGCCAATTATTATAAAGTTTCAACCGGATAAATCAAAAGCAAGCCTTGTGTGCGTAATAAAGACATAGGAACTAAACCAAACGGAAAAGATGCTTCCATCCTCTATTGGAAATTTCTAGAGCAACCATCTTCAATTGCTTGCTCAACACAACAAGGGCGTCCTTTGCTTGCTCAAAGACGCTGTAATCGGGCCCGTAAACGCGCAGCCAATATGCTCCCCGAAGATAACCTCGCATAATTGAGTTAGATTTCAATTTTTAAAAATCGTGTCATTACGACATCTCCAGATGGCCCGAGAATAAAGCGACCACACCCACCCAAATCGGAGGCTTAGTATGTATGTTTTGATTATTAAGCCAAGTACCAAACATATGGTCGGTGGAGATTGGTTGAGTGAGGTTAGTAGCATAGAAAATAATCCTCCAAATCATCTTTGCAAAAGGGCAATCAAAAAAAGAGGTGTTGGATGGTTTCATTCATGTTGCAACACTCGTATTTTTGACTCCCTTTCCAATTTTTTTTTCGGCAAGGTTATCTTTTGTCAACACGACACCTTTTTGAACAAACCGAGGAAAATCTTTATTTTTAGAGGTATTTTTCATTTCCAGATCCTCTTATGTTGGAAGGGTGGATTTGTATCTAAAGCATCAAGATACATAGACCTTTAGAGAAAAAAACTCCGGTCTTGGAAAGAAGCCATTTAAAATAATCTTTCCCATCCACCAGTTCCGCATTGGAGATCTGGGCTACTAGATTAAGCCACTCCATGAGATTATTGTCCACTAAAGATCTCCTAAAAGAAATATTAAGAGTATTAGAGGACATGACTTTCGAAAACCGTCGCATGTCGATCCCTAGCTATATTATATAAGCTCGGGTATTTAAGTTTGAGGGGCTTAGCACCTAACCAAGTATCATCCCAAAACCTTGTACTAGTTCCATCTTTAATTAGAAAACATCCTTTAGTAAGCACCTCATCTTTTATATGCATGAGGCCTCCGTAGTGAGAGTCATTGGGTTTTGCCGACACTTGGGTTAGCGTCTTGGAACTCAAGTATTTATTCCTTAGCAAAGATTGCCGGATGCCATCGGTGTTTATAAGATTAACAATCCATTTGGCTAATAAACATTTGTTTTGTAAGTACAAATCTAGAATTCCAAGACCACCTTGATCCTTGGGGCGAGTTTCCTAGAATATATAATAGGTACAATGTGCGTTTAGACATGTATAAGGATCGTATCAACAATAGTTTCATATTATGATTGCATAATCATGTTTGAAATATATAAATTTATGTATAAATGAGCTACAATGTTTAAGATGGCATCAATCTCTCTAATTTATATATAAATAAATTTGTGTCTCCATGCTCATATCAAAAGCACTGTTATTTGGTGAAGATATAATATATACTATGATTCCACCGATTCAGGTGCTGAAAATTGCAATCTCGTTATCTCGATTGGACACTGAAGTAAATTCGTGGAAAAAATTAACTAGACAACAATGTTTCTGGGAAGGAACTATAAATATAAATTAAACTTATGTTAGAAAAAAAGGAACTTAGACTGAATGGCGTAGGAGGGCCATGATTAATTGGACTCTATTGTTTTTGGGACGAAGAACTGAAAATGTAGTATTAGAATTTTTTTATTGAGGAGGGCCGCATTATTCTCCGCAGTTGTTAATGGACATCCTATACTACCATCGAAGTGAGCTGCACCCAATTCTCGTTGGGCCAACGAGGCCAAAATTAGTTGAGCTAGCCCATTGGTAGTCCTTACTTGTGCTGAACCATGTGAGCCAGCCAGCCCACAAATTGGTTGTCCCTGTTAGAAAGTAGAGAACGAGAGAGATCGAATGATGCAAATGATTCTCTGTTGTATTCCCAATGAAAAGTATGTACATATATATACAGGCCTCTTGTGGGCGGTTACAAGTGTGAGAGTGAGAGAATGGTGAAAAGACACCCCTTAGACTAATCCCTAATTGAGCACTAAATAATAATTCTCAACAGTCCCAACCAAATGCCGTACGTTTTTCTTTCTTTTTTTTTTTCCTTTTTCCTTTTTTTTAAGGGAACCAAATGGCTACTGCCAATACCGACGCTACGATGGCCCAAAAAGAAGCGGCGCATCCTAGCTGTGGGCTTGGGTCCATCAAGACAATTGATCTTGTAGAAGATCCAAAACTGGGTAGGCCAGGCCCGAGTCGCCATGGTTTGGGCCCCTCTCCGGCTCTTCTTGGGCCGCAGCAGCTGCGCGGAACCCGGACGTCCGGCGCATATGACAATTGACGAGGCCACATCCTATTCTTGCCCGTTACAACTGTGGGCTCATCATTTTCCATGGCATATTAAAGTGTCAAAGTGTCAGACTGAGCCAAGTGTCAGACTCTAAAACTAGGATTGCATCTACTCATACAGTCAAGTAAACAACATCTTCACTTTTTGGCAACCCCTCTCAAATTCAATCAAACAACACCTCTGCTTTTTGGCGTCTGCTCAATCAAACAACGTCCCATTTTTTTATCCGTTCATGCAACCTCACCAGACGCCTTCAAATCATTTTGTGAAATATTGCTCCACTTAACCTGTGTCGATTCATCCGGATATAAGATCATGAAAGCCTAATCTAGCAACCACTACTGCAGAATTTCTTTTGCATGATAGTGGCCAAACTTAACCGGGCAAAATGAGTGTCCGCCACGGTTATTTGCTGGCCGGCCTCGCCAACCTGTCGCGCAGCCGCCCACCCCCCGCCCTTTGGCGCTCGCTCAATCCATTCACCAAGGTTAATAGATTAACCATGGCGGGCGCCTTTTACGTGCGCACCACGTAAAACCGCCATTAACCGTGGCGAGCTCTCCTAACGCGCCCGCGCCACGGATAATGAAGATTAACCGTGGTGGGCACATTAGGATAGCCCGCCATGGTTAATCCAGTAGCAATAAATACAGGCCACCACCCCCCTTCTTCCTCTCGGGTCTTCCTCTTCCAACAATTTCAAGTGGTGTGTATATATATGTACTTCAGACAATGTATGGATGATGATGAATAGTATACATGATGTTGAATATATTGTATATATGTGTTTGTTTGTCTTGTGATGCTAAACTAAAATGAATTGCTGTTGTAATTTATATGTTAAAATATTGTATATATTAGCTAATGTTGTATTTTATGTTTTTAAAAACATAATCCGTGGCGGGCACATAATAATACTCGCCACGGAAAAATCATTTATCGGCGGGCGACATAAAGCGCCCAACACGGTTAACACATTTACCGTGGCGTCCACTAGGGTCCATCGCGGGTATGGCCACGATTAACCGTGACCATACTATCGCGCTGGCCCCTATTGCTGCCACGCAAAACTAAAAACACCAGCCCCGGAAGTGATTTTCTGTAGTAGTGGACCAAACACACACACCCTTGAGAGATGAGACCTATATATACATCATACCTAAGGATGAAAATGGAACATAAATATCCCGAACTGAAATGCATTGCTTTCTATACTGGTCGAAGAATCCGCATTTTCTTGACATTTTTGCTTTTCGTTTTCATATTTCAAATGTAAAAGTAGAAAATGGATTAGACATTTTCCGGCCGTTTTTGTATTTTCCTACTTTTAATTCAAAATATCTTGAATTTTGTTTGTCGATCATTAATGTCCAGGCAACTAGACAAAGACAAGTGTAGAGGACTGATGTTGGACCGCACTATATAGGCAGCTCAACCTGTCTCGCCTTCCTGATTGCCGAGGTGGGACTAACCACCTCACACGGCGACTGCATGGCTGCATCCGGCTTCACGCTGCATCTGACTTCACGCGGCGCTGTAGTGGGTTGGTATTCCGTATTGAATTTTCATATGCCGACCGTGCTCGACATAGTTTCCCTCGAGTTGGTTGGGTTTCAAAAGTCTCGATATTCCGTAAATTCACGTGTGTTCTCGTGTCTGGCAGTACTGTTTTTGTTTTTTTTTTTGTATTCCGATATAAAAAAAAAAGTAGAAAACGGTTAACGAGTTTTCATACCGTTTCTAACCGTTTTCATCCTTAGTCAGTCATATGAACCATGTTCACACGTTCAAGGTATAAATCCAACCATCTTATAACAGCTGAACGTACATTTGCCATGTCATATGTTTGACCAGTCAAAAACCACCATCGATCACGTGTGTGTCCGGCACGGTAAAACCCAGAGAAGTGATAGTAGTTGAGAGCACACGTACAAACGGTTTTGATTGAGTGGCCCAAAATACTCCATCGGAACACTTTAAAAAAATACTCCATCGTTGTTTACAGTTGAACAAAGATTCGCGCGCGCCGCAAGTATGAACCAAGGAGTAGGGACTACGGAGTAGGAGTAGGAGCGAGTTGCGGCGGCGGCGTCGGCGTCGTCAGTTAAAAGCGCGTGCTCAAGGCCGGACCGGAAGCTGAACGAGCACCTGGATCGATCGATCGATCCCTCCACTTCTCCCGCGCGTTTCCCTCGCTCTCTCTCCACCGCGCGTGGGCCTTCTTCTCTCTCCTCGCCTCCTTCCTTCTCTCGATCTCCATCGATTTCGCCGCTTGCTTCTTGGCCCGATCCTCCATCTCCTCCTTCTTCCCCTCCTTCCCTTCTTCTTCATCAGCAGCAGCTCCTCCTCGTCGCCATTAAATCCAGGTCCATCGATCCTCCTCGATCGCCCCCGCCACCACCTTCTGCCGGCCGGCGGTCCATCGATCCTCTTTGTCCAATTTCATTCACATCGGAGAAGAGATCGACGACGGACGACAAGCATATGCACATATGCTAGGATTCCACGGATCAACCAGTTGCCCGCTGCATCTGTCCTTCAGGAAGAACTGGGACACCGGCACTGCCTCCTCTCATCGTCGTCGTCGTCTCCGTCTCCGCCTGATCTGCGAGAAGAATTATCATGGGGAGGGTGAAGCTCAAGATCAAGAGGCTGGAGAACAGCAGCGGGAGGCAGGTGACCTACTCCAAGCGCCGCTCGGGGATCCTCAAGAAGGCCAAGGAGCTCTCCATCCTGTGTGACATCGATCTCATCCTCCTCATGTTCTCGCCCACCGGCAAACCCACCATCTGCATCGGCGAGAAAAGGTAACCACTTTCATGCATGCATCGTCCTGATTTTCCTGTTTCCTCGATCGATCACATTTGACTACACATGCATATGTTTTTCTCGTAGTACGATTTTCATGCACAGGTTTTGTGAACCTGGATTGACCTTTTCATACTGAATTTCATCGCATTTGGAATTGGTGAATTTTGTGACTGAAATCGCGATGAACACCTGCATGCGAATTATAATGTGTCATTCCCATTTCTGAATTGTCATTCCATTTTTTCCATTATTTGATTCAAATAATCCTTACCTATATAGTTTAGTGTTCAATGTTTTGTCAAAAATAAATAGACATGGTAAATTGAATTATTAATTTGCACTATATCTTTCCTTCACACATTGTTGTCTTTAATTTGCAGCAACATTGAGGAAGTCATAGCAAAGTATGCGCAGCTAACCCCTCAAGAGAGAGCCAAAAGGTAATTCTGCAGGCCCTAGTGCACCCGGGGTGCACCTAATTTTCTTCCCTATATACTCGTCTTTTGTAAGCATGCATACGCTTTTTATGAATACTAAAACAGAATTCCTTTCCCATTGTTCAACAGGAAACTGGAGAGTTTAGAAGTAAGTTATCTCAACCAACAGATTATATTTGTCAACTCTCTTACCATAACATTTTTCAGAATGCATGCATGACCTCAATATATCTCCCTTTGCTGTGCTCAAAAGGCCCTAAAGAAGACTTTCAAGAAGCTAGACCACGATGTAAATATTCAGGACTTCTTAGGCTCTGGGTAATTCTGCCATTCTTCTTCAAATTAGAATCCTCATAGTAACAGAAATGCCTAATTACAAACAGATCACTGACATACTACTATTTCTGAATCAATTGCAGGGGTCAGACAGTTGAGGTAGCGTATAATGAATTGACAACAAGAATTAACAAAGAAAGTCATGTGATTTCGTTTTTTTCCTTCTTCATGTTTCTAATGGTACGTGTTTGGATTTGATAATTTGATAGGAGTTATCAAGCCATCTGGGTTCATTGCAATGTCAGATGGCAGAGGTTCAAAAGCGTCTCAGGTGACTATCATCATCTCACTTGATCATGCAGCTAAGAAAGAAATTCTGTATCCAATTCGATAAATGCTAAGTATAAGGGTGCATATCGTCTGAAATCTTTCCATTCAGTGTTGCTGTGATTTTTCTTCATGACACATGATCCTCTTTTAAAGATGCATGGCTCCATTAAGCATCGTCTATGGAATTGATATAAAATTCATAATAAGCCTATCACAGAAATAATGGGCCAAAAAAATGACACAAGTGTAACAGCAAGGCAATTTTTTTCAGTTATTGGACCGATCCTGAGAAAGTTGACAATATTGACCACATAAGAGGAATGGAGCAATCTCTCAAAGAATCTCTTGATCGCATCCAGACCCATAAGGTACACATACATAACCTTCTAATTGACTTCGGACGATATATATTGAGTAACACTTTATAATCGCAATGTCTAGCAACAGTTTATTATATCTGAATTTTGAATGCCAAGACAGATAGTGCCATTTTAACCAAAAAAAACAAAATCAGTAACTCAAACAAGTTCTGACTTCTCCATCGATTTGCATCACTCTAGGAGTACTTTGCAAAGCAACATCTGATCGGACTACAGTGTGCTGCCACCCAGGTAACATAACTAACCTCAGCTTCAGGTCCATGTGATGAGACATTTTTCAGGCTTGGATATCTGATCAAGATGTTGCCTCCTGCCATTTTCCAGTTCCAGACCGACATGCAGATGCCTCTAGGACTGACTGGTGAGCCGGGGCCCTTCGTCGTGGTTCCAAAACGGCGGCGCCGATGGCCAACAAGGCATGATGCTACCCGAGGACGCCAGCCTGCTCCATCAGAGGTGAGTTCAGACTTCCAAAATGCCCATTTGCTCTCTGATGAGCAAAATTCATCTTATGTAACTGACGGAACAAACTGATTTTATCTTGGTGCAGAGACATTGCTGGCTGCTCGACAAGCACGTCACTGCCGGGCTACCCAGGCTACTTCAGCATGCCCAAGCAGGAGACGGACACCGGCGGTGGCAGCGAGCACGGGCAGGCGGCGGTGCATCATCAGCCGCCGCCGCCTCCTGACTTCGGCCAGGCCGAGTGCCTGACGTCGCTGCACCTGGGCGCGCAGTTCCCGTACGCACCCTTCGACCACCCCAGCCTTTTCACCGACCGGATGTTCAGGCCGGACGCAGTTGAGCTGCCCGACGGCAGTGCCGGCATGGACTTCGCCGGCGGCCACTTCGACCTTCCTAGGCCTGGTGACGAGGCCAGCTTCCAGAACTGGGCGTCGGCGGCGGCGGCGTGGCGCGGCCATGTTTGACCACCACCATCAGCAGCAGCAGCATCACCAGCAACCACAGTCGTCATCTGCACAAGTGAGTACCATGACACGTGGGGCCAGCTTGGAAGTGAGACCTGCTTTTCCAGAAGTCAAATATGAGCCACAGCCCACATTCCACTCCAAAAGTCACAGTCCACAACAGCTTTTGCAAAAAAGTCACAGCCCGACCAAACACACCATATACCATGTCCGACCTCATTAAGGGGCCACGATAAGAAAAAAAAAAAAAACATTGTTTTATAGTGATGATGAATACTTTCATAACTGGCTTTTGCCACATATGAACTTGTTTAGCTATTTGCCATCACAAGTATACATCTACTTTCAAACGCTTCAATATATATTTATTAAGCAAATGGTCCATTTTGCATCAGTCAACCTGAGAAGCGCAGTCTGCTTCACAAACCTCAACTACAAAAAACAAAAAAGTTATTTTTTCAATCCTCAAACTACTACAATGTTCTGGTTCACATGACTTTAACAAAGCTGTATATTTGGCGACATATTATTTGAATTGTAACACATGAGTTTACAACGAAGATACATGAGTTTAAAATTGAAATTAAACCATTTTTATCATGTTGATTAAAATTTAATTCACTGCATATTAAACTGGAATAAGTTAGGGGGCCCTTTAAGTTATGACAAATCCTAGGGCGATGGGAACTATTATTTGATCATTTTAAATTCATTTAGTAATATTTAATATATGGCTCAGTGCGTTGAAAACCTAAAACAATTTGATAATTTAGTTTGGAATTATTTTTCAAGGAAAATATATTTAGCATCTCTATGTATAACATATCTATGTATAAGTGCAGACAAATCGGAAATTCTAAGTGTTTCCTAATTTTCTAAAATGGAAACCTATTTAGCATTACTCATGTCTCCACATCACTACAAGACAACAAATTTGAGCAAGGCGATAAGCTAGTTTTGATAGTGTAGGGTGGTAAAGGAATCCTTTCCTAGTTGAAGTTTGAAAAGAAGATTTGTTTAAATCCTCTCCCCTAAACTTTATAGCTCTAAACACTTTAGAACACTTTAGCTCAATTTTGAGGTCAGTGCCCTATAATATGGGTGGACTACTTTAGAGCTAAACTTTATACCACCTGTTTAGAGGTTTAGCTCTAAAGTTTAGAGGAGAGAATCCAAACAGGCCCTTAACAAGGTTATAGATCGTCAAGGCTTTCCTCGAGCCTCAAAGTTTGAGTTGTTTTGTTAGATGTATACTCCGTTGTTAAATAAGTTTAATCCAAGTAATATAATCCTTATGGCTAAGATTATGAAAAATGAGCGGTTATGATTTTAAATTTTTTTCTATGACATTATATGTTTACATTATTTTGGTCTCCGTATGGACCATGACTGAAACTCGACCATTAGTTTCCTGCAGCAACAACTCTAGCAACTGCCTCATTGGATCAAGCGGTTGTTGTTCACGGTCCATCTCAGCACCAAAAAGTCATGATCGGCTGATCCTATGGTAAAACTCAGAGACAATATTGCTCCCAAAAGACGCTACCATATCCATATCACTAAACTAATCAGCAATGCAAAATGTGTAGGAATATTGGTGTATAGGCAACACTTGCCAATGTAAAATATACATTTTTTGGTTGTAGCCAATTCTTTCTTGTAAGTGTCAATTCGACTTCTGTAAACTATGGTATAGCATTCATAAAAGGATTTGACACCTAACTAATAGTTTGTATTTTCAAAAAAATTAGCTATTAGTTCAAAGAATCATATTTAAACTAATGAAAAATTACTTGGGGTTAAAAATAACGTTGTGATTTTCTAGCCAATTTTATAGATGGCAAAAAATTGTTGACATTATACATTTGTATTTATTTGTCAAAATTTTTTGTTTCCCTTAAACCCTAACATCATTTCTTCTTGTTTATCGTAAGCAGTTTGCATCATGGAAAATAAGGTTTTATGAAGCTTTGCACCATAGACCAACTAGAATTTAATGTTACTCCGGGTGGAGAGCACCTCCGCCCAAGCAATGCTAGGGGAGGAGACCTCCGCCCAAACGATTCTAAGTTAGGGACCTTTGCCCAATCGATGCTCCGAGCAAAGACCTTGAGAGTGGCAAGATACTCGGGACTGAAACAACAATAGCTAGGGTTCCATAAATGAATCAACCAACCTCCTCTTTACACGAGGGTCCGTTGCTCCCTCTCTTTATAGACCGTTGTATGCTAGGGTACTCTTTTACATATTTGCCCTTCGCAGGTACAAATATATTCCGGGCATATCGAAGATCTCATCTTAACATCATAAGTGCAGACTAGACCTTTCTTCTTAGCAACCGTCTTCATCCATGGGCCTTAGCAAACGGTCATGGGAGGCCCATCGATAGGCGGAGCACTCTAACGCCCGGCTGAGGCCCATAAACAGGCAGAGCACCTTCACCATGGCCTATGTTCCTGGACTCCGCCGTCTTGAAGGGCCTTCCCCTTGATCCCTCTTCTTGACCTCCACCGTCTCAAGGCGGACCTCTACCACTCCGCCGTCTTTGGTGGATGTCCACCATGATTCCTCTTCTAGACCTCCGTCGTCTTGGGGGTGGACCTGAACCATTTCGTCGTCTTTGACTTAACTTCATGGAGCCTCTTAAGGGGGGAGTTGGCCCATATTTTTTTTACGATTACATATAGTACAAGGTAGACGCTCAACATGCACGCACACTCACCCCTATGAGCACATCTACGCACCCAGAATTTGAACCCTGGGTAGGAGCCCATGGCCTTTGCGAACATTTTGTCTTTTCTAGATACTTTTGCTATGCATCTAGACATAGTGTAGATCTAAACTACGTAGCAAAAGTTTTGTATCTAGAAAATGGAAAACATCTTATAATTTGGAATGAAGGGAATAATATATAGTATACTATCAAGTTATGCAACATAGACCAACCTAAATCAAATAAGCTTTGGGTTCATAACTTTTACAACATAGATCAACTATTTCATCATTTTCTCTAGGTCATGACCCCACCAAGCTAAGAATCTACCTATTTATGTAGCATGTCATGCCAAGGAGCTTGTCTACTATTTACGATGTAATAATCACCATTAATTTAATAAATAGTTTTGTGATTTAATTTCAATCTATGTAGATTTTGACCTTTTTGGGATGCAATTTTAGACTTTCAATTATGTATGCAGACTTAGAGTGTTGTCTTACTGTATTCGAGGTAGCCCCTAGTGGAGGCAAAACTAGGCACTTATCTCCCTAATTTGTGTGGCTTCAGTAACCTCAACAACTTTGTTTGATGGTGGTTGTTGTTGTTGGTAAATAGGGCGTCGAGAAGTCGGTTAAGACAATATTGTTCAGGCGATAGGGAAAAGTTCTCTTAACCTCCCTCAACTATTGCAGTGGTCTGATTCACCTTCTTTAATTAGAAAAATTGTATGGTTATGCTTCTCAATGTATTGAAACCGTCTAATTTACCTCCCTAAAGCAATTTTGGCTGACCAGATGCCATACAGTCCTACAGTCCTACACGGCACCAGGACAACCATGCGAGAGCTAATTGGACATTCGCAGAGACTAGACCTTATAAAAAGTTACAAAAAATATTTTTTTAAAGAGAGAATTAGGTATATGGCCTTCAAAAAAAGTTGTCTTAGGTATGTGGTCCTTTTTTCGAATTTGGGAATCCGGCTTTCAGTTGAAATTTCCTTAGGAATATGGCCTTCCGTCCAATTTGAGGGGTAACGGTGTTAACTAGAGGGGTAAAAAGACCATTGTACCCTTGAGTTAAAAAAAAAAAAAAAACATATTTTTATTCATTTGTTGTACATTTTGAGTATATAATCACATTCATTTAGACATGTTGTACGCGGACACGTCAACCAACCGGCCATGCATATATTGCCGATTGTACATCTGGACGCCATATTTAGCCTGATGTCATGTTCATGATGTCTCTTCTCTGCTTAACAAATTAGCACCGATGAACTAATCCAGACCATGCATGCCATATATATATATATATATATATATAAGTATATCACAAGTCGGCAACTCGGTTGGCCACGATCTCTGGGCTGAATACACAAAGCCTTTCATTCGGAGGTCACTCACACGACGATGACTGCATGCCCGCCTGCGTGCGTGACCGTTTTGACGTTGAGAGAAGGCAACAGACACGGGCGGGCACACGGCCTTCGTTCAGCCTTGATGAAACAGACATTTTTTTTTTACATCAAGTGGAACCAAACGGCCCGGACCCAACTAGATAGTAGCCCACAGAACGAAACAGACATTTGTTTTTATCACTCCACATATCTCTAGTAGCCACGTACCTAAATATTAGCAAAGACTGTATAGCAGATTTGTTTTAATGCAATGTGTGGTGATGTGTGATTGTATATGTCTAAATGAATGTGATTATGTACTCAAAATATACAACAAATGAACAAAAGTATGGTTTTTTAACTTAGGGGTAAAATTATCTTTTTACCCCTCTAGTTAACACCGTTACCCCTAAAACCTGGGACGGAAGGCCATATTCCTAAAAAATTTCGATTGAAGGCCGGATTTCCAAATTCGAAAAAAAAAAAAGGCCACATACCTTTGACTATTGTATAAGTTCAGTTCATATATAATATATAACAGTTCCTGCAGCCCTACAGGAACATAACAAAGCTTCAACAACCTTTACGACATCCAAGAGATTCCTCTAAAGGGTACAAGAATAAGGCCATGATGAACAGCTCAAACATGGCCACCGGCTCTCAAGTCTCAACAACTTACTAATATTTATCAGTTGTTCGGCAGCAGGTGGCAGTTGAAGAAGCTTGCACAAATGGCAAACCTAACATGCCCTCATTGGAGCAAATCATGCCAATTGTGCCAAGCTAATAATGTTCCCCAGAGAGGACAAAAAGCAGCAATCAGCATCAGTCTAACAGCCCAATTGACACCAAGTTGTTTATATTTATACCAAAGCAGACCCTGGCTCTACATTCAGAGCCAGCCTGTCAAACTTATACAAGATAATAACATGCCATGCCTTTCAATCAATCGGACTGATGAACGAATGCTCAAAGGAGGGGATGATAGAATATACACATATAATTTAATCATGATGTTTGATAATTTATAACCAGATGACAATAGTATGAAGTAACTGTTCTGCACTCAACACCTACCAAAAAAAATTTTCCTTCTTACAGATTGAATAAAGAAATGTAGCTGTACAAGCAAGCACCTAGCTGTCCATATAACCCCACTTGATTCTTCCCCTTCAAGGTCATCATGCAGCTTATAATCCGAGCCTCAGGGCCATGAGAGGGAGGCAGTGATATTCTTCTTTGTTCCTGAGTTGTTTATTGGGAAAGAATTGAGAAAAAGGTGGTGATGGAGGCTCAATCGGATCGTGCAACAAGAAATGGGGAGAAGAAATGGAAGGATGAACATTTATGCTGCTGCAATGGCACTGTAGCTAGCAAGGGAGAAGCAGATGGAAGGACTGGAGGATGGATCACGGAGCTCTGTGCAAGGTTCAGGATAGACCGCCTCAGAGTAGCCAGAAATATTGGAACAAGACCAGGAACTTGAACCAGAATCAGCGGCCATAGAGAAATTGAGATTGGAAAGGCAGATTGCTGTGAATGGGGCACTATCGATTCCTGACAAAACTCCAGCAACCGAGATGTTTGTGCCAACCATGTTCTTCATAGTGACTTGATTGATCGTCGGGAGGTCAGATAGGTCGAAACTCTCATCTGGGTGGGATGAACAGTTACCAGTGAACTCAATGCCAACATGTACATTTTCCATTTGTACCTCCGAGATGATCACTTCCTCAATGTAACCCCCACGCCCTGGTGATGTCTTGAAAGAAATACCTTTGTAGGAATCACGGATCCGAAGCTGGTTAACATGAATATCTGAAATCCCACCAGACATCTCACTCCCAAATGCAAGAGCAGCTCCAGAAGATGATAGCAGATCCACTCTGCTGATACGAATGTCAGACGTAGGCCTCCCAAAGGAAATGCCATACTTGTCCCATCCGCTTTTCAGTGAAATTGCCTCATGACTGACACTTATGGTGCTGTCTTCAATACATAAGTTTGAACATGAATCTGGAGCAAGAATGAACAATTTAGTGAAATAAAATTAGCGAAATAAGTAAAAACTTCTTGTCATCGCTGTCAAGTGCATTTAAGAGTTACAAAGTACGACTAGTTCAGATTCTCTGTCAAGGCTTGGAGGAACCGTTGGGGTATATTATAAAGTCTTGGTTGCTACCCAAAAAACAAGAAAAGGAGAAAGGAGAACCAGAGTGTTTCTTCAGGAATCAGGATGTTTTGCTGCATTCAGCATTAAGGTATTAAATGCTACCAGCAAAATGAATAAAAATATCTATGCTATATGAAAATGAAACATATTCTAACTAGAGAGAGGAAAAAAAGATACCTGGAACTATGCCATCAGTCAGTGGAGCGTCCAGTGAGGTCTCAATCGTCACATTGTGGACCATTACATTGCTAGAGAATACAAAGACATTATGCATTAGTACAAATGCAACTAATATCCACCAAACCATACCTTACACACAAAGCTAAGTTAATGGCATTGCACCTGCAGTACACCGGATGTATGCTCCAGGCTGGTGAATTTAAGAATGTCAAGTTTGAGATCACGATATCTTCAGAATACATGAACTCCAAAATATGGGGTCGACTATGGTTCAGCTCATGGGAGCGCAGCCACTCCCACCATACTATGCCCTGACCATCAATTACTCCGTTGTTCCCTGGAATAAGTGGATAAGACATGCAAGGGCCATTAAATTTTGACTACAGAACACAACAAAGCTGGCAAATCCATATACAAGCCAGAACAAAGCAATTACCGGTTATGACAACATCAGTTAAGTTGTATCCGTTTATCAAGCTCCGATGTCTAGGACCAGGAAGGTCTGTCCCTTGGCCATAAGATGGCAAAGGTTCAACGATGGGCCATTGTGATGAGTCCTACAAACAGCAAGAAAACAAAGAAAGAGATACTTATTTCAGTCCCTTTAATAATATTTAAAAATACATTAATCTTCACATCTGAAGAACATGGTGTTGCTTCTTTACATCCCAAAATATATATGTGGCGTGCAATGTGAAATACCAGACATGTTTCTTAAGAGTCGTTCATGTCTCAAAATAGAGAAAAGTTTGAATAACGACAGGTGAAGAAGTGATCACAATCTGAATGACAGGACCTATGAAACACGCCTAGTCTTTTCTTTTATTTTTTGATACCTACGCCTAGTCTTTTCTGATACAAGATTAATGAGGTAAGCTTCACTTCAAAACTATGCAAAAGGAAAATTGCCTATTCTTGGCTACCTGCCTCGCAGCAACAGCTATCTTTCACCTCCCAAAAACTCACTCACTCCATACAGTAAAAGCAAACAGAAACAAATACATCTGGAACGAAACTTGAATACTACTTATCGTGAAACCTGCAAAGGATTTTCCCCATGCTCTGAAGCAATAACAAAGAACATATATATAATATAAAGCAAGAAAGATGGCGTCCAAATCCATGGCATGTGACAGATGTCAAAATCACTCCTTCCTGAGGCACATCCAACAACCATATCTAAACAGACTAAGATGACCAGATCAGCAATACCACCAATCCTGCTACTACCAGCTCACATCCAGCCAGCCAGCCAATGCAGGCTGAAAAGGATAGGCGCACAAACTCTGAATGCCAACGCAAGCAGCAGAATCTCACCGTAACTACTAGTGCCATAACAACCCGTGACAAGAAACGGAATCGAAAGCAAGCAGTGCCGGCATTACATTACATACCTTTACGCCGATGATGACGGCACCTTCCTCAAGGTAGAGTGTGAGGTGGCTGGTGAGGTTGAGGCTGCCGGTGAGCCAACGTCCCCTGGGCACGTACAGCTGCGCGCCGCCCTTGTCGGCGAAGGAGCGGACGTAGAAGACGGCGTTCTGGAACGGGACCGTGTTGAGCGTCCGTCCGTCCCCAACGGCGCCGAACTCGGTGATGGTGACACTGTGCGGGCGCGACCCCTGGTCCCGCTCCCGCTCCCGCAGCTCGCTGCCGGCGCCGGCGCCGGCGGCCAACACCACCACCAATGCTGCCAGGACGAAGACCTGCAGAGGAGCAGAGCGGCAGAGCGGCATTGCCAATGCCGTCATGGCCGCCGTCAGAAAGAGTTAGCAAACCAATCTGTTCCACTTCCAACCAAACACCGCCCATTGAATTGGAAGATGAAATCATTCGAATCAATCAAACAAAACTCCGAAAATCTCGCTGCTCAACCGGAACCAAGATCTCCTCGCGCCGGGGACGACGAACGATCAGGGGAGACAAATGAAAGGACCTGCCATTCATTCATTCAGCCATTCCTTACCGACCAAGATCCCGAAATCCAGTACGGATCGCACGGGATGGCCAGGCGGTTGACAGCCCCAGCGAAATCACACCCCAACGCCACGCGCATAAAGCCGAAAACGAGAATCCCAGAGAATGAAAAGCGCCATCCTCTAACAGTGGGGAAAACAAAAAACAAAATCCCAGAGTAGCGAGTATGAAACGAAATCAAATCATCAACCAAGAACAGAGCACGAGGCCATTCATTCATTGAATCCAACCAATCACGAGAGGAAACGTACTTACTACTAGGCCCTTCATCAGTTCTTCTTGGCCGCGAGCCGGGGAGGAGAGGAGCAATAAGAGGGAGGAGGAGCGGCGATCCCAGTCTAGTCCAGCCGCCACCGCCGCAAGACAAGACGGCCCCACAGCGGAACAAAAGGATCTTCCTTTTTCTCTCGGGAAGAATCAGTTGATAGAGACCACGGGAGGGAGCCGGGAGAAACGGAAGGGGAGCGGAACAGCCGCCGGCTGCCGCTGCAGCTGAGGTGGGGAGAAGCTGCAGCGCCTGCCTGCCTGCCTGCTGCGGCGGCAGGGAAGGGGAGGGGATGTGTTCACAATGCCTCTCTGTACTCTGTACTACTAGTAGTAGGAGGAGAGGAGGCCAGCTGTAATACTCTGCTTCGCCTCCTCTGTCTCTCCTCTTCAAAAAAAAAAAAAAAATAAAATTTAAGTATATAAGTATAATATATAAAGTATATATGATTATATATATATTTCCTAATGTGAGTGAGATATGGTAAAAGGAGAAAGATTTTTAAATTGGGGAGTAAAACAGGAAGGAGGTGCAAAAATATTTTTTACTTAGTGTGAGTGAGAGATTGTAAAAGGAGAAAGGTTTTAAATTGGGGAGTAAAACAGGAAGGAGGTGAAATTTTTTTATTTTCTTAGTGTGAGTGAGAGATTGTAGAAGGAGAAAAATTTTAAATTTGGGAGTAAAAAAAAACAGGAACGAGGTGAAAATGGGTTGGGATTCAAAAGGAAAGGTGAAAATGGGTGAAATTCAAAGGAAAGGTTTTTAATTCGATTTAGTGGTGAGTTGTCACCCGGTAAGGATATGTTCATGTGTGCATGAGCATATTGTTGGTCACCGCGCATGGAGAAACACAAAAGAAAATAATTAATGAAATGGAGCATGGAGTATTTGTACAAAAAGGAAAACAATTGTTGCGATTTTGCATAAAGATTGACATTTTTCGTTTTGTGATGAAAATATATTTGGTGCAAAATGAAAATGAAAATGAAAATGAAAACAAATGGAGATCAAATTTGGCCCCTTCATGGGTGAAGTATTATTGTAGGTCAAGCGAGACAAATCCAAAAGCAATTCTTATATATTTCATTATTTGTCAATTGTTTCTATACTTATTAAATATATACGTTCACAGGCATATATTAATTTGAAGTTAGAAAATCCATTTATTTGATCTAATAAAATATGCTTAAACGTGGTCACTACTCCATAAAAATACATTTTTTTATTATTATTATACAACTGACCCTCAAAATTTTAGGGGAGAAATGTCTACATTTTCGCTACTCCAACCAAATAACAGTTCCGCTGCTCCAGCCTTCGGGATGACAGGTGGGGCCTCGCTAACAAATAACAAACCTCAATCAAGGCGGGTCCCACTCCAATGCAGGGCTGTACTGTACTGTAGGCTTGGAACGGACCCACAAGGCAGCTGGCCCAATCATGATGACAGGTGGGGCTGGGGTCTTTTTATGTGGGTCCATGTGCTGCATCTGGGCGGTGGGACACCTCCAATTCCTTCCTTGGAGTCTTTCTTGGATACTTTGAAATTTGGGGTGGCACTTAAGTACACTATTTAGCCAACAATTTTTTAAAAATTCACTGACATCATGTTGACAATGTAGTACCACAACACTAACATGTCAAGCTTTACAAGGAGGAGGAACATGAACCTTAACCCCTTTTTAATTTTTCTTTAAATCTCTGATGAGTGCCGAGAGAGACATCATCATCATGTTCTTCAAATTAACCAAAATGATGGCTGAAATCATAAGTTTAAACTTAATTGCAGCCCCTAATTGATTTCGATTAATGTCATGTTGCAAAGTTGGTGGGCTATAATTGTTGCAAAGAATGTCTCTACGGGCAACACACTGGCGCTAAATTGTGATGAATTTTTGAAAGGAAATTTTTATTTTTTAAAAAAAACATGCATTTATGGATTTGGAGGAGGGGAGCATGAAAGGCTAGGAGTTGATGTATGTGCATAATATCCAGCTAGGCGTGCATGACAACTGCAACAGTACAGATGACACGGTGGGAGGTAAGCAAAGTTGGTGGGCTATAATTGTTGCAAGGAATGTTCCTTGATTAGGGCAGGACATGCTGTAGGTACCCAGAGAACAGCTAGCCTTGCAAACGTCACTTGCCATTTTAGTTTTATTTATTTTTTTTCCTTGTGGACGATAGATGCAGATGCAAGAGCAATATTTATAATACTAATATTCGTTCATCATGAGTGCATTGTGTTATAGAAACTATTTTCATGAAATTTAAACGGATTTAAATTTAGCTGGTTAAACGTTAAATGAGTCTATTAGCTGGTTAAATTTAAAAGTGAGAGGTATTTTGATCCACCAACTAAACTTTAGCTGGTTAAATTTAGCTCCTAGATATCCAAACGCCAAGAAAAGGTCAACTAAAGTTTAGCCGAGTCTATTAGCCGTAGGTTCTGAACACTGAGTTAAAGATTAGTTGGTGGGTCCAAAGAAATTTTATCTTGTTAAAATTTAGCTTTGAAATTTTAGGTAATTAAAATTTAGTTGGGTGCACCGTACAAGAAATTAATGTCATGTCTTATATTAGCTCCGTTCCAAATTGTAGTTCATTTTGACTTTTTTAATCCATTTTTTTACCATTTATCTGCATAGTGTATAACTACAAGCATAAAGAAAAAACCAATGTATCTAGAAAAGTCAAAGTGAACTACAATTTGGAATAGAAAAAGTATATCCGTAGAGAAAAAGAAAAGCAGATAACTTTGGCATAAATTTCTTATTTCAAAACTTGTGTTCAAAATGTAAACCCTAAATATCAATGGTGTGGACTTAGTTAACGCATTGTATAGTTTTATAGGCCTGTCGACTGGCATTCTCTGGTGAACATGACATTGGAGAGATGAAGTCATTTGCAATTGCAATATCTGTATTT
The DNA here is from genome assembly GCA_015847255.1 of Hyparrhenia diplandra. NCBI lineage: Eukaryota > Viridiplantae > Streptophyta > Magnoliopsida > Poales > Poaceae > Hyparrhenia > Hyparrhenia diplandra. Next base: position 413,672 of record JADLZK010008375.1, read on the forward strand.
CCCTCGTTATTTATAGATTTGGTGATCCTAGCTATTTGGATTGGCAGCTTGCAAAACCCATGCTTATTCGGATCGGTGTGCGTGCGAGCAGTTCCAATACTTCAGGCTAGCTAGCAGCCAGCAACGGCCGGCCGGCAAACGGGGCATGATTGACCGGGCCGGACGACGACGACCCGGACCTGACATGCCGCACATGCGCCGCTGTCCGTGTCCCTCACTTCACTGACGCTTTGGGCCCACGTGTCGGCTCTTGGGGAGGACCCACCCAGCCGGCTCGGACGTGACGGGGCTCATCTGGCTCACCCACGTGACGGCCGGCAAACCTCCTTCCCACTGTGGCCATTGGGGACGAGACGACACGACGCGTGTACCCGGCCGGCTCGGACGTGACGGGGCTCATCTGGTTCACAACACAACCTCGGACGGGCCCGGTGCGCTTGGCTTTTAATTTGCCACCAGCATTGCCGGCCGGCATCCGGCCGGCCACTAGCTACGAGTGCGTAGCGTACGTGTGGGATCGAGTGTGTTCCCGTATACTAAGTTCGTACGTGCGATGAGCGATCGATGTTCCCACCTCCGGCTGCCACCACCGACGATAAAGACGGCGGTCGGCCGCACCGCATCGCACCGCATCGCATGCATGGCGCGCAGATGGTAGTGGCTCAGCCTGAGCATTCGGTTCGTCAGTTCGGTTCTCCGGTTTTTGAAGAAATTCGGTTATTAGAAAATAGGAACTGATCGGCTCTCAAAACTCACTGACAATTTTGGTTCTCGGTTATTCGGTTCGATTTCGATTCTAACCAAACTTTCCAGCAAAGGTGAAGCCAACAATAAATATACATGTTCCAAGGCAAATTTATCTATGCAACACTTTATCCATTTTTATTAACAAAAACTTATAAGACAACAAAAGCAATATACTAACACAAATATATAGCATTTCAAATATAACATATAAAAAGCCCGAGGGAAACACGGCTCGCCGCCCGCCGCGACTCGGGCGGATTTAAACACCGCGCCGCCGCCGCCACAAATCCCCCGCCACCCCAGCCCTTGCCGCCGCCGGAGGCCGGCGGAGGCCGCGTCGGCCCCTAGGATGGTGGGCGCGGGGTCTCCCCGTCCGGCGGTGGCTGTCGCATCCATCCCGAGTGGGGGGGCTCGGCGCGTCCGCCGGCCATGGGCTGTTTGGCGGCCCCTCGGGCGGCGGATCCGGCTCCTCGGGCCGGATTCGGCGCGGCCGACACCGGTGCCGCCGATGGCGCGGTATGCGGCGTTGGGGCAGTGTGGCCCCAGATCCGGTGAGGCCCCAACCGGTTCCCGGCGCCGCGGCAGGCGCGCCGTGGCGTGGGGCAGCGGTCGGTGTAAGGCGACGGCGGTGCCGGCCGCAATGGGCGCGGCAGCCCCGACGGTGGCTGTGGTCGACGTGGCGTCGGCGGCTACGACCACGGTGGAGGTACGCAGGGAGGCGGCTACTGGTCGGGCGCGGTTGACGCCCGGCGGTGGCTGCGGTCTGGGTGCCGTTGGCCCTGGCCCGATCCGCGGCCCCTTCGGCGGCGTCGCGTTCTCCGGCGGGGCGTGGCGGCCCGGTGATGGTGGGTCGGGGGCATCCTGTGCGGCGCTGGCGATGGTGTGCGGCAGGTTGGTTGGCGATGCCCTTCTCCTCCTCGAAAGCGATACCTGGTATGGCGCCGCTTTGGTGGTGGGGCCGCGCCTGGTGCTTGCTTCTCGTGCCATGGTGGTGCCTTGGACCGCGCCGGGCCCAGTAGTGGCGTGGCGGAGGCGGGCTGTGTGGTGGGATCGCCGCCATGGCCATGTGAGGGCGACAAGCATGGTGTCGTGTTCGGGCGAAAGCCCCCACCGCGGTGGCAATGGTGGCGGCGCCCATGGGGCGTCGTGTTCCCTCTTTGGGGGCACCATTGAAGGATACCGTGTCTTTGCCGCTGGGGATTTTCGGGGTGAAAACCCAGTCCTTTATGGACGTGTGATGACGGGCGCCATTGGCGTTGTTCCTCCTTTGAGGCGCCGCATCTGGAGACCCGTCTCGGCTTGTGGTAGTGGTGGTGGTCGGTTTGGAGGTGTCGCCTATGCGTGAAGGCCTTGGGGGTGCGTGGCTCGTGTTGGCAGGAAGGTGCAGAGGGCCCCTTGGTGCTGGAAGTCTTGGGTTGGCGCGCAAGGTGCTGTGGTGAACTTGGGTACGGCCGAGCGAAGGTTGCTCTCGGAGCGGTTTCAGATGTCTGAGTCCCTAGCAAAGGAGTGAGACGTTGGGTGAGGCGAGGCCCCCACGCAGAGTGGGGATCGATGGTTTCCAATGGCGCCACGAGGGGTTGCCGCCGCAATTTGGAGCCGAGAGATCGACAAACGTGTGTGCGGCTTTGAGGTGGATAGCCCCATGGCGGAGGAGTCCGGTGGTCTGTTCGAGTTTGCGGCCGGGTTTGCGGTTTCGGGCGTGACACAACGTTGGTGACAACAGCCGCAGTTCTCATCGGCTTGCTTTTCGGCTTCTTTCCCGGATGGTGGTGGTGCGGTGTTGTGTGCATTTTGTTTTTGTTTCTTCTTGGTGCCTTTTGAGTGGTGGCTCGTGTCGACGTCCCAATCCGACCGAGCGGCAGTGTTGGAGCCTCGTGTTGATGACTCAATCCAACCGAGCGGTTTTCGTTGGATATCTTGCTCCCATCTGAGTCGTGTTAGTCGAGTTGTATAAGTTGTTTAAGTGGGCGCTAATTGTAGCGCGAGTCGAGTTGTTTTGGTACCTAGGTGTGCGGGGGAGTAGGGTACCCTCCTTATTTGTATGGTTTTTTTGGCCCGTTTCCCGGTCAAAAACTGGGGCGACACTTACCTTTTTTTTTTTTTCGTCTAATAGTAAATCGCGGCAAAGCTTTTTGCCGTCCTTTCTAAAAAAAAAAAATTAAAAAAGTCCATGCTGCCGGCTCCCTATGAGCCTAGAAAGACAAAGGAGGAGTACAGTGTTACAAAAGCACACATACAGGCTCGTTAGTTATGGAGGCAGAACAGGCGGGCCCTGTAACGAAAACTGATTACCACGGAGCCGATCGAGTCGAGAATTCATGAGGCGGTCCTGCAACGGCCAACAGTTCCCCTGCCCCACGTGTCGATTACTGTGGCCAGGGACGCTAGACCGCCGGCCGCGTCACCCAAGCCCCGGGGCCCTTTACGCAGAGACGGACTGGCCGGGGTCATGCCGACGCGTCTTGTCCCCGGCTCCGGCGTGACGTGGCCGCCGCCTCCTATCCTATCCATGGAGTACCTCGGACGGGCTCGGTGGCTTGGCTTGGCCAGAGGAGGAGGAGGCCGCTGCTCGGGGTGTGGCTTGGAAGGCATGCAGCGAGCCAGAGAAAAGTCAATTTTGAGTCCATGCAAGGAAAGAAAAGAATCGGTGGTCTGCTCATGAATCCGCGTGCGTGCATGTGCATGTTACCCTGCTGACAATGCATGGCGCTACAAGTCTTTGCATCCACACACGCACCGCTGCCTGCACGATCCACCCACAGTTCATGCAGTATGCTATCACTCCATATATCAGCTACGTAATTAATTAAAAGAATACTGTAGTTCACAACAAATTTATTTTTTTTTTTTTCTGTAGGAGCGATGACAAAATTATTGTCCGAACAATAAACAGAAACAAGCACATCACGTATAGAAAACAAAGTGACCAAATAAAGACAGCATACATTAACAGGGAATTAATCCTTGTGACCACTGTTCTCTAGTACAACCAGGATTATACATACTGTACGTACGTACACAAGACAAATGCGCCCGTCCTATACTTGTGGTACGGTTGCGTTTCATCTGCTTTAGCCACTAATCGTAAGACACGTGTGCGGTCCCACTACACTAGCCGGCCGGTATGGCTACATAGTACATACACGCATGCTAAAGGTACAGCACGTTTCGTACCTACAGTATCCTAGCTAGAAAGAAACGTACGTATGACTGTATTACGCACATCCATACACATTTAGGTCCTTTGGACAGATTATCATTTTTTCCCTACAAGAGGCTAGCTAGGATCCAAACATATCATTGACCTTTCTTTTTTGTCTTTTTTTTTTGGACAACATTTTCTCTTTTTTGTTTGTTTTTAAAAAAAATCACAAAGTACAACGTTCACAATATGCACACAAACTCACTCACTTTTTTTTTTCCTTTTTTTTGTCTTTTCTTTGACAAAATTCTCTCTCTCTCTTTTTGTTATATATAGGAGAGAGAGCATCGCAGACCCGTTTAATGAACTTCATGGGCCAATAACTGACCGTCATAAACAGTAGCGGCCCAGAAGCCAGAGCAAAACTGATCAATATTCTAGCGAGAACACATGTTTGTACTACATAATTTGTTGTCATCACCATTGGCATCACCTTGAGTGTTTACACATTTTTTGAGATTTTTAGTTTGATAAGAATTGAAGAACAAACGTGCAGGTATGGGCATCGATCATTATTTGGTGTTTTTTTTTTTCTATTTATGGTTATGAATGAATGAATGGAATGGAATGGATTCATCCGTCACCACCTTATCCATTAGAAATTAACTACTTCCTCCATCCCAAATTGTGAGTGGTTTGATTTTTTTTTTGACACTAAGTTTGACTACTCATCTTTCTCAAAAAATTAATTAAAATATCAATGATATGCCTTATTAATAAAATATCTTCAAAAATAACTTAATTTGACTATTTTTGTGATTTTTTTAATAAGATGACTGGTCAAACCTGAGATAAAAAAAATCAAATGGTTTACATTTTGGCTTAAATAATGAAGTTATTTTTATGAGATAAAACCATGATATGATACACCTCGTAATTTTTGGAACCACCAGCAAGTGTACTGTGTACCACGTCAACTAGTAGTGGCCAGTGGCCAGGGGGAGTACATGTGACACTACTGTAAAAGTGTACTCTTGTGTTCATCATCCCATTTTTCTTTTGTTGGTCCAACGATGATCGAGGATACGTATCTTTTCTCCTTTTCTTTTCTTCTTTTATATAAGACTATCTATACCATTTCGATGATCATGATGATGATGAAACTACTAGACAGATGAAAACACGCCGTTAGGCATAAAATTAGTTGTCCAGCATTGGTGCATGAACATGCATGCTTGTTAATAATTAGGTTGTGTTTTTCTCCTCTCGCATGAGGCCTTGATTGGTTTATTAGTCTTGGAACTTTTTTTTTTTTTAGTTCCACGGACTTTTAGAAAAAAGGCTCTTAAGGAGAAATTTTAGAGACTTTCAAAGTACCTGTTTAGTTTCATATGGACTAAAATAGACTTTTTTCATCAGTAAGCTAACAAAGTTAGAAAAACTAAAGAAAACAATAATAAAAAAGGAGCCCCTTCCAAACGCGTCACTGTGTGTTCACACAACCTGCGGCAGCGAAGGAGGATCTTCCGGTTGGCGCCACTGGAATATCCCAATCACCAAGAATAGGCCTCAGCATCCCGTGTTGATGCCTTCACGTCGGCTTCCCCATAATGCCCTTCGATCGGCCAAAAGAATCTGAGAAGAAAAGCTGGTACGTAAAGGTCTTTGCATGCGTGGGGAGTTTGTCCTACAATCGATGTGAGCTCGTTCGATTTGCATAAGGATGCAATGCAATAGTTGTGTTTACTTACGGTATTTGACTGTTTCAGATAATGGCACGATCCTCAAATAAAACTCCCTTCGTACTAAATTATAAGCCGTGTTAATCTTTTAAGGTAAACGACTTTTATTATGTATCTAAATATAATTGCATGTATAGATGTGTACCACTTTCTATTCATCTAGAAAAGCTATTGCTTATAATTTGGAAGTAAAGGAGTAGCCCCTAAGCCTATGTATGCCATTTACTACAGTGGTAGGAAGTGCACGGGAGTGGTTCGCTCACTGTTTTGTACCATGTTTTGTAAACTGATAGAAAATTTTATTAATGCCCATTGATAGGTAATTTTATCCATTTCTTACGCCACTGCGCCGAGCGAGCCTCATGTACATGGTCGAGGCGGCAAGGCAATGGAGGGGAGGAGGTGGGTGGCGGGGTACTGGGGCTTGCTGTCGGTGCGCCCGCCGCCGAAGTCGCGGCTCCTTAAGGCCATGTACAATAACCGGCGATCGCCGACCACATCAACACCGTGCATGTGTTGGAGGAGAGAGAGTACACAACTTGGCACTGCTTTCGTCGCCAAGCTGATCACGGAAACCAAGACCCCTCTTCCATTCAGCCATGTCATGGTAATCGATGCAATGACACTGGCATTTGGTCCCATCTAAATATAGAACAATATACATATTAAAGAAAGAGACTAACTGTTGTATGAATTGGGCTACAAACTTGACTGTTGATGACATGTCTTGGCTTATAGTCAAGCTTTATTAAACTTGCTCTAAGTGTTGATTGCTATTTCTAGAGGTAGGTATTTCTTTCAAAAAATATTTCTAGAGGTAGGTCCACCTAATGTTTTTTTTATAGTTGGAGCCATCCAAAACAGACTCATAAGGATGGGTGAATCGATTATATCTCCTTCACTTGTATTATGTTCCCTTTATTTTGTATTAATTAACTAAATTACAGTGTGTATCACATAATCAAATGTCAAATGCCGTCGAACTATAAAAAAAATAATAAAGAAAACATCTCTCAAACTTAGCAAGTAGGGGTAATTCTGTCCATCCGTCCTTAAACTATGTCACCCGTCTCCTCCCAATTTTAGGCGCCCAGGCACACGCTTTCCATTCCACTCCACCAGACCACCACCGTCTCCGGCCTCCCACCACCGTCCATCGCAGAGGATCGGAATGGGGGCGAAACGGGTGGCGTCAGCGGCGGGGACGGCGGCCCTAGTGTACGTCGCGCTCTCGGGCCGCCTCTCCTCCTCGGCGTCCGGCGACGCCACCGATGCTGCGGCCGGTGGAGGAGGGAGGCGGTGGCCGAAGCGGGCGCCGGCGAGCTGGAGGGAGGCGGTGGAGGTGCTGTCGAGGACGGCGGGGTTCGCGTACGCCGAAACGCTCGGCAAGTGGCCGCTCCGGGACATCGCCTTCGGGATCAACCACTACATGCGCATCCAGGTGCTGTGCTGTGATCGTCGTCGTAGGAAAGCGCTTTTGTTAATTGAAAATTGAAATGCATGCGTTTCTGTTCAACCACGATGAAGTAGATTTTTTCTTTTGATCTTATATCTTATAGTGTGTTTCAGACTTGCTTGATTGTTCTTGTTTCTGTGGACAAAACAAAATTAATAAAGGAACAACTGGAGAAAAAGAATGATTTTTTGGGCGTGCTTTCTGGATTTAGGATCCAATGGAATGGAGTAACAGATGCTACCTTGGTCTGTGCTGTTGCAATTTCTCCTTTTTCTGATCGTGTAATGGTAGCTCGGAATTCTTGCAGGAACATCTAGCTTTTTTTCAGATATTAGAGTTGCCTAATAGAATATGTTGTGTCAGTTAGCTTATTTTATTGACAGGTCTGAAGATTTCAGCATGATTAGGATTTCTGACAAATTACCCTCTCTCTCTCTCTAGCCTTGCTTCTCACTCCAATTTCTCTTATTCTCTTATTGTAAGTTATGAGCTTGTCAACTCTAATACAAAGCCTTCACAATTTTTAAATTTCAGAAAATTGCAATTTTATTCTCTGATTGTCCATGTGACGGTTTTCTGAAAAGGAACTAAAAATTCTGTAATATCTCTGGTGAGATGTAGAGAATCACCATTTTTTTTGTTAGTGATTTGAGCCATCTGCTCTAGTAACATTCTTTGATGCATCATACTGAAAATCATTCTCTCATTAATGCTTATTTCCAGGGCAATCTGCAGCATGAGTACAGTGGCAGCAATTGTGTGCCCCTGGATGGTCCTGGAGTAAGGCAGGAGCTGATTGTACTTCTCAGATACCTCAGACTCTGCATGTTCTTCTCAAAGAAGCCATTCGAAGTGTTCGTAAAGTTTGGTGGTTATGAACAGAGTGATATTCTCATAAGGAAATCGAAGTCACAGGTTTGCATTGCTCTGAGCTAGCTGATGTTCTACATAGCATACGTTGCAACTTGCAAGTGGCGATACCTCAATAGAACTTTTTGATTCTATTCAGTTTATGAAGCCTGCATTCACGGTTGTCCGCGATGAAAGTACCAAATCCTTCCTCCTTTTCATTCGGGGAGCGACCAGCACAAAGGATCGTCTGACTGCTGCAACTGCTGCAGAAGTTCCATTCCATCATTCAGTATCATTACAAGATGGACGTAGATCCAATTTAGTGGCCGGACATGCGCACTGTGGAATGGTTGCTGCCGCTCGTTGGATTGCAGATCAGGCCATTCCCTGCCTAAGTAAAGCAGTCGAACAATTCCCAAACTACAGAGTTAAGGTAACACTCTTTTCTGATCCTATTACTGTATACACCATAAAACATGTGCATGAGGTTTAATTTATGTTGTCAGACAACACATGTTATTATGATATTAAGTTAATATCAATTATTGATTTATTTTGGTTAACCGAAAAAAAATAATCCCCTAGTATGGTTGTTTAGTTTACACGGAACTCAGTGAACATAATATGAGTAATAATGTGTCTGTTTGTCCTCTTAAACAACCAAAATTGGGAAAAAACTCAATTTAAAAATACTGCATATCTGAAGCTAAAGTAAATTAGGAATGCTTCGAATTTGCTTCTGGCTAACAGAACTGCACTATTTTAATCTAATTTTAGATCATTGGGCATTCAATGGGAGGTGGTATTGCTGCGATATTAACATACATACTCCGCGAGGATAATAAGTTATCATCATCCTCATGTATTGCGTTTGGACCAGGTACAGAATTGAAGTAGAAACTAGGATTTGGCTATCAAAGACATCAATATCAACAAAACAAAGTACAAAGATAAAAAAAATCATGGCATGCTAACTTAAGAACAAAAAAGTTCACTGCCATGGATATAATTTCTCTGATATAATTTCTCTTAGTATTGAAATATAAAAGTAGCTAATCCAAAACAGAGTACTATGTAGGAGCAATCATAAGCTTCCGTAACAAAGCTGCCACATTTCCCTTGGTATCTGGTTGCAAGATGTGCCATATAAACACCTTTTATTAGAAGTGCTCCTATGGTATTCTAACACTTTGAAGTGCTCCTGTATTCTAACACTTTGAAGTGCTCCTGTCCAGCTGCTTGCATGACCTGGGATTTGGCTGAGTCAGGCAAAGACTTCGTTACCTCTATTGTCAATAAAAACGACATGGTGCCATCCTTTGGCAAAGCTTCAGCTGCCAACCTTCGCACAAAGGTACCCCATGTTTAGTGAGTTTAGCAGTGACGTCTTGAACTATGAAACAGATTGTCTCATTAATAGACCTTAAACTGCCTTAAAATATTCTGCAGGTTATGGCATCATCATGGGCTCCAGACCTCCAAGAACAAATTCAGCAAACAAGAATCTTAGGTTTGGTAAATAGCTCTGTGAATTTCATGCGATCCCACATTCCCTTTGTATCGAACACAGTGTCTCACCACACTCCTATGGTAAACCCTAAGCACCATGTTGTTTGAAGAAAAATCATTATATTACTGTCTTACTGTTGTGGCTAGTCTCCATTCCTTGATGTTTTTATTTGTAATGCACTGAATCGATTCCTCATGCCATCTCAGGATGAGTTGAACCTTTCAGCAGATGTGTGTACCGCTGTCCAGAAGCACTCTGCACTGTCCTGCTGGTCATCAGTTGCTGTTAATACGCAAACTTTAGAGTCTCTGATGAATCCCACTCAGGGCATTCCAGCATTGATGTCAGCATACAGAAGAACTGTGCAGAACACTGAGAAGCCAACAACTTTAGGAGAATCAGCCTCAGGCTTTCCAGGAGAACTTAACCGTCAGAGATCAAATGCTATGGAGATTGATCCAGAGGAGAAAGCAAAAGACCAAGAGCACATAGGTCAGCTTCTGAATGCCTTGCGATCATCGCGAATGGTCTCTCAGGAGCCTCAGCAGCTGTACCCTCCGGGCAGAATCATGCACATGGTTGAGCTGCCAGCACCAGAAGGGACGAACACCAGCAAGCAATGCCACCAGAATGAGGTGCTTGCCATCTATGAGACCCCTCGCAGCATGTATGGCAAGATCCGGCTGGCGAGAACCATGATCAGAGACCATTACATGCCAAGGTACATCGAGACGATGGAGATGCTGATCGACAAACTTGCAGAGGATGAGGAAGACACTGACAGCCGGTTGGACTGACTGATGAACCCCAAAAGAAACAGAAAGGCGGAAGATTAATATGCAGTATTGATAGTATCATTATAGATAACTTAAACTTACTTATGACTTCAGACCAGAATCTAGATTAGTACAGATTGTATGGTGAGCCATCGCAGGAACAGCAGAAAGATCAGAGTTTGTTGCTGAGGCTTGATGAAACGAACAAATGTGATTCTTGAAATTGATGATGTTGAATGCTTGCTGTTTGGTTGCCCATTATGTTTGTAAATATAAGCAGGGGCAATATTTAAATTACTGGGTTGTGATTATTAGTAGTGATTCCAACAAGGGTGTTGGTTATAAATAGGAGGCTATATGCAGTTAAAATAAATACGATCCAGTTTAGGGATCTAACTAGAAAAGTTTACGGACTTTTTGCAAATATTCAGGCAGAATTCAGATGTAGGTGATCTTACAAAGTTTGGGCCAGAAACGCTAGTTACAGAGACGTGTTCCGAAAATGGACAATGTGGGAATTCTGAAAGTTTGCGCACTGCATTGAAGGACAGGTTACAGACACCATCAGTCTCATCTACATGATCTTCTACAGTCTCAGCTGGGCACTATTACTGACCTGCGTCTTCCTCTGATCTCAAGGATGCCTTTCTCTTTGCTTTGCCAGGATAGTTCAAGCTCATCCCTTGTAGACGAGCGGCTTGTTGACCCAGCGGACACGGCAGCCACAGGCCTGCAGCATCTGAAGCAGCTCGGCAGAGAGCAGAGACCTCAACCCACCCAGCAGCTTCAGCTTCTTCAGCCTCCCACATGCCGCTCGCAGCGCCATCTCAAACCCTTCAATGGAGACCCAGGAAAGGTGAACCATGTTCACGTCCTGGAGGCACCTCAGTGAGCCCAGCAGATGGCGCAGGCCCAGGCCAGTGACTTGACAGTAGGAGATAGTAAGCTGCAAACAAACCAGACAGCAACCTGTAATGTCCCTGATGCTTCACAAATTACAAAAGGAGAAGATGAAGTTGTAGAGTATTTTACTTGTCTAAGGTTCTGGGAGTATCTTGAAAGAGCCCACAGGCCAGCATCATCCACAGAGTAACAGCGTTTAAGGTCCAGTTCTATCAGGCTAGTGCAACCAATGGCGATGGAGGTGATCCCGATGCCCGTGATACGCACCAGGCATCTCAACTCCAGGTTTGTGAGTTCTTCCAGAGCGCTTACATGCTTCAAACCAGCATCGGTGATTTGGGTGCAATAGCATAAGTTTAGCATCCTGATCTTCTTGCAGCCACTAGCTACAGCTGCTAGCCCATCATCAGTAATAGCACTACAACTGTAGGAAAGATAAACAAGTGTGCTTTAGTTTAGAGAACAATGATTAATCAATAAATAATTTCTAAAGCATAAATATAAACATCAGCTACCGGTATAGATCAAGTTCCACAAGCTTTCCACAGTTTGAACTAATATAAACAAGGCCTTCATCAGAAATGCTAGAGCAGAGGCCAAGCTTCAAGGTCAGCAGTTCTGAGCAACTTGCCAAGTGCTGCAAAGCTGAAAATGTGGTATTTCAAATGATGAGCTCACATTTAGGAATGAACTTTTCCTATAAAAAAATATGGCACTATTATTTTTCAGTTACCTGCATCATTAATACGACAGTCAGTGAGGTCAATCTCCTTAAGGTGGGAACAGAGTGTTGCGATTCGCTCTAGTCCCTTCTCACTTATAAAAGGGCAGGATTCCAGTTGAAGGTATTCAATCTTTCTACAGTTATCAGCGATTGCAGCAAGGGCATCATTTGTAAGAAGATGGCAGCATGTGACGTCGATAGTCCTTAAGTCACAGCAATGAGAAACTAGTGAAACAATACCATCGTCTGTAACGCCATTGCATTTGCTAAGCCCAATCTCAACCAAATTCTTGCAGGTAGAACCAATTGCCTGAAGATTTGAGGCAAAGATTTCAAGGCCATCAAGTCTTAAAACAGTCAAAGTTTCTCCTATTGTTGATAATTTGCTCAGAACGCAAGTCTCTATCTCCTGCAAGTGCGACCACAGAAGGTGAACAGCCAGTGGAATTGCGAATTTTACCGCTTAAATGAAATCATGAATTTGTATCATTTGTTCTGAAAAGGCAAAGGGAAGGAACTCTACTACTTACATGCAAACTGTGTCCAACATTTATTTTCCGAAGAAATCTTTGACCATCTATGAGTGAAGCTAAGCCCAGAGAAGACACTTGGTTACACCTCGATACATCAATACTCTAAAACAGGTGAGGTTGAAAATAGAGTAAGCACAGCTGGCATCATAGTTTACAGTATGAAGTTCATACGAGATCTGCATCCTTGCAAGGTGTTATACCTGAAGCGAGTTGCACATGCTTAGCATTTGTAGACCATCATCATCAATAAACAAGCAGCTGACCATCGCTATGTCCTCGAGCTTCTCAAGAGTGGAGAGTGATCTAAGGGATTCATTGGTCACCTGGGAAACAAGGCATAAGAAATTTGAGCATTCTTGGATACGAACAAGAAACAATCAGAACTGTCGGACGGTATTATGTATATGCTGTATATATCGTAGGTACATAGCAGGTGTACATATGTCGTGTATTCAAATGGGCGAGTGAACCATACCCTTGTAAGTGAAATTTAGTCTACTTATACACCAAATTTGTTGACAGAACCTAAGTACATTTACCTAAATCCTAATGGACTTTAATTTTCTGACATCAGGATCCAAAATTAATAGAAAGAATTGACCAACCAACCAATATCAAGGTGCTTAGCAATTAGGATCACAGAGTTTCAAAAATTTCTTGGTTATTGTTGTAAGAACTAACCAATGTTTAATCAAACACTTTACCAGCAAGAAAATGCATCAAATATTCACGAGGAACATTAAGAAGAATAATTTTAATTGGAACAGACTCCTACAAACAATTTCCAATGGATACATTTCACACTCACTCTACTCAGTACATATAGACATCATTGAACAGTACCAATTCTGGAGAAGTCAGGTGTTCTATGTTCAGGTCACAAGCAAAGCAATAATTGACTCAATCAGAGCAATCTCAGTAATATAGACATCACTGAACTGAATTTGAGATTGAGCAGCTACCCTACCCTACCTTGAGATAGGAGATGTCAACGCTGTGCAGCTCGGGGCACTTCTTGGCGAGCAGCTCGACCCCAATATCAGAGATCTCACGGCACCACTTGACGCTAAGCCTCCGGAGCCCAGGACACCCAACAGCAACCTTAGCAAGCCCTACATCCGTGACGCCAAGGCACTTATCCATAACAAGCTCCCTAAGCCCGGCAGCCGCAGCGAGCGCGGCCATCTCCCTGTCCCCAGCAGCGACGCAGTGGGAGAAGTCGACGGCCTCGAGCCTCGGACACGCCGCCACCAGCGCCTCCAGCCCGCGCCAGGTCACCCCGCTCGCCCGCGCCAGCCGCACCTCGCGGATGGGGGAAGCGGCGGGAGGAGGGCGGCGGAGAGGGAGGCGTCGTCGAGGCCGGCGCAGGCGGAGAGGTCGAGGGAGGAGAGGGATGGGAGGGAGCGGAGTGCGCGGGGGGCGCGCGTCGCGGCGGAGGATGCGTGTGGAGCGGCGGGATAAGGCTTCGGCGAGCGCGAAGGCGCGGGTGGTTAGGCGGCAGGACTTGCGGTCGCGTGGGGGGAGGAGAGGGTCGAGAGCGCGTGGGCGAGGAGGTCTAGTGAGAGTGACTCCACGCCGGTGCCGGCGCTGGGGATGGGGATGGAGGTGGGGATGGAGCTGGCGGTGGGGTGGATGGACCCGGAGTCGTGGCTCATCGCAGCGCGCTGGATGGGATGAGATCCGGTGGGTGGGTGGATCCCGCGGGTGGACTGGCACTGGACGGTGGCGAGCGCGGTGGCCGGGAAGCTCGAGCGACGGGTGGCTAGCTAGCTGGCTCGCTGGGTGGGTGGGTGGCGAGGAGAGGCGTGGTTGTGCTGGGACGAGGAGGGCAGGCAAGGTGAAGAAGATTCCGGCGAGTGGGGGGTTGGTCAACGGCGGCGGGCGAGTGGGAGGCAGCGGAAGTGGCGGCGCGGCGAGGGGAGAGGAGAGAGAGCTTTGGCTGTTGCGCAACAGGAGTTGTTTACTACTCACTGCGAAGCGAACTGACAGATGGGCCCGGGTGGTGGATGACGTGGTGTATCCAAGGTGAAGACTCCGGCCGTACGTATCCAAGGACGGGCGCACCTGCGGCAGGGGCAGGCCGGCCGGTCGGTCGCATCCAGACAGTCCTCCTCTCGTGCATCTGACTTTTGACTTTTCAAACCTCAATCTTCAATCTTAACGAAAAGAAAAACACAAGAAAAAGGGAAAAAGAGTCGACGCATGAGGTGTCTATCCTAACTAACTACGACAACGGCCAGATCGAATCTGAAATTTCAAGCTTGGGTTGTTGGTCCATTCATCCATCCATTCAACTTCAGGATGTAGGGAACGACGTGCGTGATAATTACATGTTTCAACATTTTTTTATCAGGGGTTGAATTCGTTTTTATCCTCTACAAAAGTACTCTCCGTTTTAAATTATAGTTCGTTTGATTTTTTAAACACCGAGTTTGATCACTTATTTTATTCAAAAAAATTATGTGAAATATCACCTTGTTTCGTCGTCTGTGATCTTGTCCTTCCTATATTCTCTCCCTTTCGTGCTGACAAATAATGTTCTATACGGCTTGGTTGGAATCGTTCTTAGAGTTCGCTCTTCGTTCGACACACACGATCCGAACCCCTACGAGTGTGACGATTGTTGCCGAGCCATAGATGGTTCATTGGAGCCAAATAAAAATATTTGTATCTTAGCTTGATCGTTCCCTTTTTCATAAACGGCCACAATGTGGCAGGCTTTATGATTCACTGACGATGGGTTTGTGAAACTTGACTCATATATAGAAATGTATGCACACAATCTCTGGCTCTACGTTTATTTTGCTTTAAACTTTATTAGCCTTATTAATAAGTACAACTAGTATAGTTACATTTCTAGGAGTAAAAATCATAGTTCACTACGTTTTTCTGTGGTCTGTTTGGATCACCCAACTAGTACAAATTTAGCTTAAAGGTGCTAAAGTTTAGCCAGCTAAATTCAGTCTTATTCAATCTAAATGGGACAAAATGACCTTTAGTCTTCTATAGTCAATGTAGAGTAACTAAATGAGACTAGACCATTCAGTAGGTGCTAAAGTTTAGTAGGATAAACCAACTAGGGCTAACACAAAATCACTTAATAATGAGATGTATACTATCTATTTTAATTCCATGCATCCAAGCAACCAAACTTATAGAGGTCATCCAATCAGACCAGACCCCTATATGAATGGAAACTATTTTTGGATGCAAATATTAGGGAGCTGCTGTGATGGAAACTATTTTTAGATGAACACCTAATGAAAAGAGACCCTAATAAGGAGATTTGAGCGTGAGTTTTTTTTTTTTAGAGAGCTCTTGAAGTTGCTCTTATGCAATAGAAAGCCATAAATCCCATATTTAGGCTCTGCATGTCTCCCGACAGGCTTGCACGGCCCATACATACCACTTGTGGTGGGCTCGCGGCCCACATGCCAGGTTCCCCGGGCTTGCAATGAACAGCTTGAGAAACCAACGACTGTCCACGAAAACTTGGCCCATGTAAGCCACCGGGGCTGTGCTCCGCCGTCGTTGGCATGTCAGAGCCGCGCCCGCCGGCGAAGGGGCGGCCGAGATCCGGCCGACTTCCATGGAGCGGAACCTAACCCACACGCCCGCGAGGAGCTCCACAGGCGGGCGCACCCAAGCCCGGAGGCCAGAGAGGAGGAAGACTCCCGTGGCCTGCCTGACGAATCCTCCGCCGGCTCCCCAGCCCCGCGTGCCTTCGACGCGCCGCCGGCCCCGAGGTCAGTGGCCTTGAGATTCTCCTTCGCTTTTGAGGTTGGAACTGACGATTAGCTGGCTTGTTGCGTTGAATTTGCTTTTCTGTATATGTGAGAAGTGTGCAGCTGGCTAGGATTGTAGTGTTGCGTTCTCGAAACTACATGGAGAAGAGAATGCAGCTTAATGGGCAGGAAAACTAATAATTAAGCCTAATTGCAACCAGGCAGAGACCTGTCGGATTCGCATTGCTTCAGGTTTTGACGACGTTTATCAAATGTTTTAGTGCTGTGCATTTTTATTGTTACTCGTTACAAATATGCAGATTGAGTTTGTCCACTATTTTACTGTTTATTATCCCAAAGGAAAATGGGCCAGTGGTCCATACGACACACCCATAGCGAAACAAATTGGAAGTAAAGCCACATAGATAAGTAGGCTATAACCAAGGAAAATAAAACAATCTACAAAGATCTGGAGCATAGTATTTTTTTTGTTGGTCCTCTTGTGCATACTGATTTTCATTACATTTCTCGCAAATAGGGTTTTAATGCTAGGATATAGTAAGGCAATATATAAGTGATTTTGTTATTTGTTGGAATTGACATTGTAGTTCAGAGGTTGTTGTTTAGCAAAAATGGCATGGTGCTGTACCTTTATGTCAAATTTTATTCTTTTCTTCTTCAGATTCTAAAATTCAGAGAAGTTTTGCTTTTTTTTTCATACTGAAAGGTAGGTAATATGTGCTATGAGATGTAAAGTGAGAGGTCGGGAATACATGATTGAAATGCAGGCTATCTAGATGCATAGAGTATTCAGTTTATGTC
This sequence comes from Hyparrhenia diplandra, assembly GCA_015847255.1. Taxonomy (NCBI): domain Eukaryota; kingdom Viridiplantae; phylum Streptophyta; class Magnoliopsida; order Poales; family Poaceae; genus Hyparrhenia; species Hyparrhenia diplandra. The sequence continues at coordinate 430,604 of JADLZK010008375.1, forward strand.
ATCATCACACTTTGGCGTTATTGCTCAAAAAAACATAAAAGGGGATAATGATTTGCAGGTTTCACTAAGACTTTGGTCATGAATGTTTCACAGGGATTTCAAGCTGTTCTCAAAGGGCTCCAATTTTTCTTAAGTCAGCACACAATTGGGCTATGATGCTTAGGGAGTTAGGGGTCACATAAAAACATGTGGTGATTCTGCGACTTCCTTGGAGCGAATCTGAGCACATCCCGCGAGGAGCGACACAGTCCATCGAATCTGAGGCGGGAGAGGAAGAAGCCTGTGGTCAGTGGCCCTGAGTCCCCTGACGAATCCCCAATTACTCTGCTCTGTTACTCCAACACGTCGCCAGCCCTGAGGTCAGTGGCCCTGTGTTTTTCTTTGCTTTTGAGATTTTAACAGACCACTAGCTTAGCTTGCTGTGTTGAATTTGTTTTGCTATGTGAGAACTAGGTAGGACCATAGTGTTTGGGCTTGTGAAATTACATGGGGAAGAGAATGCAGCTAATTGACAAGGAAAAATGGAAAATCAATTAAAGTAGCTTTTTTTGGGGAGAATGTGCTCATGTTGATAAATATGGCTGCTGGCTTCTAAGCAGCAAGGGCTGCAGGATATAATAAAGCAATTATATGAATGATTTTGTTATTTATTGGAATTGGCATTGTAGTTCAGAGGCTGTTGTTTAGTGAATATGGCATGGTTGTTCAGTTATGTGTAATTTTGTTCTGTTTTTCAGATTTCTAAATTTCAGACAAGGTTGGTCATCTTGCTTTTTTTTCATACTGGAAGATAGGTAATATGAAATGCAAAGTGGGAGGCCAGAAAGGCATGATTAAAACATAAGTTATGTAGATGCCTAGTATATTCATTTTATTTCATCAGTTATTGCTTGGGAAAAAAAAAAAAATAAAAGGGCATTATGCTTTGCAGTTTCTAACTAAAACTTTGGTTATATATTATATGGGGGTGAAGTGTGTTGTATTTTAACACTGTGGGCTTGTATAACATCACTAGTTATTGACACAAACGTGTTATGATGCTAGGGAGATAAGGGTCACATAAAAACATGTGATTCTGAACTAAACATGCATACTGTTATTGACACTTGGTATTGTTTCCCAGTACCACACTTAGTACTGTAGCCAGTGTTGACACTTAGTACTGATTACAAGTACTGCACCAGTTTCTTATACTTGGGAAAGTAGTAGTACATATTTGTCCCTGGCTACATATTTGTTTCATCAACTGCCTTGTACAAATCATTTTCCATATATGAAGTGCAACTGCTACAGAGCTACTATGTGAATTAGAGTAACATAGATACACTTCCCCATGAGCACAACGTTGAAAATTCTTCTTTGATGGCCAACATTTCAGCATAAACCTCCTCTGTTCTTGGCCGATCCTTGGCTGTCATCTCAGAACATTTTAGACCAAGATTTGCTAGTTGCATGGCACAGTGCTGCATTTCAACCATTTCCTGTCCTCCGTCTTCACCTTCATGATATCCAGTGAGATTTGGTTCTAAAATGTTATGGATATTCAGTAGAAGTGATGATTCCACAAAGTTCCGGATGTTTACACCATCCTTAAACATGTCATCAGTTCACTGTTGAGGTTGGAACTGAAGATTAGCTAGCTTGTTGCGTTGAATTTGCTTTGCTATGTGAGAACTGTGCCGCTGGCTAGGATTCTAGTGTTGTTTTTTTTTTTTTGAACTACATACATGGAGAAGAGAATGCAGGTTAATGGCCAGGGAAAACTAACAATTAAGCTTAATTGCAGTCAGGAAGAGACCTGTCGGGTTCGATTGCTTCAGGTTTACATGACGTGGGTATATGGCTCCCTCACGAATAAAAATGTTTTAGTGCTCTGGATTGTTACTCGTTGCAACTGGAGTCCAAGCACTAGTAGCATTATACAGATTGAGTTTGTCCACTATTTTACAGTTTATCCCAAAGGAAAAGGGGCCAGTGGCCCTACCACACACCCACAGGGAAACAAATTGGAAGTAAAGCCAGATAGATAAGTAGGCTATAACCAAGGAAAAGAAAACAATCTACAAAGATCAACATTGGAGCATAGTATTTTTTTTTTTTGTTGGCCCTCTTGTGCATACTGATTTTCATTACATGTCTCGCAAATTGGGTTTTGTTAGTACTAGGATATAGTAGCAATCATATGAATGATTTTGTTGTTTATTGAATTGACATTGTTGTTCAGAGGCTGTTGTTTAGCGAAAATGGCATGGTGCTGTACCTTTTATAGTTTTATGTCAAATTTTATTCTTTTCTTCTTCAGATTCTAAAATTCAGAGAAGTTTTGGGGGTTTTTTTTCATACTGAAAGGTATGTAATATGTGGTATGAGATGTAAAGTGGGAGGTCAGGAATACATGATTGAAATGCAGGTTATGTAGATGCATATTCAGTTTATTTCATCATCACACTTTGGAGTTATTCAACAACAACAACAACATAGCCTTTAGTCCCAAGCTAGTTGGGGTAGGCTAGAGATGAAACCCATATGAAACAAGTATACAAGACCACACACACAAAAAGGCATAAGACAAAAGGTAAAGATGGTAGATAGAAAAAGAAACAAAGGTCACGGTTCAGGCACACTGACACTTTGGAGTTATTGCTCAAAAAAAAAAAAAAACATAAAAGGCAATAATGATTTGCAGTTTTCACTAAGACTTCGGTCATGATTGTTTCACAGGGATTTCAAGCTGTTCGAAAAAGGGCTCCAATTTTTTTTTAGGTCAGCACACAATTGGGCTATGATGCTTAGGGAGTTAGGGGTCACATAAAAACATGTGGTGATTCTGAGACTTCCTTGGAGCGAACCCGAGCACATCCCGCGAGGAGCTACACAGTCCATCGAATCTGAGGCAGGAGATGAAGAAGCCTGTGGTCAGTGGCCCTGAGTCCCTGACGAATCCCCTGCTACCCTGCTCTGTTACTCCGACACGTCGCCAGCCCCTGAGGTCATTGACCCTGTGTTTTTCTTTGCTTTTGAGATTTTAACAGACCACTAGCTTAGCTTGCTGTGTTGAATTTGTTTTGCTATGTGAGAACTAGGTAGGACCATAGTGTTTGGGCTTGTGAAACTACATGGGGAAGAGAATGCAGCTAATTGACAGGGAAAAATGGAAAATCAATTAAAGTAGCATTTTTAGGAGAATGTGCTCATGTTGACAAGTGCGGCTGCTGGCTTCTAAGCAGCAAGGGCTACAGGTGTTTATAAAAAGTTCAATGCTACATAGTTTTAAACGTTTTGAGTTTTATTTCAATCTAAAACCAACGTATGGCTTGGAGCACTAGAAAGTAGGTGCATATAGAGATAGTGATGTTTGACATCTTACACCAGCTCTGTTGCTCCTTTTTCTAGTAGAATAATGACATGGTTTGTTGCTAGGAGTGGTATTCAGCATTTTAGTTTTGTCAATGGCCTGCATTTTTTTTTGATGATGATGTTTATGTTTCACATCTGGTTCATGTCTACATATACCTGCACTGTACAAGGTCTGCTGCTACCTTTCAGTATGAGGGGAGCAGCCTGGCAGAGACTGAGACCTGTTGATTGATGAGGAGAGTGTGTGGGTTCGCATTGCTTCTGGTTTACACAATGCTGTTTACATAGCCCATTCCCTTTGATTGTATCAGTCATTAATATTTCACGGAGTACGTTCATGTTATTTTAAATGGGTTCGAATTTTTGAGTCATCAAATAAATGGGTTATGATGCTAGGGAGATAGGGGTTGGAGTACGTTCATGTTATTCTAAATGTTAGTCCCCATGAAGACAACGTTGAAAATTCTTCTTTGATGGCCAACATTTCTGCATAAACCTCCTCTGTTCTTGGCCGATCCTTGGGTGACATCTCAGAACCTTTTAGACCAAGATTTGCTAGTTGCATGGCACAGTGCTGCATTTCAACCATTTCCTGTCCTCCGTCTTCACCTTCATCATATCCAGTGAGACTTGGTTCTAAAATGTTATGGATATTAAGTGGAAGTGATGATTCCACAAAGTTCCGGATGTTTATTCCATCCTTAAACATATCATCAGTTGGTCGCCTTCCTGTAATAATCTCCAGCAGAATAATTCCAAAGCTGTAGATGTCACCCTCAACTGAGATTTTGCACCCCACGCCATACTCTGCAATGTTGTGCAAACCTTACCAAGAAAGTCTTCCACTTAGCTATTTCAGAAAATGGGGAAAAATATATTTAAAGATGCCAATGCATCATTTACAGGACAAATATCATGTATATATAAGCACAATTCATTCTGATTAAAAAAAGAGAGTGAAACATGTGCTCACCTGGTGCAATATAACCAATAGATCCTCTTGTTCCTACAGCACCGATAGATGCAACCATTTCAACAGAAAGAAACTTTGGCACCAGGGAGCCATGGCCTGGCCTCGGAGGCCTTACAGGCAACCAAACAGGCCAAATTTGGCACCAGGGAGCCATGGCCAGGGCTGGCCAGGCAACCAAACACTCCCAATAACATCACTAGTTTGATTGTATCAATCATTAAAGTTTCACATGGAGCTCAAGTTGTTGTAAAAGGGTTCCATTTTTTTAGATCACACAATTGGGCTATGATGCCTAGGAGTTAGGTTCACATAGAAACTTGTGGTGATTCTAAACTAAACATTTGTTGGTAGAAGCCGTCATGCGTACTGTTATTTACACTTGGTATTTTTTTTTTCCCAGTACCACACTTAGTACTGTAGCAAGGGCTGACACTTACTACGGATTCCAAGTACTGCACCAGTTTCTTATACTAGGAAAAGTACAAATACATATTTAGCCCTGGCTACATATTTATTTGATCAACTGCCTCGAACAAATCTTTTTCCATTCGTGAAGTGCAACTGCTACAGAGGTACTATGTGAATTCAAGTAACATAGATACACTTCCCCATGGGCACAATGTTGAAAATTTTTCTTTGATGGCCAACATTTTAGCATAAACCTCCTCTGTTGTTGGCCGATCCTTAGGTGACATCTCAGAACATTTTAGACCAAGATTTGCTAGTTGCATGGCACAGTGCTGCATTTCAACCATTTCCTGTCCTCCGTCTTCACCTTCACGATATCCAGTGAGATGTGGTTCTAAAATGTTATGGATATTCAGTGGAAATGATGATTCCACAAAGTTCGGACCCTGTTTTTCATATCGGACGACTAATCGCGATTAATCACGATTAGTCGCCCTTATCGTATCTGCGCCTTCGATAAGGTCGATTCGATCAGTTTTGAGCGATCAAAACGATTAGTCGTCCGATTAGGGACGATAAATCACGATTAGTCGTCCGATAAGTTGTGCCGGACGATAAATTGGGCTGGTTTCAGAAGTCTCAGCCCAAGGCCCACTAGGGTTAGAGAAGAGTGAGGGAGTGACTAGTAGTGAGAGTGACCGAGCAGTGAACCTACAAGATGAGCCACAACTCCGAAGGTACTGCAGCTCTCGCTACTCTCGCTTTCTGCTACTCGCTACTCTGCTCTGGCTGTGTATTGCCCTCTTGTTGCCTCTAATTTTGACCTCTGCTCCAACTCAAGCATCTCTCGATAGCTGAAGCCATAGCTAAATTGCCGCCGAGAACTTGCTGCCATGGCTGAAGATAAGAAGAGGCAGGCAAGATCATCGGATCCTGGATGGAAGTATGGGTTTTGGCCAGACATAGGGAAGAAAGAGTGGCCAAATCACATATATTTACATCATATATATATAGTATATATAAGGTCGATAAGGTCATCAGGCATCGGGGCGATAAATTTGTCCGATAAGCCCGATCAGACCGATTAGACCGATTAATCGTCCGATAAGGGCGACTAATCGCCCTTATCGTTCTTATCGGTGGTCTTACGATTAGGAACGATAATACGATATGAAAACAGGGGTTCGGATGTTTACACCATCTTTAAACATGTCATCAGTTGGTCGCCTTCCTGTAATAATCTCCAGCAGAATAATTCCATAGCTGTAGATGTCAGCCTCAACTGAGATTTTGCACCCCACGCCATACTCTGCAATGTTGTGCAAAACTTAATATGAAAATCCTCCACTTAGCATCATTTACAGGACAAATATCATGTACATATAAGTACAATTCATTCTGATTAAAAAAAGATTGTGAAACATGTGCTCACCTGGTGCAATATAACCGATAGATCCTCTTGGTCCTACAGCACTCGATGAATTATTGAATCCTATTGAAAAGTCAACAGAAAGAAACTTTGCAAGACCAAAATCACTGAGAGATGCAACCATTTCATCATTCAAAAGGACATTGCTTGGTTTCAGATCACGATGTACCAAAGGAGGGGTGCATCGATTATGAAGATAGTCAATGCAGCAGCAATATCCACAGCTATTGCTATTCGTGTGCCTAAACTCAATGGCCTTTTCCTGCTTTTTGCGTACTCTATCTGATGGAGCCAGCTTTCTAGGTTACCATTTATCATGTACTTAAGAATGAGTGCTTTGAATTCATTTCCAGTTGGATCAAATGTTGAACATACACTAATCGGTCTTATAAGATTCCGATGGCGAATGTTTCTCAATGCCTCACATTCAGAAAGGAAGTTATTTGGTGCTCCAAGTTGGTCAAGCCTGAATACCTTTATGGCAACTGCACATTCTTCAACCTTGAATTGACCTTTGTACACCAATCCAAATCTTCCGGATCCAACAAGTCTGTTAGGAGAGAAACCATCTGTTGCTTTGAACAAATCACCGTATGAAAAATTCTTTAGCTCCTTCCGTGACTGTTTGGTTAGTTGCTTTCCTTTCCTTCTCTTCTTCAAAATAGTGACAGCAACACACATGATTGTGACTGCAGCTACACTAGCCAGTGAAACCAGAACAGCTAAAATATAGGCATGCTTCTTTCTTTGGGGTCTTGATGTCAAGCACTGTGTGACTTGTAGATCTGGAGACGTTGCACACAACTTATTGTTTCCTTGGATGAACACATCATTTGGTCTAGCGAAGATGCCGCCACCAGGGACAGGGCCCTCAAGGTTATTGAAGGATAGGTCCAGAATTTGTAAAGAGCTAAATGACTCCAAAAATTCAGGAATTCTACCAGACAAGTTATTCTGTGAAAGATCCATCACAGTGATGCCTTTTAAGCTGATGAAAGAATCTGGGATGCTTCCTTGCAGATTGTTTGCTTCTAAGTGGAGTGATTCCAGAAGAAGGCACTGGCCAAGTGTGGAGGGGATCTCACCTGATAATCGATTGTTGGAAAGACTAAGTGCATTCAGATTGATCAATCCACCAATCTCAAATGGTATGTCTCCAGTGAGTTTGTTATTGGACAAGTCTAAGCCAACAGAAAGTGTAGATATCGAAAAACAATTCCTGTGGAATGCCTCCGCAAGCTATTGGAAGAAAGATTGAGTCTTGTCAGTTGTTTGCAGCCCTCTAAACTAGAGGGTATGAGCCCAGTCAAATTATTTTCCTCGAAAAGAAGTTCAGTAAGCTGCTCTAACTTCCCAATTGATCTTGGGATTTCTCCAGAAATTTGGTTTTTGGATATGGTCAGAATGGACAAGTTTTGGAGGTTCCAAAAAGCGTGTCTGGAATTTTTCCTGAAAGAAAATTATTATCTAACTGAACTACAGTGAGATTTGTGAACTTTCCTATCTCTGATGGTATAGAACCTGTGAATTGATTTTCTTTTAGTACCATGATCTCTAAGCTTTTTGGGATATTGGTGATATAAGTAGATATTATACCTTGGAGGTTGTTTCTATCTAACCATAAATTCGTTAACTGTGTGCAGTTGACTAGAGAGGACATGAAAGACCAATCTCAAGCTTCAAGTTTATTTGCACCTAGATCTAGGTAACTCAACAAGGTCAGGGATCCCAGTGAAGGAATAACACCTGTGAATGCATTGCTACGGAGATCTATATAGTGCAAATTTGTTGCATTGTCCAGTGAAGCTGGAATTGGACCTTCAAACCTGCTCCCTTCCAGTACCAACTCTGTGATGTTTGTAAGGGTGTTTCCAATACTGTCGGGAAGCGTACCGACAAGTTGGTTGGCCCCCAGTCCAAGAAAAGTAAGAGAGGAGATGTTATAAAGTGCAGGTGCAACAGTGCCTGACAAGTTGTTATAGCTGAGGTCTAGTGCTTGCAGGGTCTTAAGCTTACCTATGCTTTCTGGAATCCTTCCTCCTAAACTGTTATGAGAAAGCAGTAAGAAAGCCAGAGAAGAAAGATTACCTAGTGAGCTAGGAATCTCTCCCGAGAGATTATTTTCGTATAAGCTAAGGGAATTCAGTGCCATGGAAGATGCCTGTGAGAAGGGTGGTACAGACCCGGAAAGAGCATTGTGTGAGAGATCTATGTAATAAAGTGACGTGCAGTTGAACAGAGCAGGGGGTATCTGACCAGTAAGGCTGTTATTCTGGAGATCCACCCATGTCAGGTTTTTGCTCTGCCCTAAAAATTCAGGAATGCTTCCTGTGATATTATTGCTGGGGAGGAACAGTGCGTAGAGATTACTAAGCAGGCCAAGCTGTGGAGGGATGGTTCCCTGAAGATTGTTGTAGCTAAGAATAACCGACTGAAGGGATGAGCACCGTGCAAGACCTGGAGGGATCTCACCTTGGAGCGAATTGCTATCAAGGTCGATTATCTCAAGACGGAACATGCGGATATTGCCTCTGGTATCTCACCGCGAAGGGAGTTCATGCTGAGGTTGAGGTACCGGCTGGGTTAGCCGACCGATGTCAGTAGAAATCTGGCCATCGAGCTGGTTGTTGGGCATGTGGATCCTTTCAAGGAAACAAAGGTTGGCAATGCAAGGGAATATGCTGCCAGCGATGTTCTGGGATTCAAGATCCAGTGCAATGACACGAGATTCCTGCTGTCTGCTGCCGCAAGTCACTCCATGCCAATGGCAGAATGTAGGGGAGCCATGTCTCCATGAGGCTAATGCACCTGATGGGTCGTGGAGCTGAGATTTGAGACAGAGGAGAGCACTGGATTCATTCAGTGCGGCGGGTGCTGTGTATTGACACAGGGCAAGGAAGTGGATGGAGATGAAAGCAAGCAGCGGCAGGATGGAAATGTTGTGGATGGCTATGTGAGACATTGTTTCTATGCATATATGGAAGGATGGATGCGTAGATCATCCTGATGCCTTGGCTATCTGTATATGATAAGGTTATATAGAGTTCCATGCCTATTGCACTGTATGAATCTGACTTTACTGTAGTTTTCCACATGATACAAGCCTGTCACCCTTTGTTTCTTCAGCAATAGGACCATTCAACATCTTAACGCAAAGAGTCAATAATGGAGCTTTTCTATGCGGCATGTGCCCTGATGTACAAAATAAATAAGCTTGCATGCAATTTGGACAGCTCAGTCAACACGTTTCCTGAAAATATGATAAGTGAGTTATTTGACCAAAGTAGGATGGCCCAGATTTGACCCCAACAAAAGTCTCGGTCAACTACGCAAGCTCGGGGAACAAGACTCATGCAAGGACCTACTACCACGGTATGATTTCTCCCACTCAGACTAGACAAGTTTGGATGCTATTTAGTTCCAGGCCACTCAGACTAAACAGAACTAATCGCTTCTTTAGTTCATCTTAAATTTAAGTTATCCAAAAAATTCGGTTCATCTGAAACTGGATGGACCAAAGAAAGCTTGCAGGGAAGAGTAAATACACCAACGGCCCTTAAATTTGGCAGAGGTCATCATCTCGGTTTCCAGACACCTAAAATGTATATCCAAGTTATCCTGTTTAAAATGTTGGAAATGTGATGGCACTGAAACATCCAAGCCTCTATACTTATGCAAATGAATCTATTCTCTCTCTCGAGAAGGTTAAAAATAATTCATTCAAATCTGATAGACCTCTTTCGTATTCCCCTTGAGTCGACATGCTTTTAATGAGATGCAGCTTCTGTAAGTGGATGTTATGTCCCTTTCTATGGACTCTGATGAAAATGATCACTGGATTTTGATTTGGGGAAAGAATTATTACTCGGCTAACAGTTACTATCATCTTCACTTCCACAGCATTGTTTCTCCTCAACCCATTTGTTGGATTTGGAAATCTAAGTGCATCCCTCGCATCAAATTCTTTTGCTTGGCTTTTTGCTAAATGACCGGCTTAACACTCGCAACATTCTTAGAAGAAGGAAAAACTTCCTGCAAGAAGAATACAACTGTGTTCTCTGTCAGGATAATGTGGAAGAAACAGTCCAACACTTATTTTTTGATTGTCCGGCTGCTGTTAGTAGATGGTTTTTAGTTTTTTTTTGTCTTTATTTTCTTTTTCTGTCTTGTTTTCTTTTTTCTTTCTTTGATTGAGTTTGGGTGGCGTGGTCACCCTCTGGGGCTTCTTTTCTGTGTAACCTGTTCCATTTTCAGTTCACTGCAGTTTCTTTGGGTTTTTTGCTAAAAAAAAGATGGACAAGTGCCTTCACAAGTGGGCCACTTGTGCCACTCAGCCTTGTGAGTTGCCTAGTGTGCTTCGACGCGCATGCGCACATCGGTTCGGTTCGTTTCGATCGACAAGTGACTATTGACGCAATGAGTCTTGGTCTCGAAAGCCAGCTGGGTCAACATGGATGGCGCAGACAAAGTGTTTGTCATGATGTGAAAGGCTTCCATTTGTGCAAATAAAATACAGATGCTCTGTCGAGTTTCACGTGGAATCTTATAAAGGCACAAAATTTTTCAGTACAAGTGGTTGTACCTTATATTTGAGTGTGAAGAGGGTACCTCAGATCAGCGGGGCCAGCTCGCTGGAATTGGAGAGGATGTGGCGGTCGTAGCTGAGCTGATTATGTGATTGTTAAGTTGAATCTGAGGTGGATTCGAGTTGATTAGAAGGTGTTTGGTATCCTGTTCTAGGATGGACTAGTGCCTCTAACAAGTGGGCCATTTGTACCACGTGGAGTTAGTGTTTGCATGCACTCAGCCTTGTGAGTTGCCTAGTGGATCTTTATTGCTCGTGAGTTGTCTAGTGGTGTCATTTATTCATAGTGTATCCAAGAGTAAATTAAATGTAGCAAACTTTGATGATTGGGGAAATAAATGACAATGATGGCATCCAAACTTGTCTTTCGACCCCTCTTCCACTTTTGCTTTGTCCTTCATTTGGGCCTCACCTTTCATGACGACAGTTCTCCTGCAAGAACTAAGGGTGTAAAGGGGCATGCTTTAAGTGCACCTTCAAACTTTTTTAGTTCAAATATTATACTCAGTGGCCGGAGCCAGGATTAAAATCTAGGGTTTTTAAATTGAAGCCATTACAATTTTTCCACGTTGGAGATCGGCCATTACAATTTGGGTATTTTGAAATCTGCCACTGCAATTCTAGGACTCCTTGATCCCTGCCATTTTCTACGTATTCAAGCTGAATGAACCCACTGTCAGGTCTAGGTACACATACGTACTTCTACATGGACGCGGGTGCCCCTGGGTTCCGGGTTAACAAGCACTCGATTCTAGACCGAGTCCGTCTGTGACCTTCCCCATCGACACCGCCGCCCGGCAGACACCGGCCAGGGTGCCCCCATCATCGCCGTCGGGCAGCCCGCCCACCACCGGGCCGCCGCCAACGCAGGAGCGCCCGCCCCCTGCTTGCTTCCTATAGGAGGCCGCAGTTCTTTGTTTGCAAAAATGACAACCCAACTGATGTTCGCCGTCGGCCGTCGCGTGGATGGCGTCCCCCACCTACAGGATGCGCGGCCTCGCCCCGTCCCTGTCCACCGTCCTCCAGCCATGCGCGCGTGCTGGCATCCTGCGAATCCTCTTCTTCCCCGGCGCCTTCCTCTCCCTTCCCAGCTGACTCGCTCGATTGCGTTGCGTCGGCACTGGCTCGTGCCCTCGCCGGAGCTCACTGCCGCGGCAACCTGCTTCGTTGCTGATCTCCGGTCAGCGCCCAGTAGCCCGTCAATCGCGAACTCGTGGTTCCTAGACGGTGTGCTGTTGCGCCTGCTCGCCCACGTCCTGCTGCTCCGCGCGCTGGCCACGTGCTCTGCCCAGGCCTGGAGCTTCGAGGGCACAGATGCTGGACGTATTGTGCCGCTGGCCACTGCAGCTTCCTTGCTTGCTTGTTGGCCTACGAATGCAGCTTGGCATTGCTTGCTTGTTGGCCTACGAATGCAGCTTGGCATTGCTTGCTTGTCGCTGCCGCTGAGATGCGTGCGCGCCGCTGCCTGCGCTGGAGCCTGGAGCAGACGTATGAGTCTGGCTGCTCCTTGTGCGCTGGCTGTAGGTTGAAGGAAGAGCAGCCAAGCTGACAAGATTCAGGCCTATGGGGGTTGAAGGAAGAGCGACGATGGGGGCACTCCGGTCGGTGCTTGCCTGCCGGGCGGCGGCGGTGTTGATGGGGAAGAAGGTCACGGACGGACTCGTCTGAAATCGAGCGCTTGTAGATTGTAAACCCAGGGGCATCCGCGTCCATACAAAAGTATGTATGTGTACCTGGCCTGACAGTGGGCCCGCCCAGCTTGAATACGGAGAAAATGGCAGGGATCAAGGAGTCTTAGAATTGCAATGGCAGATCTCAAAATACCCGAATTGTAATGGCAGATCTCCAACATGGAAAAATTGTAATGGCTTCAATCAAAAAACCCTAAAATCTAGGTGTGGCGAACCTATCTCCGGCGTCGGCGGTCGGCTGCGTGACGGCGTATTGGCGTAGGGCGCCAAACGTTGGTGCAGGTGCTGGCGATGGCCGACGTATTGGCGAGTGGCGATCGCCGTAGACGCGTGATGCGTGAGCACGTAATCGGTAATCCCGTGAGCAGATCAGGGATCGAGGAGGTTTGTCATGGTGTGAAAGGCTTCCATTTGTGCAAATAAAATACAGATGCTCGATCTGTTGAGTTTCACGTGGAATCTTATAAAGGCACAAAATTTTTCAGTACAAGTGGTTGTACCTTATATTTGAGTGTGAACAGGGTACCTCAGATCAGCGGGGCCAGCTCGCTGGAATTGGAGAGGATGTGGCGGTTGTAGCTGAGCTGATTATGTGATTGTTAAGTTGAATCTGAGGTGGATTCGAGTTGATGAGAAGGTGTTTGGTATCCTGTTGTAGGATGGACAAGTGCCGCTAAGGGCACTCGCAATGCGGACTCTACCATAGAGTCCAAAACTATTTATCACGTTGGGCAACGTGGACTAGGAGTCCAAATAAGACTTGGCATGAAACTCCATTAAGACTGGCGTAATAAGTGGGCCATTTGTACCACGTGGAGTTAGTGTTTGCATGCACTCAGCCTTGTGAGTTGCCTAGTGGATCTTTATTGCTCGTGAGTTGTCTAGTGGTGTCATTTATTTATAGTGTATCCAAGAGTAAATTAAATGTTGCAAACTTTGATGATTGGGGAAGACAATGATAGCATCCAAACTTGTCTTTCGACCCCACTTCCACTTTTGCTTTGTCCTGGTGCCATGCATATTTGACCACTCAACGGGAGCACTAAATAAAGTGTTTTATGCATGGAGCCGGAGAGTTCCTTCATTTGGACCTCACCTTTCATGACGACAGTTCTCCCACAAGAACTAAGGGTGTAAAGGGGTATGTTTTAAGTGCACCTTCAAACTTCTTTAGTTCAAATATTATAGTACCCTGCATGCAGTACAAATACTTGACTAAGGCCTCGTTCGGGTTGGTTTAATTTTAATTCCTGCCCTGAACCGATCCAGGCCAGGATCCGGTGCATCCAGCCGGATCCACTCGTTCCCAGCCCCGAGTCTCGCGTCCGCACGGATCGGAGCCCGAGGTTCCGAGGTCCGGATTGTAACCGCCAGAAGGGGGGAAGGAGGCCAAACCAGGCTCGTTTCCAATCCGGGCCTGCCAAAACGAATGACGCTTCCAGGCCGGACCCGATTTGAAACGGGCCGTTCGTTCCACCCGAATAGAGCCCGTTCCAGGCCGTTCCGGGCCGAACCGAACGAGGCCTAAACAGGTTTGAAGGTGCACCTAATTGTCACCAATTTGCACCCCTAGCAAGAACTACTATAGGAAATCAAGCTCCCTTTCTCATACATTTGGATCTGTGTAACTAAAGGAAAATATACTGAAAAGAAAAAAAAAAAGCTGTTCTTTGTTTATTGGTGTTAGCTTCGACGCACATGGGCACATCGGGTGTGGAAGCAGGAAGGTGGACCGGCCGGAATAAGTCCATCGATCCAATCCAGCTGACCATAGACTATTGACGCAACGAGTCTTGGTCTCAAAGCGTTTGGAATGACAAAGTGTTTGGCATGATGTGTGAAACGCATTCATTTGAGTATCACGTGGAATTTATAAAGGCACATTACAAGTGCCTCTACCTTATATTTGAGTGTGAATAGGGTACCTCATCACTTCATCAGATCGACAGTAAGTACACCCTCCATCCATGAATAAGTGAACTTATTCAAAAAGTTTTAATAAATATTACTTATTTTATTAAGTCTTGATTTATCATTAGAGATATTTTTATATTATGACAAAATAAATAATATTTATTAAAACTTTTTAAATAAGACGAATGGTCAATCAAGTTCGGTAGAAGTTAAAGAAATACACTTATTTGTGGACGGAGGGAGTATGTATTGATTTGTCATGCATGCATTTGACCGTTCAACACGAAGCAAGTGGACCTTATGGACGTGGGGTACCTGTGTCATTTCAGCTTCATCATCAAATATAAATACGATTGAATTGTACACCCCAGTTTGCCCATCAGAACTAGGTATTGAAGCTCACTGTTCTCATACAATACAATGCTAACAAGGCGTTACTTCCTTCCTATCTTGTTACTGGTGATTCAGCTGATCCTGATCACCATCCTCAGCCAGCAGGCTCAGGGGAGGTGTTCTCCGGATGGTCCTGCATGTAAGCGCGCTGAGGGACGTCTACTTGATTGTTATCGTGTTTTCTGATGAAAATTTGTTTTGACTTTGGACAATTAAGTTCATTCTTATTGGTCTTAGATTGTTTTGTGGCGCTTGAATTGGATCTGCAGAGCGTGACGAAAGTGTAAAATATTTATATAGTACCTCTTGGGCATCGGAACACTATCAATTTATAATACATATGAAGCTGTCCTTCTAGGACTTGTTAATCACCATGCTATATATGTTTACACACGCCAGCTACATTTCATTCCATTCTAGTCTAGCCCAAATATGTGTGCCTAAACTATAATTAATGAATTCAATTCTAAGGATCCAAATAGGCCCCGATTTAATTGTATACTAATACATGATGTAGCTTTGTTACCTAGTCTCCCCAAATTGTTGAAGTTTTATTTTTCATTTGACAAAGTTAGCACGTCATGGTATTTTTTTTTAAAAAATTGGTAACACATTTTGGTATGCTTTTCACTCCAACTAAATCGGGGCCGATGTGGATCCTTAGAATTGAATTCATTAATTATAGTTTAGGCACACATATTTGGGCTAGACTATACCTGGAATGGAATGAAATTAGGTGGCATGTGTAAACATAGCATGGTGATCTATAAAATCCATTTCCCATCTCTGACCCTACGAATTTGATATAGGCTTAAAAGTGAACTTTGAAAAATGGTGGAATGTTACATTCCAAGCTAAATAGCCTATTTTGTTATAGAGATTTCAATTGCTCCAAAATGAGGGGATCCAAACAGGCCCTCATAGAAATTTAAAATTGATTTTTTCACTAGATTATTTTAATATATAGTTTTCACTCCAACTCATAATTAACAGGATACCAGAGTAGCCCACACAAATAAGCAGGGTACATAGGTCACACTTTTCAGTGTATGGTTTATGTTTATTTGTATTTTGTTCTCACATAATCCCCACGTTTCTTACTTCGACAACACTTAAGACAAGTCAACAGATGTGAATTTATCAATAAAAACAAAGTCAACACATGTGAAGCATTTATGAAAATCAGTATAATGTAGACGCTGATATATCTCCATACACGAGCATACACTATCGTCTCTAAGAACATTTTTCGAAGGACTAAGGCTGATCGAGAGAAGAATTTTAATACGATTGAAAACACCACACGAATATCGCCTACTATTAGAAGAACGACACACCGCTGAATCTTGAAAAACAAAAATCTTTAACGGCGAGATAAACAAACAGATACTTAACGGTTTGCTTTTGGATCCTGGGAGTTGTTAAATGATGAAATGAAGTTACTGGTTGTGGCCTGATGACCCTCGTAAATTGACGTTCTCTCTAAATTGATCCGGTCTCTACATTAAGCATAAATAATGTTTTTATACACAAGTTTGGTTACAATACGATGATTCAGCATAAATATCTGTCTCTCTATATGCAAGTTCTTCTACACTATTATTTTGTACTAGTATAATGCCCGTGCTAACGCTACGGCGACATTTCAAGGGTACACATGAAAGTTTCACTCCAGAAGTAGAAGATTCAATAATCTCTTTCAAACTAAAACACGAAGGTTCGGTCACCTTGAGTGTTCTAACTTATATCTAATCCATCACAAGTTAGATCACAAAGAGTATTTGCCACTTCTCTACAAATTTGAGGAACCATTGAAACACACACATTAGAGTCACTGAACCAGACACCTTTAGTTTTAAATAGCAAAAAAAAAAGATTCATGTAAAATAGTGTCGAATTACTCAAATTAAATTACAGTACAATTCACATGAACCCAAAGCACAAGTCATGACAGATGGCTCAGACAGTTTCTTGTGCCCTGGTCGCTTTGTTGTCATCTTGATTACATCATCTTTGTGGCGCCTTTTCTTTTTATTATTCAAACGCTATTGGATTCTGAATCCGCTTCAGGAAGCACTGCTTGAGTAACTTAGTCAGAGTAGACCCTTATCCATTTATCTAATTCAGACGATCAAGTCAAGAAAACAGAATTCAGAGAAAGGCAATACATGTGCTTGCCTATATTGTCAGAGCTATTTAGTTCAGAGAAAGTCAATACATGTGCTTACCTATATTGTCAGAGCTATTTAGGGTAAGTAATACACGTGTTTGTACATAACAGGAGGTGGAAAGCTACTCTTAGCAAGCCATACATTACACAAGCACTTTGAACATGTCAAACTCTGTATTTAAGCCAGAGAGCACAATTGATATTTATTGCTTGTATTAACAGTAACAACATATCAAAATGGTATGGTAGTTCCGGTTGATAAAACATACCTGAAAAAGCATGTTTCAAGCAATGCCAAATTGATCCAGATCTATGCGGAAGAACAAAGCTGAAAAAAAAGAACGATATAATCTGAAAACAAATTACGTTGTCAAAAAGGGTACCATGGTATACCGATCTCATAAGCATCCTGTCAGACTGAAAAAAAAAAAACTGATTTATTGTCAAACCAGCACTGAGCTTCACCATCTCCCATCTAAGCTTTAATTGTTGCAATCTGAAAAGTTAAAATGGAATATACTAAAACATAATCTAGACCACTCATGACATTACGACCAAACAACCAAACAGGATCTAAGGCTAATAAAGATACCTCACCTTCTCAGCTTCTCGCTGAGGCTTCAAGACATGAGTTACGATGATCTAAAAAGACAGTCCAGAAACTAAATTAGCGATAGGAAACTATTTAATCAGTGGTCCAAAGAGCACATTGAATCCTTTTTATTTTCGTCTAAGAGAACCCAACAGCAGAAACTAATTAAGAATCGACTACTGACAGAGTAACACAAAGTTCCCAAATAATTGCTCTTACCTCTTCAATTTGCTACTTCAGTTGATTAAAACTCTCTTTTCAGAAAGGCTCGGAACGTGCCACCTATAGTAACTGAATCAGGGATCACGTTGAAGGCTCCACCTCTTATTTCCTGAAGGCTCATGGTGTGGTTCTCTGATGGAACCTCGCCAAGAAACAAAATGAATTACTACTGTTCGAGCAGCACGCAAGCAACAATTTCCCCTGTTTATGTTTTGGGAGAATGGGTGTGTTCTATCTATTGAATCCTATCTATGTATGCAACAATGTATCCTTATTTTTATTAATTATTATACAGTAAGTTAAATTCCATAATGCATTTTTTAGAGCAAGCAATACAAATTTGTGAATAATCAAACTGAGAGCATAACTGCATATTCAGCAATCTTCAAGAAAATAAATAGGACATGATGCACAGCCAAGGGCGGCTAACATGACCTTGCAAGCTCAGAGAGTACTCCTCAAGAAGATCGGGTACAGGTGACAGACGAGACGCCAGATCCTCAGCTGGTACAAAAGTTCAATGTAGCTTTCGGAGGTGATATGTCCAGTAGCTAGGAAGAAGCGGCGCCTGCATACTTTGCTTAAGGGTGGGTTTGATGTGTTTGCCATGAACCTGAATTTGGCGGGACTAGAGGAGGAGGGCGCCTGATTGGGCCTTGCTTCTACCCAGTTTGTCTCAAGTCTGTTGTTTCTCTGTCGCAAATTTGTTTTCAAATGTAATCAGTTTTAGTTGGATCCAGTAGTTTAGGTGTGTGCCCCGGTAATCATGGCATTACCAACTGTATGTTTGTCAAACTCTTTCTTCTTAATTAAATACGCGCTTCGGCGTGATCTCAAAATAAATAGGACATGATGACATCACTATGACCATCCTGATGTGCTCGAATATGCTTCCGGATTGATCCCCAAATTCACATCTCTATGTCCCAGCACCACCACAGTGGTCACTGGTCACGTACGTCTCTGCCGAATCGGAATCCATCACCTGGATGCAAGCCCGAATATAAAATATAAATATCATTGTAGAAATTGAGGCCCTGTACAATCAAATCAAGATACTCACAGCTGAATTTGAAGTTCGCCTCTTCCCATATGGCCTTCCTGCATCTCTGCCAATGCAATGACATCCCTTGCAGGAGAAGGACAGAGCATCAATAACTACAAATCGAAGCTCTACCGTTACACGTTCCTAAATCAGAGGTCGGATTGCCGTGGGGCTGCCTGCAGGAGATGGAGACGTTGGTGCCACGCGCTCCTCGGAGAAGGCCTCGACGGGGAGAGAGCTCGTGCCGGCCATGGAGTAGCCCCTTGCCAGCTCACGTGCTCAAACTGACAGAGGAAGACGAAGAGTCACAAGCGGCGACATGTCCTGCCCCGAAAGGCGTGGGGGTGGCGCCGCGTGCGGCTCCAACGAGGGCGCTGCCGAGACCTGGCGAGGGCCGATGCCGCATGGCCTGGCCGGGCTAGTGATGACGAACCCTAGCTGCCCAGACATGGGAGAGTTACGAGTAACGGAATCTGTAAGGTGTTTTTTAAAAAAAAAAAATTCGCGACGTCGAGTTTCGACCCAAGGCGGATCGCGCCGCCGGGTGAGGGCCGCTGGGAGATGGCTGCGTCGCAAGGCAGGGTTGCCGCCACGCCGCATCTACGCCAAAGCATGGCCAGCCACAGAATCGCTCGTCCCGCGCAGCCGGCTCCATGGTGGCCATCGCCCCGCGCCCGGATTTCTGGCGGCGTGGGGAGAGGAGAAAGATCCGCCGGGTGGCGGCTATGAACCCTAAGACAAATGTACTCATATAATTTTTACATTTACAAACTCAACAACTTAAAAGTTATTGATGATTTATATTCCCGATGTTTGACCCAAACCTTGTCTAAAACGACTTCTAATACCATCCCGAGGGAGTATGTGTGCACTGAATGCAAGGCGATACACCTCATATACATGCATGAGAAATTGATGGTTAATATGTGATAAGTAGGCGTATACTTTTTACTTCTCTCAAACATATGGAAAGAAGCACAAAAACAATGTAATATAATCAACTTTATTATTTATTGCACTCACTTATAATGTGGGAAATCTGCGGAGCGTGTGAACATAAACAAAAAGCCTACTACATTCATCTTCCAAACCTTGGTATATTCTAGTTTTGTAAGTCAAACTTTGAAAAGTTTGATCTAATTTGTACCAATTTGAGTAATGTTGACTATATCTTCTCTACAAATTTAGTTAAACTTAAGATAATTTGACTTATTTATTCTAGTTTTTAGGGACCGATGTACTCCCCTGCATTTTAAATTATAAGTCGCTTTGACTTTATTAATCGTGGCATTCGCAATGCGAGCTGTGAAGACATGGTTGATAAGTTCATTTTTATGATGAGCGATTGTCAACATTCTAACATTTTCATTCTATTTTCCTTTCCCTTTTATCTTGATTATCCTAACCTGGCACAAGAGTTAGTGTCGTGCAACGTGTCTCTAGGCTTGCAATGTGCAAGTGTGGAGCTTGGAGGGTGACGGCAAGGTGAAAGACCAAGGACAGACCTCCCACCTACTCCCAGCTGGGGCTCTTGAAGCTAATAATAAGTAATAAGGTGGATGGTGAGGGGTGGGGCTTGTCCCCCCCCCCTATTGCTGCAAACACACCTAAATTTTGGCAATTAGTTGTTGAATAAATACAAGTATGACATTCTTTCAATTCGCTCATCCTAAACTTGCGTGGCACCCCATATGTACCCGTTGACATCTTGGGTCGGTGCTCTAGCACCCCATATGGACCGGTAGCTGCCACTCCTCGCTTGTCTCAGCGCTGATGACGGGCCGAATGTGATGGCCCAAGTAGGCAGCAAGCGGATATGGGCCTTGCAAGGGCCACTAGGGCCCATGGAGAAAAACAATATGAATATTTGTATATTCAAATAGGTTTCCTATGAAAATATATATTCTTTCTGTTTCTTTTCCTTGTTTCTTCCGGCCTCCATGCTCAGTGTCATACCCTATTTTCTGTATCCTACTTAGCTCCATAACCAGTTTCTAAGTCTTTTTCTCGAATTTAGGGAACGGCGTGATGTCGGACACTGTCATGAAGATCATTAGTGTCGGGATCGCAGTTAAGGAGGTGACCGAGAGGGTAAAGAGCAACTGGGAGGAGTGTGAGGCCGTGGCCAAGGTGGTGGACCAGGTATGCAGCCTGGTGCACCCGCTGCAAGCCAGCGTAGGGCCGCTGGTCCGCCACCCGGTAGTTGCGGCAGCACTCGGGTCCATCCACAACTCGATTAACGGCGTTGGGGCTTATCATCAAGTGCGGTGAGAAGAATATCGTTCTTCAGTTCTTCATGGGACAGTCTCTAGCCAAGAAGCTAACGGGGTCCAGAGGGAGATCTCGTAGGCGGTGAGGGGAGGGGACTTGTGCCCCCCCTCATCGGGTAGGTAGCAGCAGCAGGGGAGCCTCCTCGCACGAGGCGAGCATCACGCCGCGGGACGACCCACTAATAAGTCGGGCCGGTGAGCCCACGGGCGTGCCTCTCTTTCGCCGACCGCGTGCCCGCCGACGACCGCACGCTGGCTCGTTCGTGCGAGCTCCACCGCGACATCGGGCGGGCGGCGGATTCGCCGGCTCCGGCCTCCACGAGATGAGCGAGAAGCCCGGCCTATGACGACGCGACACAGCGGCGGCGAGCATTCGTGATTCGTGACGCCCCACGACAAATCTGATCTTGCCATCTACCAAGTCGCGGTGGGGGCTGAGCTGAAGCGCCGTGAGCGCTGCCTTTGGGCAGGTTAGAGAGGGGTATAATGGTCAATTCGCATGGACTAAAGTACTAACTCTAACAGAAGGCCCACGAGCTAAGAAGAATTTGTTTCGGGGTCTTCCACCTAAATTCAAAAAGAAAAGACCTAATACCTAAAGCAGTATTTTTCCAAGACCTTTCACCTAATTCTCCCCTTTTTTGCGATCATGCCAAAGTGGTGAATCTAGCCTCACCAATTTGGTGAATCCGGATTTAGTGGATCTGGACTGTTTGGAAAAAAATTGGTGGAGGGCGCGGAGCTAAAAATAGTGAATCTGGAGCTGTTGAATTTGTGCGAAACAATCCCTTACCATGGTTGCCACTAACTGGGTATTACATTTGTTTTCGTATTTCTGTTTGATTCGGATGGCGTCAGGATATGATTAGATATTGACATTATAAATATGCGATTTGAATATTTGGAAAACGATATGACATATGTTGAATAAACAGACGGAAAAAAAAAGAGTAAACAGACTTCGGTTAGGCCAGTCTCGGTGGAGAGTTTCATAACGTTGTTTCCAAGACTACCATGTCATGTAGAAGAAAATAAAAACACGAATGAAACGCTCCATTGAGACCGAGAGTTTCATTCTATGGTTTCATACGCATTAAATTTCATGACTCGAGTTGGTATTCGTGCTGCCAAGAGTTTCATCCCTATGACACTCATTTCTTCTCTCTTCTTGAATATGGTGCCACATCATTCAAAATGGCCGCATGGCAGATCATTAAATGCAAATGAAACTCTAATGAAACTCCCACCGAGACCGGCCTAGACCGTAATATAAACGGGATTCAGTCTCGGTCCCACACCATCATTATTGATTTTTGTTAACACTAGCAAATTTACCCGCACATTGCAAAGCAAAAAAAGAATTAAGTTTGACATTTATAGGGAGGCTTATAGAAGCAGCATAATAAAAAAAAACTTTTATATATTTAGTAATGTTGCAAATACGCCTGTACACTGTAACGGATGTAAAAACAATCTTTAAATTCCTAAACCAATAAGTATGAACCAAAATCTGAGTTTTAAAAGAAAATCCAAACTTAGAGTTAGCTACTTTTCTCATCTAAATAAACCATAGTAATATCTTGGACTATTTTTTTTTTTTTTTGAAACATAGTAATATCTTGGACTTAACTATAGCCCAATTAAACTTTAATGGCCCTGGGCCAACTCCTATCATGAGGATAGGAACGTTCCAGTTCTATAGCCCAAGACCAATGCACTCTAATGGCCCTGGGCCTAACTGACCTGTTGGGCTGCACATGAGAACGTAGCCCAAGACAAATCGGACAACCTTTTCGCGGCCGCGTCCAATAATGACGATTAAGCCAAAAGCCTATATAAGCCCGTATAAGCTGAAATTTGGCCCATATAATCCAAAAGCCCACACCAAACCTCAGCCGCAAGGTTCCTGCTGCTCTGTTGTGCTCTGCGCCGCCGGTGGTAGGATGCCGACGAAGAGCGGCGCCGGCGAAGGCGGCCAAGTTCCGGTTGACTTCGTCGAAGTGGAACACGATCCCACGCCAGCGAGGACCCATAGGCCAGCGCACCCGAGCCCGGAGAGGAAGGCGCCGGTGGCCGTGAGGAATCGCCTGGATCCCCCTGCTCCGTGTCTCCGACACTCCGCCGGCCCCCCAAGGTCAGTGGCCTTTAGATTCCCCCTTCGCTTTTGAGATTTGAGCTGAGGATTAGCTAGCTTCCTTGCTGGATCCAATTTGCTTTGTAATGTGAGAACTAGTTAGGACCGTAGTGTTGGTTTCTGAAACTACATGGGAAAGGGAATGCAGAGTTACTGACAGGGGAAATCAATTAAGCTACGTTTTTTTTTTTTTTTTTGGGGTGGGGGGATGTACTCATGTTGAGAACTCCATGAACTGGTGTGTGCCTGTGCGGTGCGGCTGCTGGCTTCTAAGCAGCACACAGTCAGTGATATTCAGCACTTTAGTCTTGTCCATGGCCTGTGATTTCTTACTTTTTCTAATGTTTTGATTCAATGATGATGTTTATTGTTGTTCCTCTTCGTTTGGTGTAATATTGGTTGAGAAGCTGTTGTCTTGTCCATGCCTACACTCTACACTACACATATACCTGCACTATACATGGTCTGCTGCCACATTTCAGAGTTTCAGTATGAGAGGAGCAGCCAGGCAGAGACCTGTCGACTATCGAGTGAGGAGAGTGTAGGGGATCACATCGTTTCAGGTTTACACAACGCTGTTAACCTGGCCCATTCCCAGTAAAACTGTTTACTGCTGTGTGTTATTAGTCGTTACAACTAGAGGTCCAAGCACTAGTTGCCATTATACAGATTGAGATTATCTGCTGCTTTGCCATTTTTATTCAAAGCAATGGCGCCTATACCTACACCCACAGTGAAACAAATTGGACGTAAAACCGGATACATACTAGGCTATAAGCAAGGAAAGGAAAACAGTCTACAGAGATAAAATTGGAGCATAGTATTTTTATGGCCCCCATGCGCATACTAATTTTTACTAAGGGTCTCCCAAAATAAGGTTCTAATGCTTGGATATAGTAAATCATTTATATGAATGATTTTGTTTATTGGAATTGACATTGTAGTTCAGAGGCTGTTGTTTAGTGGAAATGGCATGGTGTTGTTCAGTTTTGTTCTGTTCTTCAGATTTCTAAATTTCTGAGAAGATTGGTCATACTGCATTTTTACATACTGAAAGATAGGTAATATGTGCTACAAAATGTAAAAGTGGGATTAAGCCGGCGCTTCACACCTCAATTCTCCTCTGGCTCGATAATTTGTAAATTTTGTGTTGGCCTATCTCCTCCAACCCCCGCTTCTCCCCCTCCTTTCTTTCTTTCTGCTAGTCGCTGGTTAGCTGTTTGCTGTTGTAAGTTTCCTCTTAAACTTGTACGTTGTACGTTGTTCTCCTTTTATTTTATATAAAGGCCGCCGGGGGGCTTTGCCCCACGGTTTCAGTTCAAAAAAAACACAAGGTTATATAGATGCCTAGAGTATTCAGTTTATTATCATCACACTTTGGAGTAATTGCTAAAAGAAAAATGGCATCATGCTTTCAAGTCTCTAACTAAGACTTTGGTTATATATTATATGTGGGTGTATTTTAACACTGGGTTAGTATAACATCACTAGTTTGATTGTATCAGTCATTAACGTTTCACAGGCAGTTCAAGTTGTTCTCAAAGGGCTCCAGGTTTTTAGGTCAACACACAATTGGGCAATGATGCTTGGGAGTTAGGGTCACATAAAAACATGTGGTGGTAGAAGCAGCCATGCATACTGTTATTTACAATTGGTATTTGTTTCCCAGTACCACAGTACTGTAGCCAGGATTGACACTTAGTACTGATTCCCAGTACTGCACCAATTCCTTACACTAGGAAAACTCCTAATACATATTTGTCCCTGGCTACATATTTATTCGATCGACTGCCTTGTACAAATCTTTTTCCATACATGAGGTGCAACTGCTACAGAGGTACTATGTGAATTAGAGTAACGTAGATACACTTCCCCATGAGCACAATGTTGAAAATTCTTCTTTGATGGCCAACATTTCAGCATAAACCTCCTCTGTTCTTGGTCGATCCTTGGGTGACATCTCAGAACATTTTAGACCAAGATTTACTAGTTGCATGGCACAGTGCTGCATTTCAACCATTTCCTGTCCTCCATCTTCACCTTCATGATATCCAGTGAGATTTGGCTCTAAAATGTTATGGATATTCAGTGGAAGCGATGTTTCCACAAAGTTCGGATGTTTACACCATCCTTAAACATGTCATCAGTTGGTCGCCTTCCTGTAATAATCTCTAGCAGAATAATTCCAAAGCTGTAGATGTCACCCTCAACTGAGATTTTGCACCCCACGCCATACTCTGCAATGTTGTGCAAAACTTAATAAGAAACTCCTCCACTTAGCTATTTTAGAAAATTGGGAACATTTACAGGACAAATATCATGCATATATAAGTACAATTCATTCTGATTAAAAAAAGGAGTGAAAATTGTGCTAACCTGGTGCGATATAACCGATAGATCCTCTTGGTCCTACAGCACTTCGATGAATTATTGAATTCTGTTGAAAAGTCAACAGAAAGAAACTTTGCAAGACCAAAATCACTGAGAGATGCAACCATTTCATCATTCAAAAGGACATTGCTTGGTTTCAGATCACGATGTACCAAAGGAGGGGTGCATCGATTATGAAGATAGTCCAATGCAGCAGCAATATCCACAGCTATTGCTATTCGTGTGCCTAAACTCAATGGCCTTTTCGTGCTGTTTGCATACTCTTGATGTAGCCAGCTTTCTAGGTTACCATTTACCATGTACTCAAGAATTAATGCTTTGAATTCATTTCGGTTGGATCAAACGTTGAACATACACTAATCACTCTTATCAGATTCCGATGGCGAATGTTTCTCAATGCCTGACATTCAGCAAGGAAGTTACTTGGTGCTCCAAGTTGGTCGAGCCTGAATACCTTTATGGCAACCGCACATTCTTCAACCTTGAATTGGCCTTTATACACCAATCCAAATCTTCCGGTTCCAACAAGACTGTTAGGAGAGAAACCATCTGTTGCTTTGAACAAATCACCATACGAGAAGTTCTTTAGCTCCTTTACTGACTGGCTGGCTACTTGATTTCCTTTCCTTCTTTTCTTCAAAATAATGACAGCAACAAACACCATTGTGACGGCAACTACACTAGCAAGTGAAACCAGAACAGCCAAAATGTAGGAATGCTTCTTTCTTTGGCGTCTCGATGTCAAGCACTGTGATACTTGTAGATCTGGAGACGTCGCACACAACTTATTGTTTCCTTGGATGAACACATCATTTGGTCTAGCAAAGATGCCGCCTCTAGGGACAGACCCTCAAGGTCATTGAAGGATAGATTTAGAACCTGTAAAGAGCTAAGTGACTCTAAAAATTCAGGAATTCTACCAGAAAAGTTATTCTGGGAAAGATCCATCACAGTGATGCCTTTTAAGTTGATGAAAGAATCTGGGATGCTTCCATGCAGATTATTTCCTTCTAAGTGGAGTGACTCCAGAAGAAGGCACTGACCAAGTGTGGAGGGGATCTCATCTGATAATTGATTGTTGGAAAGACTAAGTGAATTCAGATTGATCAATCCTCCAATCTCAAATGGTATATCTCCAGTGAGTTTGTTATTGGACAAGTCTAAGCCAACAGAAAGTGTAGATATCAAAAAGAGTTCCCGTGGAATGCCTCCATACAAGCTATTGGAAGAAAGATTTAGTGTTGTCAGTTGTTTGCAGCCCTCTAAACTAGAAGGTATGAGCCCGGTCAAATTATTTTCCTCGAAATGAAGTTCAGTAAGCTGCTCTAGCTTTCCAATTGATCTTGGGATTTCTCCAGAAAGCTGGTTTTTGGATATGGTCAGAATGGACAAGTTTTGGAGGTTCCCAAGCGTGTCTGGTATTTTCCCTGAAAGAAAATTATTGTCTAACTGGATTACCGTGAGATTCGTGAACTTTCCTATCTCTGATGGTATAGAACCTGTGAATTGGTTTTCTTTTAGAACCATGATCTCTAAGCTTTTTGGGATATTGGTGATATAAGTAGATATTAAACCATGGAGGTTGTTTCTATCTAACCATAAATTCTTTAACTGTGTGCAGTTGACCAGAGAGGACATGAAAGACCAATCGCCAGCTTCAAGCTTATTTGCACCTAGATCTAGGTATCTCAAAAAGGTCAGGGATCCCAGTGAAGGAATAACACCTGTGAATGCGTTGCTCCGGAGATCTAGAAATTGCAAATTTGTGGCATTGGCCAGTGAAGCTGGAATTGGACCTTCAAACCTGCTCCCTTCCAATATCAACTGTGTGATGCTTGTAAGGGTGTTGCCGATACTGGCAGGAAGCGTACCTACGATTTGGTTGGCCCCAAGTCCAAGAAAAGTAAGAGAGGAGATATTGTAAAGTGCAGGTGCAACTGTGCCTGACAAGTTATTATAGCTGAGGTCTAGTGCTTGCAGGGTCTTAAGCTTTCCTATGCTCTCTGGAATCCTTCCTCCTAAACTGTTACGAGAAAGCAGTAAGAAAGCCAGGGAAGAAAGATTACCGAGTGAGCTAGGAATCTCTCCGTAGAGATTATTTTCGTATAAGCTAAGGAAATTCAGTGCCATGGAAGATGCCTGTGAGAAAGGTGGGACAGACCCGGTAAGGGCATTTTGTGAAAGATCTATGTATTGAAGAGACGTGCAGTTGAACAGAGCAGGGGTATGGCACCAGTAAGGCTGTTATTCTGAAGGTTGACCCATGTCAGGTTTTCTCTCCCAAGAAATTCAGGAATGCTTCCTGTGAGATTATTGCTGGGGAGGAACAGTGTGTAGAGATTGGGAAGCTGGCCAAGGAGTGGAGGGATGCTTCCCTGAAGATTGTTGTAGCCAAGAATAACAGTTTGAAGGGATGAGCATTGAGCAAGACTTGAAGGGATCTCACCTTGGAGGGAGTTGCTATCAAGGTCGATGGTGTCGAGGTGGGAACATGCGGATATTGCATCGGGTATCTCACCATGAAGCGAGTTCATGCTGAGGTTGAGGTACCGAAGCTGGGTAAGCCTGCCGATGTCAGTAGAAATCTGGCCATCGAGCTGGTTGTTGGGCATGTGGACCCTTTCAAGGAAGCTGAGGTTGGCAACGCAAGGGAATATGCTGCCGGCTATATTCATGGATTCAAGATCCAGTGCAATGACTCGAGATGCCTGCTTTCTGCTGCCGCATGTCACCCCATGCCACTGACAGAATGCAGGGGAGTCGTCTCTCCATGAGGCTAGTGCACCTGATGGGTCGTGGAGCTGAGATTTGAGACAGAGAAGAGCACTGGATTCATTCAGTGCTGCGGGTGATGTGTATTGGCACAAGGCAAGGAAGTGGATGGAGATGAAAGCAAGCAGCGGCAGGATGAAATTGCTGTTGATGGCTATGTGAGACATTGTTTCTATATGCCTATATGGATGGATGCATATGTAGACCATCCTGCTGCCTTGGGCTAACCATATATGATGAGGTTATATAGAGTGCCGTGCCTATTGCACTGTATGAATCTGACTTCAAAGTTCATAATGGATGGTTTAGACTTGTGCCTGTCACCCTCTATTTCTTAAGCAATAGGAACGTTCAACATGTTGCCGCAAAGAGTCAACAAAGGGCTTTTCTACGCGCCCTGAATCCTGATGTATGTACAAAATAAAGGAGCTAAACAATTTGGACAGCTAAGTCAACACGTTTCCTAAAAATAAGATATGATTTATTTGACCAAGGTAGAATGGCCCAGATTTTCTATGCGCCTGATGTACACAACCTGTCACCCTACGCTATTGCAACAATGGAAGCCATTCAACATGGTCACTTCCATAAAAAAACATGGTCACGAAGACTCACTTGCCAATAGTCTCTGACGTGAATGGCTCTGGTTTTTTTTTTAAAGCATGTGAACGGCACTGATTTGGAAGACAAACTTAATGTCCACTGATTTCATAATATGATGGATGACTGGTCATGATGCCGATGTGTGTATGCTCCTTTAATGACCTAGACTTTCTTCGTTTGGCCATTCAATAGGAGCAATAGGTGAACTTGTGGACACAGAATTTTCCTTAGTTTGACCCTAATCATGAAATCAAATGCTCCCTCCATTTCTAACTTTTTTAGAGTCAAAGAAGCATCTTTCCAGTCCAACTTTTGGAGAGAGTCAAAGAAGCATCTTAAGATGGAATGACTTATAATTTGGGATGGAGTATATATATAATTGATAACTTACAAAGAGAGGGCACCTGCCTCTGCTCCTCATGACAGTTCTGCCACAAGAACTAGGAATTGAACCTCCTGTTCACACATGATGTTAGGAAGACCTTACTTCCTTGCTCTCATATTTCTGGCGATTCAGTTGATCCTGATAAGCATCAGCAGCAAGCAGGCTCACGCGAGTGGCAAGACGAATCAAGGATGTAAGTGCTAAGGGACTATTTGATTGTTATTGTTGTGATTTTTTTTTTCTGAATGTCGTCTGTTTTAATTTGGATTGTGGCTTTCGATAAGTTACACTATAGTCTTAGTATTTTTTTTCATGGCGCTTGAATATATCATCGAAAGTGCACAATATTTACATATTTATTATCCATAGAATCCAGAAAACCCCTCAGTATTTCGCAATGTATTTCACAATTTGTTTAGTATCTGTTTAGAATCCAGAAAACCATCATGTTGGAACCTAACAATGTATTTCGCAATTTGTTTAGTATCCATAGAAGTTTTTTTTCCTTCTTATGCCTTTCATTCCGATAGGCAGTTACTATATAGTCTACTTAGGATCTCCTCTTGTCTTTTCATGTGGATCGTGCCGTGATCTGCCATGTTAGCCCTTACGCCTGCTGCACACCTCAGTTTTTTTAAATAGTAGTCATCATTGGCTTTGGCATATATTTAGAATAATATCAGCGTTGCTAGGCCATTGTGCTGAGTCATTATGGGCCACTAATTTACAAAGCAGCGAAGTGTACAAATTTTGTTGAAAAGTTAACAATGACTCAGGTCAGAGGAAAATGCATAATGCATCCTCTCTTTTATTTTGCTAAGAATCACTTTTGGAGGAAAGCATTGACGATCGATCCTTGAATGTGCAACTCACCAAATAAACGGGAATAGAGTTCATAGTTTTCGGAGAAATTATTTGTGAGATAGTGTGTTTCTTTTCTCCTTTAGTTTCTTGTTTAGAGAAATTTAAGATAATGTCTCTCATGGCTTTTGTTAAAAACCTTCCAAAATAAGCTCCTATATACTCCATCTTGGACGATTCCAATTGATGTGTTTAGTTGACCGAGATGAATTGAACAACCCTTTTGGATAATGACTGAACATATCAACGAATTCATGATAATGACAGCTGAGACAAGTCAACTTAATGGACAGGATTATTTCAAACTAATGATACTTTAATAGTTTGCTTTTAATTAATTTGGATAATGGCTGAGAAGTCAAAAAAATTAAGATAATATGACTAAGACATGTCAGCTGACAGATAGGGTTATCAAACTAATGATACTTAGTGATTTGCTTTGGATCCATGCAGGCTCGTGGTCAGATCCCACAAATCCTTGCCCACAAGTTTTTCAGTCGGGTCCGTGCCATCGTCCTCCACAATGTTGACGTCCTCCGTTAAATGAAACTGAAGTGACTGGTTGTTGACGAGCCTCGTAGATGGGACGACATTGTGTCTCCAAATCGATCGAGTCCCCAGATTCAGCATTTTGCCAGCTACAATGATGCTTGATTATTGTGTATTTTAATTTAAAGTGAGTAATATAATATGGAACCAGCTAAGAGCAAGTATATGCTGAGGTGGAGAAAAAAGAAGAGAGATCAACCCATGTACAAACTCCACACAATTTTGTGAAAGAAACAATTGACCATATATTAAGTGAAATGAACTAACTAGTATATATAGGGTGAGCTGAGAGATATCTATAAAGATCCATACAACTTGTTTGGTGTGGCTCATTCTTTGAATACATCAAGGGACCATACATCAAACAGATCCATACAACTTGTTTGGTGTGGCTCATTCTTTGAATACATCAAGGGACGATACATCAAACATAGGTGCCATGGTCCATGGGTAGCCTAGGATTAGATCAGAGGGTAATTAATTAGACCCACCCATCATGAACAGTAACTAAGTCATGGTTGACCATTCTTAGGGATAATATTTATTTCCTTGATGATGCTCAAAATACTTCAGCAATGTTGAATTAAGTACCATTGGATCCATCATCTGTAGTAAACCACTCAACTTCAAATAGGGCAATAACTTATTTATGTTCACTAAAAATGTTCATAGGGATTCCAACAGTCAATTAAGTACAAATGGACATAGTTACTATAGTGCACTATATTTATTTCAGAATGGCATTGCATAAGTATTACGATGGCCCATTTACAGTCATGTTGTGTAGCTGTTCTCCCTTATACTCTCTACTAGTGGTGCACCACACATCTCCAGTGCACACTGCAAAAGTGCAGTTCATGCACAACGACTAGTTTGAGGCTTTGGGGTTATATGTGACGATTCACTCAGGATTCGGGTCTCTACTTCTCACAATAGCGATCTGCCTTGAATGACCACCTCCGGTAGGTTCCTTTGCATCTGCTCATTCCGCGAAGCCATCGGCCACACTGCGCCTTCACGAACAACTTATGCTTACAAGCGAAGTTAAGATGGCTGAGCGATGATGATGGATTTTTGTGATGTTAGGGCAAACATTGCAATTAGACCGGTCGTAGGCCATAGCCACCTGTTGGATCCAACTAGCACATATGTCATCATTAGGCTATTATCGAGTCTTGTGTAGCGCACATGATTAGTAATCAATCAGACTGAATATATTACTGTCAGAATTTTCCTGTCGGTAAACCGACTCAAAAAATAATTCTTCAATTTTTCTGTCGGTTTTGGCTATTTTGCTGTCAGTTTTAACCTGACAGGAAATTTTCAGTTTCCAGTAGTGGTAACTGTGGTTGGCAACTTTCCAGAGGGCGAGGAGTAGGGAATATGATTGAGGCTGAAGAATAATTCAAAGTCGCCGACGTATCAGTCGGGAAATTCGAACTGCTATTCAAATAATGCTGCACGTTCTGATTCAGACGGTGTCACTGCTATTCAAATAGTTGTCTCATCTTTCAAAGGATAACGAAATACCTCAGATCAGTTACAAGGGACAGTGACTGCACCCAAACGTGTCTTGCAAGTGATGTTCATTCGTGTAGTCCGAAAGACCTGCTTCCCTTCTACCATTTTTTATTTTTCTCGTGCAATGCATGAATTTGACCATTCAACATAAGCATGTGAGCGAATTGGCTTGTAGTCCAATGGTAGGACGGTCCAGTGGGACGCTACCCACCAGGGTTCAAATCCTGGTGCTCGCATCTTTTCCTGGGATTTTCCTAGGATTTACCGGCGTTATGCATTAAGTGGTAAGCGACGTTCCCGTCGACGACGAGGCGCCAATGGTGACTTCGGATCTGCCGGTGCTCAGTCCCTCGGAGGTGCTCATAGGGGTAGGGTTTGCGTACGTGTGTTCATAGGGGTGAGTGTGCGTGCGTGTCTGCGTTGTACTGTGTCAATCTCAAAAAAAAAAAAAACATAAGCATGTGAGGTCTATATGACATGGGGCAGTTCTGTCATTTCAGCTTCATCGACAAATATATATAAGATTGAGCTGTATGCCTCATGGACTTGGAGGTTCCTTCGTATCTGGTATTGGCCATACATCCCAGTTCCACCATCAGAACTAGGAATTGAAGCTCGCACTGATCTCATACAATACAATATAATGCTAGGAAGGCGTTACTTCCTTCTTACCGTGTTTATAGTGATTCAGCTGATCCTGATAAGCATCATCGGCCAGGGGGCTCAGGGTGGATGTAAGTGCTCTGGGACATTATGTATTTGATTATGTATTTTAGTAATATAGATATACTTGACAAGATGAAGAAAACATACTTGACGATTTTGCTTTTTGGATTTATGTGTAGGTAACTTTCAAGATCCAAATTGCCCACGGACTTTTCCTGGACCACCGTGCCATCATCCGTCATGTTAGGACACTTCGACAAATATTGACATGAAGAAGTTAATGTTTGCTGATCATCAGCCTTATAATAGTTTGAACGTTCTATCCCAATTGTTCCAGTCTCTAGATTATATTTGGTACACATCGGAATTTCCGTAGAAGGTCTGCTAATACTGTATGGATTTGTATTTTAATAGAGCTGAATAATATAAAGATTCTGCTAATATTTCCTCCAATTTTTTTAGAGAAACGATTACCGTACATATTATGTACTCATGTTTTCGTGGATGACCTTTTTACTCTTTAAATGTCAGTCGTTGGCTTTATATGGTGTTGTCGATG
The DNA here is from genome assembly GCA_015847255.1 of Hyparrhenia diplandra. Taxonomy (NCBI): domain Eukaryota; kingdom Viridiplantae; phylum Streptophyta; class Magnoliopsida; order Poales; family Poaceae; genus Hyparrhenia; species Hyparrhenia diplandra. The sequence goes on from JADLZK010008375.1 coordinate 464,094, forward strand.
CTGAGTGTTGGATCTAGAGACGTACGGGCAGGGGGGGTGTGCAAATAAGAGAAGACTAGAAACAAATGATCCAGTAATTTGATAGTTTAGTACTGCTCGATTTCTCGAAGAGCATTTGTACAGACTACAAATGATGAGCTACCATGCTAGCAAAAACAACTTTCTGAATGAAACCTGCTGTTTCATTGTGTCTCCAAATCGATTGAGTCCCGAGATTCAGCATTTTGCTAGCTACAATGATGCTTGATCATTGTGTACATTAATTTGAAGTGAATAATATAATATGAAACCAGCTAAGAGCAAGTATGTGCTGAGGTGGAGAAAAGAGAAGAGGAGAGATCAACCCATGTACAAACTCAATACAATTCTGTGAAAGATCCATACAACTTGTTTAGTGTGGCTCATGCTTTGAATACATCAAGGGACCATACATCAAACATTGGTGCCATGGTCCATGGGTCCTTTTGGTTCTTGTAGCACGGGTCAGCATAGGATTAGATCACAGGGTAACTAATTAGACCCACTCATCATAAACAGTATAACTAAGTCATGGTTGACCATTCTTAGGGATAATATTTATTGCCTTGATGATGTTCAAAATACTTTAGCAATGTTGAATTAAGTACCATTGGATCCATTCTGTAGTAAACCACTCAACTTCAAATAGGGCAATAACTTATTTATGCTCACTAAAATTGTTTATAGTGATTCCAACAATCAATTAAGTACAGATGGACCTAGTTACTATAGTGCACTATCTTTATTTCAGTATGGCATTGCTGAAGCATTACGATGGCCCATTTACAGTCATGTTGTGTAGCTGTTCTCCCTTATACTCTCTAGTGGTGCACCACACATCTCCAGTGCACACTGCAAAAGTGCAGTTCATGCATAGTTTGAGGCTTTGGGGTTATATGTGACGATTCACTCTGGATTCGGGTCTCTACTTCTCACGATAGCGATCTGCTTGAACCACGACCACCTCCGGTAGGTTCCTTTGCATCTTCGCATTCCACGAAGCCATCGGTCATACTGTGGCTTCGCGAACAACTTATGCTTATTACAGGTGAAGTTCAGATGGCTGAGCGATGATGATGGATTTTTGTTATGTTAGGGCAAACATCGCATTAGACCAGTCGTAGGCCATAGCCACCTGTTGGATCCAACTAGCACATGTGTCATCATTAGGCTGTAATCGAGTCTTGTGTAGCGCACATGATTAGTAATCATGATCAGCCTGAATATATTACTGTCGGAATTTTCCTGTCGGTAAACCGACACGAAAAATAATTCTTCAATGTTTCTGTCGGTTTTGGCTATTTTGCTGTCGGTTTTAACCTGACCGAAAATTTTCAGTTTCCAGTAGTGGTAACTGTGGTTCGCAACTTTCCAGAGGGCAAGGAGCAAAGAATATGATTGAGGCTGAAGAATAATTCAAAGTCGCCGACGTATCAGTCGGGAAATTCGAACTGCTATTCAAATAATGCTGCACGTTCTGATTCAGACGGTGTCACTGCTATTCAAATAGTTGTCTCATCTTTCAAAGGATAACGAAATACCTCAGATCAGTTATACACTTCTTAATTGCCAAAGGGACAGTGACTGCACCCAAACGTGTCTTGCAAGTGATGTTGAATCGTGTAGTCCGAAAGACCTGCTTCCCTTCTACCATTTTTTTTATTTTTCTCGTGCCATGCATGAATTTGACCATTCAACAGAAGCAAGTGAGGTCTATACGACACGGGGCAGTTCTGTCATTTCAGCTTCATCGTCAAATATATATAAGATTGAACTGTATGCTTCATGGACTTAGAGGTTCCTTCGTATCTGGTATTGACCATACATCCCAGTTCCACCATCAGAACTAGGAACTGAAGCTCGCACTGATCTCATACAATACAATATAATGCTAGGAAGGCGTTACTTCCTTCTTACCGTGTTTATAGTGATTCAGCTGATCCTGATAAGCATCATCGCCCAGGGGGCTCAGGATGGATGTAAGTGCTCTGGGACATTATGTATTTTATATATATTAGTAATAATATACATATACTTGGTCTAGCCAGCAGGTTGAGGGGTGTGGCTCGGGATGTAAGTGCTAAGGGACTATCTGATTATTGTTGTGTTTTTCCTTTCTGAAATTTTTGTTTTAGATTGTGTCGCGGGGACAAGTTAGATTTTCACAATTCATATAGTTTTGTCATGGCCCTTAAATTTTACATGAGAGTGTCTAATGTGTATAATATTTTACATCAGTCTACTTTATATTTGACAAGATGAAGAGAACATACTTGACGATTTGCTTTTTGGATTTATGTGCAGGTAACTTTCAAAATCCAAATTGCCCACAGACTTTTCCTGTATCACAGTGCCGTCATCCGCCATGTTAGGACCTTTCGCCAAATAATAACATGAAGAAGTTACTGTTTGTTGCTCATCAGCCTTATAATAGTTTGAACGTTCTATCCCAATTGTTCCAGTCTCTAGATTATAAATGGTACACATCCGAATTTCCGTAGAAGGTCTGCTAATACTGTATGGATTTGTATTTTAACAGAGCTGAATAATATAAAGATTCTGTCCCTGCATTTATACACCTCCATTTTTTTAGAGAAACGATTACCTTACATATTATTTACTCATCTTTTCGTGGATGACCTTTTACTCTTTAAAATGCCAGTGGTTGGCTTTATTTTGTGTTGTTGAAGCCGGGGCTGGCAGTGGCAACACCGCTAGACGGCAAGTGGCAACGCCGCCGCCGCCAGTGGGGCTGAGCGCGAGCGCCGAACGGAGGGGCGGTGCTCGCGGCGCAGGCGGGCGGCGTCGCTAATTATGTGGCCTGTCGGCCTTACCGCCGACGACAGGATCCTATCGACTCTCTCCAGGGCCCGAGGCCGACAGGCCTGTGGGCCATATAGTAGCATATTATTTTGTATTTGAAATTAAATGTGAATCATAGGGAACCAGCTAATGCATGCACGGTATGGTTTTAATGATGATTTGAACAGCATATATTTCGTGGAAATTGCTTGCCCCTAAGGGCAATATTGGATTGCACTCACGGTCAAATATAGTGACAGTCTTCGAAGGAAGATGCAGAGAAAATACTACTCGTATTGACCAAGGAGTCTTCGATCGTCTGGAAAGCCTTGATCGTCATGGCGTGACTCACAGTTGTACGTCTTGTATCACGTGAAATTACTACATCCATTAGATGCTCGAGGCCCATGGAGCGATATTATATTTGTATTTGATATCCACATAATTATCCATTTAAATGTTCATATTTGTTGGGTCGAACGGACGGTCGAATAAATATCCATACTATTTTCATCCATATTCCTATGCTCGATCATATCTGTAATTTTAATAATAATTCAGATGACAACATAAGCATCACTATGCGTTACATGCAGAAATTTTCATTAATGACCAAACGTAATTTCCACGAAATCCAATTGCACTGCCTGTAGTACACGATATTCGATCTCCCGATTAAAAAAAATGTCTTGAGTTCCGAGTCCCACGAATGACTGGGGTGAGAGGCTGTGACAATTAAGATTTTGCCTAGGAGGCCTTTACTCCCGATTATCCCAACTGATACAAACCATGACTAGAGGTCTTTTCCAATCAGTATTGAAGCCACGTTTTGTACTAGTAACATTGTAATCCTGTTCTTCAAATTTTAGACACATTTTGTCGTCCAACGTTGTCAATCAGTGTAGGAAAGCATGTGTCTCATTTTTCAAACACAACAGTTGTAATGGTCATGAATCATATGAGTTTATTCTTCTTTCCAAAGGACAGTGACAGCACCCAAACGTGCCTCGCAAGTAATGTCGTCGTCCCATGAAGCTTCAGCTTCTTAGTTTCTTCCACTTTTTGATTTGTCTCGTGTCATTGCAAATTCCTCGTCAAATATATATGCGATCGAACTGTATGCTTTGTGGACGCACCAGTTCCCTTGTGACAGGTATTGACCGTGCATACCCCCAGTTCTCCCATATAGGAACTAGGAACGTAACTGCAGCTCCCACTATACGATGTTAGCAAGATATTGCTTCGTTCTTATCATATTTCTGGTGATTCAGCTGATCCTGATAAGCATCACCAGCCAGCAGGTTCAGGGTCGACGGGGATGTAAGTGCTAAGAAACTATTTGATTGTTACTGTTTTTACCGAATGTTTGGGTTTATATTGTCGCGACGGGGATAAGTTAGATTATCATAAACAACCATGCTTTTTCTTTTTGTTTCATGGCGCTTGAATTGGGTACGTGCGTGCCTAATGTATAATCTTTATAGGACCTCTCGGGGAGACCAATATCCTCTATTTAGAATATCCATAAAACAGCCTCGGCGAGAACATCACTTGCTACTAAAATAACAACACCGTTAAAATATATCTTGAAATAATTTTAACTGCGAGATGAACAAACAGATACTTAACGGTTTGCTTTTGGATCCTTGTGCAGGCTCGTGGAATGGCGATCCCACAAATACTTGCCCAAAAACTTTTCCGCCGCCAAAGGCGTGCCATCATCCTCCGTGTTGATGCTGACGAGCCTAGTAAATTGAACGTTCTCCCCCAAATTGATCCAGTCTCCAGATTCAGCATAAACAATCTGAGTGTCTAAACAAGTTGTGCTAGTTCGTTTGTTCACGTTGTCAGTAGCTAATTGTTGGTAGTTGTAATGTCTTTGTTGTCCTCTGTGGTTGTTGTTGTTTATCATCGTCTAGTTGTTTCGTTGTGTTCAGTCTCAGCTTATCTTCTTTTAATGTAATCGGCAGTTCTCTTGCCTTGGATTGTTTTAGAAAGAAAGGTGATGAATAATATGGAACTAACTTCCACAACTCAACGAGGGATAGCTACTCCCCTTCGCCACCCGCGTCGCCCCTACACGGCGACACTGTATTCGAACTGTATTCAAATAATGTTGCATGTTCTGATTCAGACGGTGTCACTGGTATTCAAATATTGTGTCATCTTTCAAAGGACAACGAAATACCTCAGATCAGTTACACTTCTTGCCAAAGGGACAGTGACTGCACCCAAACGTGTCTTGCATGTGATGTTCATTCGTGTAGTCCGAAAGACCTTCTTCCCTTCTACAATTTTTTATTTTTCTCGTGCCATGCATGAATTTGACCATTCAACAGAAGCAAGTGAGGTCTATATGACATGGGGCAGTTCTGTCATTTCAGCTTTATCGTCAAATATATATAAGATTGAACTGTATGCTTCATGGACTTGGAGGTTCCTTCGTATCTGGTATTGACCATACATCCCAGTTCCACCATCAGAACTAGGAAGCTCGCACTGATCTCATACAATACAATGCTAGGAAGGCGTTATTTCCTTCTTGCCGTGTTTATAGTGATTCAGCTGATCCTGATAAGCATCATCGCCCAGGGGGCTCAGGATGGATGTAAGTGCTCTGGGACATTATGTATTTTATATATATTAGTAATAATATACATATACTTGGTCTAGCCAGCAGGTTGAGGGGGTGTGGCTCGGGATGTAAGTGCTAAGGGACTATCTGATTGTTCTTGTGTTTTTTTCTTTCTGAAATTTTTGTTTTAGATTGTGGCGCGAGGGGACAAGTTAGATTCTCACAATTCATATAGTTTTTCATGCCCTTAAATTTAACATAATGTGTATAATATTTTACATCAGTCTACTTTTACATTTGACAAGATGAAGAAAACATACTTGACGATTTGCTTTTTGGATTTATGTGCAGGTAACTTTCAAAATCCAAATTGCCCACAGACTTTTCCTGTATCGCAGTGCCGTCATCCGCCATGTTAGGACCTTTCGCCAAATAATAACATGAAGAAGTTACTGTTTGTTGCTCATCAGCCTTATAATAGTTTGAACGTTCTATCCCAATTGTTCCAGTCTCTGTTCAAAAAAAAAAAAAAAAAAAAAAAAGTTCCAGCCTCTAGATTATATTTGATACACACGCGAATTTCCGTAGAAGGTCTGCTAATACTGTATGGATTTGTATTTTAATAGAGCTGAATAATATAAAGATTCTGACGTCCCTGCATTTATACCAATTTTTTTAGAGAAACGATTACCTTACATATTATTTACTCATCATTTCGTGGACGACCTTGTTTTACTCTTTAAATGTCAGTCGTTGGCTTTATTTGGTGTTGTCGATGCTGAGTGTTGGATCTAGAAACGGGCACGGGTATGTGCAAATAAGGGAAGACATAAGTGGTGTCCTAATTCTATACGTACAAATGAAAGAGAGAAAGCCATGCCTGAACCAGTATCTGCTCGCGCCACCTAGGAGGTTATTTTCTGCTCGCAAAATCCTGTAACTATTCCACCTCTAGGATCCAGTAGCTAGGGCCCTCATGACAGTTCTGCCACAAGAACTAGGAATTGAACCTCCTGTTCACCTATGATGTTAGGAAGACCTTACTTCCTTGCTCTCATATTTCGGTGATTCAGTTGATCCTGATAAGCATTAGCAGCAAGCAGGCTCACGTGAGTGGCGAGACGAATCAAAGGATGTAAGTGCTAAGGGACTATTTGATTGTTATTGTTGTGATTTTTTTTCTGAATGTCATCTGTTTTAATTTGGATTGTGGCTTTCGATAAGTTACACTATCATAAGTCTTAGTATTTTTTTTTTTTTTTCATGGCGCTTGAATATGTCATCGAAAGTGCACAATATTTACATATTTATTATCCATAGAATCCAGAAAAACCCCTCAGTATTTCGCAATGTATTTCACAATTTGTTTAGTATCTGTTTAGAATCCAGAAAACCATCATGTTGGAACCTAACAATGTATTTCGCAATTTATTTAGTATCCATAGAAGTTTTTTTCCTTCTTATGCCTTTCATTCCGATAGGCAGTTACTATATAGTCTACTTAGGATCTCCTCTTGTCTTTTTCATGTGGATCGTGCCGTGATCTGCCATGTTAGCCCTTACGCCTGCTGCACACCTCAGTTTTAAATAGTAGTCATCACTGGCTTTGGCATATATTTAGAATAATATCAGCGTTGCTAGGCCATCGTGCTGAGTCATTATGCGCCACAAATTTACAAAGCAGCGAAGTGTACAAATTTTGTTGAAAAGTTAACAATGACTCAGGTCAGAGGAAAATGCATAATGCATCCTCTCTTTATTTTGCTAAGAATCACTTTTGGAGGAAAGCATTGACGATCGATCCTTGAATGTGCAACTCACCAAATAAACGGGAATAGAGTTCATAGTTTTCGGAGAAATTATTTGTGAGATAGTGTGTTTCTTTTTTCTCCTTTTGTTTCTTGTTTAGAGAAATTTAAGATAATGTCTCTCATGGCTTTTTGTTAAAAACCTTCCAAAATAAGCTCCTATATACTCCATCTTGGACGGTTCCAATGGATGTGAAGCAATTTTAGTTGACCGAGATGAATTGAACAACCATTTTGGATAATGACTGAACATATCAACGAATTCATGATAATGACAGCTGAGACAAGTCAACTTAATGGACAGGATTATTTCAGACTAATGATACTTTAATAGTTTGCTTTTAATTAATTTGGATAATGGCTGAGAAGTCAAAAAAATTAAGATAATATGACTAAGACATGTCAGCTGACAGATAGGGTTATCAAACTAATGATACTTAGTGATTTGCTTTGGATCCATGCAGGCTCGTGGTCAGATCCCACAAATCCTTGCCCACAAGTTTTTTAGTCGGGTCCGTGCCATCGTCCTCCACAATGTTGACGTCCTCCGTTAAATGATGAAATGAAGTGACTGGTTGTTGACGAGCCTCGTAGATGGGACAACATTGTGTCTCCAAATCGATCGAGTCCCCAGATTCAGCATTTTGCTAGCTACAATGATGCTTGATTATTGTGTACTTTAATTTAAAGTGAGTAATATAATATGGAACCAGCTAAGAGCAAGTATATGCTGAGGTGGAGAAAAAAAGAAGAGAGATCAACCCATGTACAAACTCCACACAATTTTGTGAAAGAAACAATTGACCATATATTAAGTGAAATGAACTAACTTGTATATATAGGTGAGCTGAGAGATATCTATAAAGATATATACAACTTGTTTGGTGTGGCTCATGCTTTGAATACATCAAGGGCCCATACATCAAACATCGGCGCCATACTTCACGACCCACCTCCGGTAGGTTCCTTTGCATCTTCTCATTCCGTGAAGCCATCGGTCATACTGCGGCTTCACGAACAACTTATGCTTATTACAGGTGAAGTTCAGATGGCTGAGCGATGATGAAGGATTTTTGTGATGTTAGGGCAAACATCGCAATAAGACCCGTCGTTGGCCATAGCCACCTGTTGGATCCAACTAGCACATGTGTCATCATTAGGCTGTAATCGAAGTCTTGTGTAGCGCACATGATTAGTAATCATGATCAGCCTGAATATATTACTGTCGGAATTTTTCCTGACGGTAAACCGACACGAAAAATAATTCTTCAATTTTTTCTGTCAGTTTTGGCTATTTTTGCTGTCGGTTTTAACCCTGACAGGAAATTTTCAGTTTCCAGTAGTGGTAACTGTGGTTGGCAACTTTCCAGAGGGCGAGGAGCAAGGAATATGATTGAGGCTGAAGAATAATTCAAAGTCGCCGACGTATCAGTCGGGAAATTCGAACTGCTATTCAAATAATGCTGCACGTTCTGATTCAGACGATGTCACTGGTATTCAAATATTGTGTCATCTTTCAAAGGACAACGAAATACCTCATATCAGTTACACTTCTTGCCAAAGGGACAGTGACTGCACCCAAACGTGTCTTGCAAGTGATGTTCATTCGTGTAGTCCGAAAGACCTTCTTCCCTTCTACAATTTTTTATTTTTCTCGTGCCATGCATGAATTTGACCATTCAACAGAAGCAAGTGAGGTCTATATGGACATGGGGCAGTTCTGTCATTTCAGCTTCATCGTCAAATATATATAGGATTGAACTGTATGCTTCATGGACTTAGAGGTTCCTTCGTATCTGGTATTGACCATACGTCCCAGTTCCACCATCAGAACTAGGAAGCTCGCACTGATCTCATACAATACAATGTTAGGAAGGCGTTACTTTCTTCTTACCGTGTTTATAGTGATTCAGCTGATCCTGATAAGCATCATCGGCCAGGGGGCTCAGGATGGATGTAAGTGCTCTGGGACATTATATGTATTTTATATATATTAGTAATATACATATCCTTGGCTAGCCAGCAGGTTGAGGGGTGTGGCTCGGGATGTAAGTGCTAAGGGACTATCTGATTGTTCTTGTGTTTTTCCTTTCTGAATTTTTGTTTTAGATTGTGGCGCGGGGACAAGTTAGATTCTCACAATTCATATAGTTTTGTCATGGCCCTTAAATTTTACATGAGAGTGTCTAATGTGTATAATATTTTGCATCAGTCTAATTTACATTTGACGAGATGAAGAGAACATACTTGACGATTTGCTTTTTGGATTTATGTGCAGGTAACTTTCAAAATCCAAATTGCCCACAGACTTTTCCTGTATCGCAGTGCCGCCATCCGCCATGTTAGGACCTTTCGCCAAATAATAACATGAAGAAGTTACTGTTTGTTGCTCATCAGCCTTATAATAGTTTGAACGTTCTATCCCAATTGTTCCAGTCGATTATATTTGGCACACATCCGAATTTCCGTAGAAGGTCTTCTAATACTGTATGAATTTGTATTTTAATAGAGCTGAATAATATAAAGATTCTGTCCCTGCATTTATTTTATACACCTCCAATTTTTTTAGAGAAACGAGTACCTTACATATTATTTACTCATCTTTTCGTGGATGACCTTCTTTTACTCTTTTTAAATGCCAGTCGTTGGCTTTATTTTGTGTTGTTGAAGCCGGGGCTGGCAGTGGCAACACTGCTAGACGGCAAGTCGCAACGGCCGCCGCCGCCAGTGGGGGCTGAGCGCGAGCGCCGAGCAGGACGCAGCGCCCGAACGGAGGGGCGGTGCTAGCGGGGCGAGGCGGGCGGCGTCGCTAATTATGTGGCCTGTCGGCCTTACCGCCGGCCGACAGGATCCTATCGGCTCTCCAGGGGCCCGAGGCCGACAGGCCTATGGGCCATATAGTAGCATATTATTATGTACTCCCTCCGGTTTGGTATTAGAAGTCGTTTTGGACAAGGTTTGGGTCAAACATTGGGAATATAAATCATTAATAACTTTTAAGTTGTTGAGTTTGTAAATGTGAAAATTATATGAGTAGATTTGTTTTTAAAAATACTTTGATAAAAGAATACATATATCATATTTTCATAAATATTTTTATAATAACGAGAGGTCAAAGTTGTGTTTTGGAGACCGTGTCGCTGTCCTAAAACTTCTAATACCAAACCAGAGGGAGTATTTGAAATTAAAGGTGAATCATAGGGAACCAGCTAATGCATGCACCGTAAGGTTTTAATGATGATTTGAGCAGCATATATTTCGTGGAAATTGCTTGCCCCTAAGAGCAATATTGGATTGCACTGACGGTCAAATATAGTGACAGTCTTCGAAGGAAGATGCAGAGAAAATACTACTAGTATTGACCAAGGAGTCTTCGATCGTCTGGAAAGCCTTGATCGTCATGGCGTGACTCACAGTTGTACGTCTTGTATCATGTGAAATTACAACATCCATTAATGCATCCAATGATGCTCGAGGCCCATGGAGCGATATTATATTTGTATTTGATATCCACATAATTATCCATTTAAGTGTTCATATTTGGCGGGTCGAACGGATGGTCGGATAAATATCCATACTATTTTCATCCATAGTCCTATGCTCGATCATTCCTGTACTTCTCTTTAATAATAATAATTCAGATGACAACATAAGCATCACTATGCGTTACATGCAGAAATTTTCATTAATGACCAAAAGTAATTTCCTCAAAATCCAATTGCACTGCCTGTACACGATATTCGGTCTCCTGATTAAAAAAAATGTCTTGAGTTCCGAGTCCCACGAATGACGGGTGAGAGAGGCTGTGCCAATTAAGATTTTGCCTAGGAGCAGGGCGGACCCATGGGGTGGGCTGCCCGGGCTACAGCTCCCCCCAGGAGGTTGATTTTCCCTTATAAATATTGTAGCTTAGCTTTTAAATCACCATTAAGTGTAGCAGTGCGTGCAAGCTAGTACACACGAAAATAAGTGGTGTCCTAATCCTATACGTACAAATAAAAGAGAGAAAGCCATGCCTGAACCAGTATCTGCTCGCGCCACCTAGGAGGTTATTTTCTGGTGGCAAAATCCTGTAACTATGTAATCCACCTCTAGGATCCAGTAGGTAGGGCTCTTGTGGCGGGATCCCTGTTGGTCGCTCGCCTTCAGGTGATCTTCGTTGTTTGTAAACTTTATTCCTCTTAACGAAATAGGGTGAACGGCCCGATCTCGAAAAAAAAGTATATGTGCTTGTCGGTTTGAGGGCCCCGGCTTGCTGCTCTTCTCGCCTTGCTGCCGTGCTACTTCTGGCTGCCTCGCTCCTCCGGCCGACAGGATCCTATCGGCTCTCCAGGGGCCCGAGGCCGACAGGCCTATGGGCCGTGCAGTAGCATATTATTTTGTATTTGAAATTAAAGGTGAATCATACGGAAGAAGCTAATCCATTCACCATAAGGTTTTAATGATGATTTGAGCAGCATATATTCCGTGGAAATTGCTTGCCCGTAAGAGCAATTGGATTGCACTGACGGTCACTATAGAGACTAGAATATATAGTGACAGTCTCCGTAGGAAGGTGCAGAGAAAATACTACTCGTATTGACCAAGGAGTCTTCGATCGTCTGGAAAGCCTTGCATCGTCATGGCGTACAGACTCACAGTTGTACGTCTTGTATCACGTGAAATTACACCATCCATTACAATGCAACCAATGATGCTCGAGGACAAGTGGAGCAATATTACATTTGTATTTGATATCCATGTAATCTATCTGTTTAAGTATCCGTGTCCGAAAAAAAATTCGGATATCCACATAATTATTCATTTAAGTGTTCATATTTATTCGGTCGAACGGACGGTCGGATAAATATATCCATACCATTTTCATCCATAGTCCTATGCTTGATCATTGTGTACTTTTAATAATAATTCAGATGACAACATAAGCATCACCATGCTTTACATGCAGAAATTTTCATTACTGACCAATAGTAATTTCCACGAAATCCAACTGCACTGCCTGTACGCTATATTCGGTCTCCCGATTAAAAAAATGTCTTGAGTTCGAATCCCACGAATGACAGGGGGTGAGAGAGCTCTGGTGAATCTTCCGCGCCGACCGCCCCTAGGTGGGCCAGCCCACTAAGGCGGTCCCCGTCGCCGCTGCCTCGCCCGGTGATGACAACGGAGGCAGCAGCGGGGCGGCACAGCAGTGGGAGCGGGAGGCGCAGCTGGCGACAGCGAAACCGCGGCGGAGCTCGATGAAGTTAGGGTTCGGCAGGGGTTAGGGTTTCAATATCCTTCCTCTCGGCTATAGAATCGGGCCGGACGGCCTGGTCCGCCCGGTGGCGGTCGCCGACACCGCCGTGGTTGGTGGTTCGGTCGGCGGTAAGCGCGGCAAAGAAGCGGGCGCTGCCGAGCGGGCCGGAGCTGGACTCATCCGGTTGGGTATGAGTTGGCGGTCGAGGCGCCATGGCCGGACTTTGGAGCACGGAGCTCGAGCTAGGGGTTAGGGTTCGCCGGAGGGGAGAAGAAGAGGGGGGGGAGGGGGAGGAGGCGGACGCCGCGGACACCCTAACCTTAGCTTGCCGGAGCTCCTACTAGCCCTAGGGCGCTGTGGCGGGGGGAGCCGGGCGCCGGGATGGAGGAAGGAGGAGAAGGGGCATACACGGGGGCCGTTACATGGGCCGGCCCACGCCCTAGGGCGTGTTAGCTGGTCGGCAGCTAACACGCCCGAGAGCCTGTGCCAATTAAGATTTTAGCCTAGGAGGCCTTTACTCGCGATTATCCCAACTGATACAACCATGACTGAAGGTGTTTTCCAATCAGTATTGAAGCCACGTTTTTACTAGTAACATTGTAATCCTATTCTTCAAATTTTAGACACATTTTGTCGTCCAACGTTGTCCATCAGTCTAGGAAAGCATGGGTGTCAATTTTTTAGACTGTAAACACAACAGTTGTAATGGTCAGGGTCATGCATCATACTCCACTGTTGAGTATGTGTTTATTCTTCTTGCCAAAAGGACAGTGACAGCACCCAAACGTGCCTTGCAAGTATTGTCGTCGTCCCATGAAGCTTCTTCGTTTCTTCCACTGTTGATTTGTCTTGTTCCATTCATGTCGTTCAACAGAAGTATGGACGAATGGAAGTTCTCCAATATATATAGTCTACAGACCCAACTTTTCCATAAGAACTAGGAATTGAAGAAGGTCATCGTTGTGATCCTGTACTAATGACAATGCTAGCAAGTGGTTACTTCCTTCGTACATTGTTTCTTGTGATTCAGCTGATCCTTATAAGCATCATCGGCCAGCAGGTTCAGGGGGCGACTCCTCACTGTAGTAAGTGCTAAGAGACTATTTGATTGTCATCGAGTGTTTTTTTTTCTCAATATTTGTTTTAGAATGTGAATTCGGATATATAAGTTGAATTGGATCCGAGCTAGCGTGCCTAAAGCGTATAATATTTAGTGCCCTAATATTTATATTACCTCGGGCATCGGAACACTATCCATTTATTCAAAAGCGCCACTGGGACTTGTTTGTTCTTATATGAGTATATATATATATATATATATATTTTATTGAATTACAGAAGTTTATATGCGCACTCGTCCTATGAACACACGTATGTAAACCCTACTCATATGAGCACTCAATAAGGAGATGTTGCAAATCTATGTTTAATATATAAATAGTGTTTTAGATGTTTTAGAAGATTGTTTCAAGTGTTTCGTCTAGATGTTGCAAAAAGTAGATTGGTAGTATGTTGCAAGAGTTTCAAGAATATATTACAGGTGTTACGTTTGTTCAAAATGTTGCATCTGTTTCTGACGTAAGTTCTAACTGTTTGATGACGTTCCATATATTTCACATATACTATATGTTGCAAGAGTTTGATCCAAATGTTCCAGCTAGTTGAATCGTATATTGATCAGTACCATGAGCTGAGAAAGCCAGGAAACGTCCAAAGAAGCTGCCTCTCCACTACTAGATAGAAGAACTTAGGTGGTGGGCAAAATAGATTTACGGTGGCGGTTTTTTTCTCGCTCGCCACCGCGTAGGATCACGAAAATAGTGGAACTTGGGTGACGTTTTTTTTTGCCCGCCACCGTTAATAAAAAATTAAAAAAAACCCTCAAGCCCGCGGGAGCCCATCCAGGGCCTCAGACACGCTGAAGCCCATCCGCCGCTGCCGCCGTGGTGCCCCCTCCGCCGCCGCCGGGTCGGATCCATGCCGCAGGAAGGACGCCGCTGGAGCGATCTTTGCGCGAGATCCGTGCCACCCGACTTGGAACCGCCGTCCGCCGCGGATCCGCCACCGTCGGGCCGGGATGGAGCCGGTGGAGGAGCTTCGCCCCGCATGCCGCTGCTACGCCAGATCCGCGCCGCCCGGACCTGGAACCGCCGTCCGCCGGATCCGGCCACCGCCGGTGGAGGAGTTCGCGCGCACGCCGCCGCACCGCGCCGGAGGAGGACGCCGCCCGCCACGCCCGAGGAGGCCGCCGCCACGCCCGAGGAGGGCCGCCGAGGTGCCGGTGAGCGCGGGATCGGCACCGCCGCCCTCGAACCGCCGGGATGGGAGGGGCATCCGCCGGTGGTGTTAGCGAGACGGGGAAGAAGTGGGAGGGGCATCCCGCCGCCGGCGTTGCATGGCAAGAGGGAGGGGCATCCGCCGGGGTTGCGCGACGGGAGGAAGTGGTGCGACGGAGGAAGGGGAAGGGGCGCGACGGGAGGGGAAGGGCCGGTGGGAGTGAGAGAGATTTCGGGAGAGAGTGATTGGGATGGAAACCCTAATTTGCTTATATATACATGAGATTGGATTTGGGCCTCTTCGCCTCTTGGGCTGGGCCTCATTAACCATGGCGGTTTTTTTTAAAAAACCACCACGGTTATCGATTTACCGTGGCGGTTATAATAACCGTCACGGTTAACAAAAAATAACCGCCATGGTTAATCATGGTATTAACCGTGGCGGTTTTTCAAATATCCGCCATGGAAAATCATTTGAAAATATCATGCAAAATCATTTATGTAGTAGTGCTCAACCATAAAATGCGTGGATATATTACAAAGAATGCATCGCATGATTGTTGTCTTTTATTATATGGTCGATCCTGAACGTTCTATTAGATCAGAGACAATAATGAAGTGCAGATTTCTTTTACACTAAATTTTATATCTTAGACGGTTTCAACTGATAGGCTTTATTCAGCTTTTAACCGTTCCAATTGTTCACAAAAAAGTTTTAATAGTTCCAAACATTACTTTAGAGATGTTTTTAATTGCTGACCAAGATAAACTATACTTTACTGTTAATTAACAAGACGAAGATGACATACTTTACACGGTTTGTGTTTGATCCATGCGCAGGTGGCTTTGATGGCCCTACAAAAGACTGTCCACCGCCATTTCGGGGCGGGTCGCCCTGCCATCGCCCGCCATGCTAAGAACTTATGCCACTGAAGTATCTAGAGATTATATGTTCGGTACCCAGGAGCATGTGCTCCCACACTGTGGACTATAAGGGCATCCCCAATGGTTAGCTATTTAGCTATCTAGATGTGACGTGGCAAGAAAAAAAGTAAGAGAGAGAGTAGTCAACTACATGCAAATAGCTAGACTATTTCACGTGGCCCGAGAACATGTGAGATGAACATGTGGGGCCAGTAACTTAAAATAGTCTTTGTTTGTGTCTCTCACCTCCACATCACCAAACCAAATAGCTAGCACTATCTAGGACCATTGCGGGTGGCCTAAGATACACATTGTGATCCGTCTTCTAGCACACTTCATAGAGCAGTGTGCTCTATGAAGTGTGCTAGCACGGATCACAATGCGTATCCTGTGGTCCATAGTGTGGGAGCACATGCTCTTGGGAGCAAATTTAACTTAGAGCTGTTGTATGGATTTGTATTTTAAAGCTGAATAGATATTCTGTTACTGCATATATATATATATATATATATATACACACCTCCATTTTTTAGAGAAACGATCGCCTTATTTACTCTTCTTTTCATGGATCACTTTTACTCTTGAAATGTCAGTGGCTTTATTTGCAATTGTCGACAGTCAGTGACAGATCTAGAACGGGCCAGGGAGCTAAATAAGAGAAGGCTAGCTAACTAGAAACAAATGATCCACTAACGTACTTGATAGGTTACCACTGTTAGATTTCGCGTAGAGCATTACATATTTCTAAAATGATGTATCGAGCTACCATGCTAGCAAACTTGGAGAACAAATTTCTGAATGAAACCTGTTTCATTCTTCGCCAAATGAACTCTGCATGCAGTGCGTGCTAGCTTGTAAACAAACGTAAATGGTGGGATCTTATATATACGTACAAATGAAAGAAAGAAAACAAACGTAAGTGGTGGGATCCTCATAGACAAACACAAGTTTTTTCTATACACTTTGTCCTCACCCGCACGAGTATGGAAAGAACTTTCCAAACTACTACAGATTTGATTTTTGCGAGACACTTGGAAAACATTAACCGTGACGGTTATTTGGAAAACTGCCACGGTAAATGACTTGATTTACCGTGTTAGTTTTTTTAATTAATTGTGGCGGTATTTGTAATTGGCCTGCCATGGAAAATCAAGCTCAGCCCAACAGCCCGAAAGCCCATCTCGGTGGCCACAAATATATATACCAGCTAGAGTTTCACTTCACAACATCGATCCCACCTCTCTCTCGTCCGACCAAGTCCAAAACACTCCTCACAGTCACAGCGCCACCCAATCTCTCCCCTCCCCATCCCTTTCCCGGTGGCCGCCACCACCACCGCGCCGGCCCTCCCTCTCCCCTCCCGTTCTCTCTCCCGACGGCGCGCGGCGGCCGTGATCGAGGCGAATCGTGAGCGGGCGGTGACGGATCGAGCGGCGGCACCATGGATCCGTGCGGCGGCTCGGAGCACGGCGGCGGCTTCGGATCCGCGCGGTGGCTCGGCGCGCGGGCGGCGGCAGGGATCCCTACGGCACGGCGCGGCGTCACGAGGGCGGCAGCCATGGAGCAAATGCACGGCAGGGGAGGGCATCCCGTGGGTGGTGGGGTGGATCGACGGATCCGACGGGCGGCGGATCTGGCGGCGGCGGCCCGGATCCAGCCCATTAGGGTTAGGTTTCTTTTTTATTATTTTTTGATTAACCGTGGGCGGTTATGGAAACCGCTATGGTAAATCGGTGATTTACGGTGACCCTACCCGGTGACGGTTTTAATAACCGCCACCTAAAATTGATTTAGTAGTTGTTGCTCATCCATCCCTAAATTTCTACAAGCCAAACATGAAGTTACAACTTGTTGGCAAGAGTATTCTATCAATTTTATTAGGCTCGGGTCGGGATGTCACATGCTCTTTAGGAGACTTCGGTAGGACCACGGTGGTGGATCCCACCTGTAAAACGTGTGACTGCACCATCATCGGAATTGTAACTTTTCCATAAAAACTAGGAATTGGAGAAGGTCGTTGTGATCCTGTACTCATGACAATGCTAGCAAGGGGTTACTTCCTTCGTACATTGTTTCTTGTGATTCAGCTGATCCTTATAAGCATCATCGGCCAGCAGGTTCAGGGGGCGACTCTAAATGTCGTAAGTGCTAAGAGACTATTTGATTGTCATCGGGTGTTTTTTTTCCTCAATATTTGTTTTAGATTGTGAATTCGGATATATAAGTTGAATTGGATCCGAGCTAGCGTGCCTAAGGCGTATAATATTTAGTGCCCTAATATTTATATTACCTCGGGCATCGGAACACTATCTATTTATTCTAAAGCGCCACTGGGACTTGTTTGTTCTTATATTAGTATACATATATTTTTTTTATTGAATTACAAAAATATATATGCACACTCGTCCCTATAAACACACATATGTAAAACCCTACCCTATGAGCACTCAACAAGGAAATGTTACAAACCTATGTTTAATGTATAAATAGTGTTTTAGAAGAATGTTGCAACATTTAGATGTTGCAAAAGTAGATTGGTATGTTGCAAGTGTTTCAAATATTTTACAAGCATTACGTTTGTTCAAAATGTTGCATCTGTTTATGACGTATTTTACAAGCATTACGTTTGATCTGGATGTTCCATATGTTTCACACATATGTTGCAAGAGTTTGTTCCAAGTGTTCCAGCTAGTTGAATCGTATATTGATCAGTACCATGAGCTGAGAAAGCCGGGAAACGTCCAAAGAAGCAGCCACTCGAGTAAACCGCAAAAATGTTTGATTACAAAAGAATGCATCGCATGATTGTCATTTTTTTTAATTATATGGTCGATCCTGAACATTCTATTAGATCAGACACAATAATGAAGTGCAGATTTCTTTTACACTAAATTTTATATCTTAGACGGTTTCAACTTTTTTTTTCGAAAGCGTGCCGTTGGCACGTATTGTATTAAGGAAAAATAGAGTTTTACACGACACACGCTTTAGCCAAAACAATTGGCCACAACGCACGAAAGCACACATACAAGCTTCGCCGGCTCTAGCTGGTTTCAACTGATAGGCTTTATTCAGCTTTTAACCGTTCCAATTGCTCACAAAATTTTTTAATAGTTCCAAACATTACTTTAAAGATGTTTTTAATTGCTGACCAAGATAAACTATACTTTACTTACAACAAGACGAAGATCACATACTTTACACGGTTTGTGTTTGGATCCATGCGCAGGTGGCTTTGAGGGCCCTACAGAAGACTGCCCACCGCCTTTTCCGCCGGGCGGGTGCCATCGTCCGCCATGCTAAGAACTTATGCCAAATAATTTGAACGTTCTATCTGAATTGATCCAGTATCTAGAGATTGTATGTTCGGTACATATCCGAATTTCTATAGAAGCTGTTGTATCATGTATGGATTTGTATTTTAAAGCTGAATAGATATTCTGTTACTGCATATATATACACACCTCCATTTTCTCCGGGTCTGGCACCATTTTCTCCTCCGCTGACACTGGAGCTGAGCCGTGGCAAATAAGTCCTCAAAAAAGTAGATTGCTAGACCCTTGTTGCTTATTTGCCTAAGGAGTAAGGACCCATGAAATTATTGAGACGGACCTGCTGCGAGGCGGCATAGGGCGCTAATTATGTGGCTTGTCGGTTCACGGCCAGCCGACAGGACCCTATCGGCTCCCCAGGGGCCGACAGGACTATTGGTCGTCCCCAGAAGCATAAATAGACACGGCTCTTACTGCTCTTACTGTGTTGCGACGCCGGTTGGTGGGAGGAGGCTAGCTGCAGCGCCAGAGTCATCCATCCAGGTGCAGATAGCGAGCAGGTGTCCACTACTCGGCTGGGGCGCGATCGGGGTTGGTGGTCGATCACCTTCTCGGCCCCTCCTACCATGGATCGGAGTTAATAATTACTCTGTTGGCCAAATAAAGGACAGTGACAGTTACAGCATCAAATCTTGTTTAGTCCCAAGAAGCTGCTTCACATCTTCTACTTTGATTTGTCTCGTTCTATATATATATATGCATTCGACTATTCAACAGGACCAAGTATCCTTTCAGTGCAACTTTTCTTCATTAGAACCTCAATGGCAAGTACATAATTGACAGCTGAGAACGAGAGAACGCGCCTGCCTTTTTAGTTTTTACTCTCATGATGACTATAAACCCATATAGATGACCCCGTTCTCCCACAGGAACTTGGAATTGAAGCTCTTGTTTTCCTACCATACCATGTTAGCAAGACCTTCCTTTTCTAAAAAATGTTAGCAAGACCTTGCTTCGTTCCTATGGTGTTTCTTCTGATGATTCAGCTGATCCTGATAAGCATCATCGTCAGCCAACAGATTTGGGGGTGCGGCGCGACTGGTGCTGGATGTAAGTGCTAAGCTAAGGGACTATTTGATTCTTATTGTCACAAGTTTTTTCTGAGTATATGTTCGTTTTAGGTTATCCGTTTCGATAAGTTGATATGTATGCTTGGTGTAGCTTAATTTGGAACCTCATAAGAGATACGCATATTACTCTCTATATAAGAACAAACCTATTTGATTTTTATTGTTACAAGTTTTTTCTAATCGATAGGCTTATCTCTAATTCAATTCATTCGAAACTATCAAAATACTTCATTGTTGATTTAACAAGATGAAGATGAGATACTTAACGACTGTTTGCATTTGGATCATGTGCAGGTGGCTTTGGAAATCCTACCCAAAATTGGCCACCAAAATTTCCAGGAACGCCGTGCCATCGTCCGCCATGTTGATAGGACTTTTATTACATGAAGTTAGGAGGTGATTAGGCCTGGTTGGGTGATCAGGGAAGCCTGGCTTGCTATCTAGGATTTGACTAATTAAGCCAGGACAGTCTTGTCGTAAGCAATATTCTTATGTTTGGTTGACTATGTATGAGTATCTCGTCCTTTCTCAAAAAAACCGGATCGGGGAATTCTTTGCCATTGGGCACCTCTGTCCAGGATTCGAAGGCTCCTCCCGGCCGTTACTCCCGGCGACGCCGCCGCTCGCCGCCCGGCGCTGGCGGCCTCCCAGGCCCCCGGCCCGCCTCCGGCCCTCACCTACCCCCCCCCCCTCCTCCTCCCATCCACCCGCCTCCTGCCCACCTTCGCCGCCCCTTCCCCGACGGGGCCGCGCCCGTCCGACGCAGCGGCCGCAGCCCGCCGTCCGCCGTCGCTGACCGCTGCCCCTCCACGTCGCCGCCGGCAGATCCGCTCCGTGGGGGCCGGATCCGACGAGCCCGCCCCCCCCGTCCGGAGCGGGGCGTCTTCCTCGTCATCCCCCAGCCGCCGTGCTCTCCCCGCCCGGGGCGCCGCTCCACCCCGCCCCTCGCGGCGTTGACTCGCCCGTGGAGGACGGGACAGACCTCTCGCCGGGGCCCGGCGGTCGTCGGCCTCCCGGTTGCCCGGCCACTCCCCCACGTCGGCCGCCGCGGGCCGCGCCCAAGTCCGGGGGAGGCCCCCGCCGCCCGGTGGAGGACCCGCACCGGGACCTCCGGCCCCCGTCGTCAAGCCTCCGGTGGGGGCGAGCCATGACGTGATGACCGTGGAGTGCTCCATAGGGGGCCTTCATGCCGCCTCCATCGACTTTGGTGGCCGGCAGTCCGGAGGTCGCCGCCCCAACGTCCGCTGCCGCCTTGGCACCGGTAGCGGCCGCACGGTGGCGTGAGGGCACCGTCCGGGGACCTCGACGACGAAGAAGGGTGTGGGGATGGCAGGAAGGAGGTGCGCTCGGGCGCGCGCTGTCGCCCCCCTCCCCGCATGCCACTCCTTCTCCCTGCCCCCGGTCGTCCGCGCAGGGGCAAGTTCAGCGTTGGGAGGACCCCGACGCATACAACTGTGACGACGAGATTGTCCCGCGCCGCCCGTCCGTCGTACCTTGATGCGCCCCCGCAGGCTCTGCGAGCCACCTCCCTCCGCGGCGCAGTCCCGCGCGGGGCTAAGGCGGCAGGTGGAGGGCGCGCTACGCCGGGCACTGCGGGGGGAGGAGGCCACCGGCGTGGCGCAGTGCGCCGTTGGGGTGGCAGCTCCGCCTCCGGCGACGCTGGTGCCGGCGCGGCATCCGCTTTGGTCCGCAGCCCGGCACGCAGGATCCGCGCGCCTCTTCGCTGGGGCCCGAGAGACATGTCCCGCAGCCCAACGTCGACGCTGATGGGTTCCGTGCTGTCGTGGCGTCGTCGTCGTCGCCTCGATCGCCTGGCGATGCGCCGCGCCACGACGTCGCCGCCCGTCCCGCTGGAGCTTGTGGGGCTCGCTTCAATCGCTTAGCGCGACGACCACGTCGCCACCGCCACTCCCCGACGTGTTGCCTTCGCTGCCGGGGCTCCGGCCATCGTGCGAGGGCATGCACCCGCGGGCCGCTCTCCGGCACCGCAGCGAGGCTCACCGCCCCGCCGTCCACGGGCCTCGAACAAGGAAGCGGATGCCCTCCCCGTGACGTCGCCACACCACGCCGCGCCTCCGGACGACCGACACCGCCCCCGCCCACCACCATCGTCGCCCACCACCAAAGGAAGCCACCACCTCGACCCCGCCTACATCGACACCCGACCGCTTGTGCTCGGGCCTTGTGGGGCACGGTACCTCCAACCTGGACCGACCCGATAACAAACGAGCTCACGGCCTCCAGCGCCGCTCAGATCCACCTCTTTCGAGCCCGTGGAAGTGTCGACCGCACCCATCACCTTTGGGGATCTTTGAGGAGTTCGCCTGGGCCCGGGGCTGGTGGGGGCGGCGGAGCACGCGCCCTCCGGCCCGTCTCCGACCTCTCGAGGAAGCCCCATCGATGCAGGATGTGCCTGTTGCTCCCTCGGAACCGCCTCCGGTGTCTTCGAAGACGATGCTCCCACTGCCTCTGACCTTGGCGTCCCGGCAGCAAGAGATCGGGGATTTGGTGTGCGTGCCACTTGCATCGCCCCTTATCCTTATCGGGCCCGCGTCTTCGTCGGTCGCAAGACTCCGGCCTCCACGCATACGCTGCGTCAGAGGACCAGATCAAGTCGCGCCAAGGGCTGCTAATGTGACCTTGCAGGCCCGAAGCTCTTGCTTCGAAGTTGGGCGAGGAAGTGCCCTCGGGGCGGCCCGATTGTCGTAGAGGAGATGGTCAAGGCCGCCTTCGAGGGGGTGGTATGCCGCCCGACTAAGCGGCGCCCGTTTCGAATGCTTCTTGAGGGACGGTTTGACCTCTCCGCCATGGACCTCAACACCGAGGGCCTCGCCGAGGAGGTCGCCTAGCCATGCCTTCGGCGGGTCGCCTTGTCGCAAACTAGTCCATATGTAATCCCCCGATATTGTATCCAAAGTAGCTGTTAGGTTCCGCGCCGGTAATTGTTTGGTTACCGTGGTGCCTTGTTGTTTGAACTTTATTCGCTTAATGAAAAACGCGCGAACGGCGTGTTCTCAAAAAAAAAAACTATGTATGAGTATCCATCCAAATTGACCCTGTCCAGATTCGATAACCATTCAAATTTCTGTAGAAATTCTGATGCTATATTAATTTGTATTTTAAAGCCAAATAACATAAATATTTCACCTCATATCTACACCTTTATTTTCTTAGGGAAACTACCATCCTAATTATTTACTCATCTTTTTTTAGAGAACAGAGTTTACATAGTAGCTTATTAAACTTCTTATATATGGTGGAACCTGTACATCCAAGTCTAAGGTGACAACTTTGCTGTTGGATCGAACCGAGTTTTTTTTTTTCCTCATAAAAAAAAACGGCACTGTTCTTTGAGTAGTAGGTTTTCTTTAGATAATGCTTTGAGTAGTAGGTGAGGCATTCGGTGGAGATTTTATCCATCTCGAAAATATACCAGTCCTGTATCTGGTATTTTGGAGGTTAGTGAGTAAGTCGTGAGGGTATGTATTTGTGTCTTTATTGTATCTTGTAAAAAAAAAAAAAAAAAAAAAAAAAAAAAAAAAACACTTCTTGATGTGGATGTGGGTTACTGGTCGCTGGTTGTTTGACGCCTTGTGTGTCGTTCTCTTTCCTAGTTGTTTAGCTGACGACGCCGGCCATGCCATTCCTAAACTAATCA